>OY757262.1:5953110-6044603 GCA_963584085.1 Pyrausta aurata | reverse complement strand
CACTTATATATACCACTATAACTCGAGAACTGGTGGACCGATTTTCATGATTTTAAATTTGTTTGATTCGTAGATGCCCTAAATAGGACATAGGGGGGAAACAAATTTCGCCGGTAACATATAAATGATTAAAAACGAGTAGTAAAAGGGATAAAAGATATTCATCATTATGGGGAATCTAAAAAATTCAAAATCTAAAAAAATATCATGATATTTCAAAATAAAATATATATTTTCTCAGGTACCAATTAGGTACTAAATGCTAGCATAGGTTTCAGAATGATACCTATAGCAGAAACCCCAATATGATTTCATACAGGCCAACCTGACGTCAGGATGGCCTGTGTATAAGACTTATAATATAATATTCAAAGGGCTGAGGTACTATTTATTTATCGATAGGTACCAAATAGTACCAATTAGTTACTATATTTCTCAATATATTTCATCAAAATCTAGCGACCACACAGGCAGACCTGACAGTCACCAAATATATATATAATATAATATAATATATATATAATATAATAATATAAATATGCACCAGACAACACACCAATTGTCTGGTTTCGTGGTAAGGAATTATCTTCCTTGTGTTACAAAGTACCAGACAACGATTATGACGGGGGCCAAAATCAGAGTAATCCTAATCTGATGGCTCAAAAATCTGATGAGTCTATTTCTGATGACTTGAAAACAGATAGCTCAAAATCAGATAAGTACAGGCATCATATCCTAGTACGGCTTCCATACTCACTCGTACCGATTGAGTCTCATTTGTTTTTTTTTTTTATAATTTTATATAATGATTTGAAATCAGATAAGTAAATTAAAATCTGATAACTTAAAACCTGATGTGTTGAAATCAGATAGCTCAAATGCTAATACATATAAATCTCATAATTTAAAATCAGATATTTAAATATCCTATGGATAAATGAGGTAAATAAAAATCTGATGATTTGAAATCAGATATTTCAATTCTGATGATTGAAGTCAGATAGATGAAAAATCTAAAAGATTTTTAGAAATTATGATAAAATTGATGAAAATCTAATGGGAATAGTCTCATAGACATATCATATCTCATATTTACAAGAAAATGGATAGAATTTCATGACAACATGAAATAAAATGCTAAGAAATCTGTTGAAATCTCAAATGCTTAATTTAAATTCACACTTACAGAACTATCAACATGATGATGACAAAGTAAATAATGAACATGATATCAAACACCTTTTTTTAATGTTTGATGACTGATGTAAATTACTATATCTAGGGAATCGAACCCAAGAAAATCCTATATTATATATAAAATAGTAAATAAAATAAAACAAATAAACCTTATGATGAATTAAATAATGACAATAGCCCAGGAATCGAACCTGAAACTTTAAACATTGTAGTAAAACCATATCAACCTCGTCTAATAAAACCTAGTTTTGGGAATCGAACCCAACGTACCTTTTAGTATTCTCATTAAAATATTAATTGACTTGAATGACACATTTTAATCAAATCACTATTATCAGCCGGGGATCGAACCCTGAGCTAAAAATCAAATACTAATAATTATTCGTATTAAAATACCAATAGTAATGCTTTATCTGGAAACAATCACAGCAATACTGGGAATTGAACCCAGAGGCCGCAAATAGCACAACACTACTGAAAAGTTACATCAAATATTCACTTACTTGGGAAGAAAATCAATTACCTTGTCAGCAGATATTATCTTAATTCGATAAGTCACTTACCAGAATTAACGCCTTACACTGTTTATAAGAATCACAAAATACTATGGTCTACTACTATGTGAAGTCGCGAAAAGCTGAATCAGAAGTCCACTACTATGTGAAGTCGCGGAAGGCTCAAGAAAGAAGGTCCTCGTACTGACAACCGGGTGCTGTATTTATACGAACTCTCTAAGGGTAGTAACGGGGTAACCACGCCCATATGGGAGCAAGACGCTTCCTCTTGTTGCTCCTACGCCAGAGCGACCTTATGCTCTCCGGCACAAAGAGTCGGTATTGCCTGGCCATCCTTACTGTGTGTAGTGTATCCATTTATTACTTTATTTAAAATCACATAAAGGTATAAACTACTAGCGGTCGCCCGCGGCTCCGCCCGCGTGAATGTCGGTTACCGCTGCAAAAAGGCTACCCAGGAAAGACACGGTCAGCAAACAAATGATTCCCATGTCAATTCACAGACACCGACACTAACTTCGACGAAGCAGTTACTATCCGCAGGCTGAACAGATTTTCTTTCTGTGGGTGTTAGTTGTTAAGTCCCGGAGTGCAACCCGTTGTTTTAGGATAGAAAACTTAAGCTATTATTGTAGAGCTTCTCTATACACAACATTTGACGTTACATTATTTTCTGGTAACAAAATATACTGATGCTCGGGAGCCCCGACCCCATGCGTAAAACATTCTTTTCGTAAATCAATTCCTACTAATTTGAATGTTTGGCCCAGGGATTTGTTTATCGTGAGTGCGAAAGAAATTTTTACTGAAAATCGCGCCGCGCGGGTTCCTTACTCATAGATCTAAACTCCCCCTCCCACACGCTCACCGGGCCTTGGTAAAGCCTACTTCGCAACGGGCCGGCCGTGCAGCAGAAATACAAAAAAAAAATACAAAATAAATACAAAATATTTTATTTAAAAACACGTTACATTATCAGTTTACAATAAGCCTTACCCATTTAAGTTAGTAAAACTTGTGCTAGGATAAAGCTGCTCTTCAGAATATTCTTATCTAACGTGTTAGGTACTTACGATTAACAATTCCGCGAATCTCAGTAATAAGATCATAAAAAAAAAAGACTATGTCAAAAACATGTTTTACAAAAATGTTGATTTAGTAGCACAACATATTAAGATTACAAGTTACATTAATAAATCTGTTTAATTAAATAAAAAATCTACTAAAAAACCAAAAGAAGTTTATGCACAGCGTTTGTTCATAATCAAAATTCAAAATTTAGTACTTTTTCAGTTTCAGAATAATCCATCTGTCGCAACCAGTTAAATATTTTTTTCTTAGCTTCATTAAGTGACATGTTATAAATATGCAGTATTATATTTATCTTATTATATAAAATAATTGATTTAAAGTGAAATTGGTTCCGTGAAAAATTTGTGTAAGTGTTTAAATTTGGAATAACATTAAATGGGTTACGTTTTGAATTTATAATCGGATCAGGAGTTGTGTTTTTATGAGTTTTTAAAATATATAAAAATATGTTTAACTGTCTTATGGTAAGCACGTCACAGTCTTCATAGACTTTCACGGTACTGTAAGTATATCTTTCTAGAAGTAAGACTTTCAATAGACATCTCTGGGCGCGTTCTAATTGGATCAGTTTGGTTTTATGAGATCCACCCCAAATGGGTAAACAATAGGAGATGACAGATTGCACCAGGGTTTTATAAATTTGTATTAAAAGTTTTCTATCAGAGACATGCCTAAGATACTTAAAAAGCCATAACAATTTCCTCACTCGTGAAGTACAATTTTCAATCTGTTTATGCCAGTTAAGCTGTTGATCAACATAAACGCCAAGATATTTAACATATGAAACTTTTGTTAAGGCCGTGCAATTGCAAGAAGTAGTCGGGTAGTTATTGCAACCGTGAGCTGTTAATTGAAGATAAGTTGGTGGTTGGAAACGATTTAAAATAGAAAAAGTAATGTAGTTTGTTTTTTTGGTGTTAAGTGTTAGTAAATTACGTTTTAACCATTTTATTACTACTTGTAGACCTACTTCCGCTGTATTGTGTACTTCGGTCCAACTTTTCCCGTGAAAAAGAAGAGCAGTATCATCGGCATATGAAATTATGGATGCGTTATCAAGTTTTAGTGCGGCTAAGTCATTTATATATAATAAGAACAGGGTTGGGCCAAGGACGCTACCCTGAGGAACGCCATAAAGCAGCGTAGGCTCTACTTTACTCAAAATATGTTTGTCAAGCTTAACCATTTGGGATCGATTACTTAGGTAGTCAGACAGTATGTCATAGAAAGGCCCACGAATACCAAGTTTTTCAAACTTTTTTAGAAGGATAGGAACAGAGACAGTATCAAACGCCTTTTTCAAATCAAGGAATATACAAAGGCTTTTTTTCTTTTTATCAATTAAATTTACTATTTTACCAGTCAACGCCAAGACTGCATCTTCAGTGCTCTTTCCTTCTCGAAAGCCAAATTGGGAGTCAGATATAATATGGTATTTATCAATGAAGTTAACAAGACGTTTATTTATTAATTTTTCAAGTATTTTGGAGAGAACACTGAGTACTGCTATTGGCCGATAGTTATTTATACTGCCTCTGTCCCCACCCTTATAGACTGGATGAATAACAGCACGCTTAAAGACTTGGGGAAAAACTTCTTTACTAAAGCACAGAGAGAACAAATGGTGTAATACTGGGATAATTTCTTTTTTAGCTAATTTTACGAATTTTGTTGGTATATTGTCCCACCCACATGCAGAGTCCGACTTTAGGCCCATAATAGTAGTTTCGATTTCCGAGGGATCTGGTTCAATGAGACCTATTGAGTTACAGGGGCTATCAACGATAGTCTGTAATAGCTCATTGGTATTTATAACAGGTTGATTTACTATCTCTTCAGCCAGTGTTTTACCTACGTTTATAAAATGTTTATTTATTAGATCAGAAGACTCTTTTTCCGAGCTTGCAATATTGATTAATTCTTGGTTTTTAGATTTAGTTGTATTTTGATTAGTTATAGATTTAATTGTGTTCCATAAGAGTTTATTATTATTTTTAGATTTAGCCAATTGACGAGACTCATATTGCCTTTTCATTTTTTTTAGCAAATTGTTACAATAATTTCTGTATCTTCTGTAAGTTATTTGTAGTATCATGTTACTAGGATCATGTTTTAATTGTTTCTGAAGTGTATTTCTGTTATTAATGCATCTTAAGATACCAGTGGTGATCCAGGGTTTTAACAGACGTTTATTGTGTGGTATTCTAACGGTTTTAGTGTTTTTTGTTAGTGATGCGGTCATTAAATTTATAATTTCTTGAGCTAAGTGTTCTGGTTCATCAAAAGTGAGCAATTTTAAAGGTTCAAGATCACGTAAGGTGTCGAGTGCTCCCGTGAAGTCTGTAACGGTTTTGGTGTTGTTTTTAAAGGTCTCTTTAAAGCTGGAATAAATATTTATTAACGTCATTAGATGGTCTGTTACAGTAGTTTCTAAAACGGCTATGGATGCTGAGAGCTTAGGATCTATATTTGTAATAACGTGGTCCAAGCAACTGTTTATTCTAGTGTTGAATTTATGTCCAGGCGAAAGACCATGGTCCGATAGCATCTCCAGATAGTTACTGCCAAGGTTTTCCATAATGTTAATATTAATATCTCCTATGATGAGGACATTTTTACCATATTTCTTATCATTAAGGAGACAGTCAAGAGATTCTAGAAACCTTTTTGTGTTTTTATTTGAAGGTGATCGATATATACATAAAAGTGTGCAGTAAGATAAAGTGACTTCAAGACAAGACGCATCGGCAATAAAAATTTCTTGTACTTTATGTTGAAGAGAGTTATTTATATAAACGACGACACCATCATTTTGAGTAACTTTGAATGTAGTGCAGTGAGCTGAGTAACCAGACCTAGCAGGTACCGGTATATCAGGATTTAGAATACATTCTGTAAGTATGATAATATCGATGTCATGCGCGAGTAGAGTTAAGTTAGCACTTAGATCATCAGAGTTTTTATACACGCTTCTTATATTTTGGTTAATCATAGAGTACAGAGGTTTCAAAGGTGGTAAATGATCGCGTAATTCATCGATAGAACAAGAGAAGCTGCTCACATTCGATAGACAGTCTAATTCGTGCATGATGTCGCAGTTATCTTTTCCCATATTCGTTAGTTAAGGCTAGATTGGGTAGCTGAGATGTTATATCTGTCTTATACCGATGAAAGTTACGACATTTATAAATTATTACGGGAGGGATAAAAGTTAGAATGGTGCATATTGTTTCGGTTGTGATTTTTGGGTGTAGATATAATAGAATACTGTGTGAGATTAAATGATGCATTTTTGGTTTTGGAAAAATTACAAAGATAAAGGCGCAAAACGTTATATGAATGGTGCATAATGGATTACAAGGGTTAAACGTGATTACAAGCGGGTACAAAATGGTCCCAATTTGAATCGGGAAGTCAACATGCTGTGTAATAACAATGTAAGAGAAGTAAATACAGAAAAGAGCATAAGAAACATTCATACCAAGGTCTAGTCAGTCATTAACCAGTTTTTGAATTTGAGCTTCACTGTGTATTTGTATGATTGGAGAGTTTTCGTTTTTTCTCACAAACACCCGCCCATATGATGTCCAGCAAAAAATATATCCCTTCGTTTTCTTTAGGTCTCTTGCGAGAAAGAATAATCTAGAAGCTTTCGGGGTTAAATTTTCACCAATGAAGATCGGCGTATCAGGAGATTTTTTGATACCCAAATGCTTTGCAGCCAACTTATTGGTTTTATTGCGCTGATTATAGGCTTTGGCACACTTTAGGATTTCATCTCTGGCAATCGTTGAGTTTAGTTCAACTATACGGTTTTCCTTTCACTGGTTCCTTTTGTTTTATATATATCTCTAATGTCGTCTTTTTTCAAGCTCGTGTTGAGTGTGTTTGCAAGTGTTGACATCATATCAATCAATCCTTCTCGAGATACATGTGCGTCAGTTGGGACATTTTTAATCTCTATGCAAGTTTTCCGGGAGTTTCTTTGTACGTCCTCAAGTCGATCCTCAATTATTGCTATGTACTCGTTCTTTTTCTTTAACTCGATCTCCAACTGTTCTATTTTATTTTTGAATTCCGTATTTTGTTCCGCCAAAAAGGAGATGGAGTTTTCAATACTCGCATTTGCTGATTGAATATTTGTCAATATAGGAAACAGTTTTTGTAGCTGCTCGTTCTGTTTTTCTGACCAGTTGGTAAAAAGCTCTTTCATTTCTTCTCGAAAATCGGAAATTTCGTCACATCTTTTCCTTTTAGTGCGGATCGACACGAAGTCTTTAGGGGTGTCATCAGCCATGCTTAAGTTTGGTTCGGAGTGAGTTTTATCTAAGTTTTCCAATGGCATTATTAAAGATGTGTAAACAAACAAGCGCTTCTTTGTTCGTAGTACGGGTAAGGTAGTCGTAGCAAATTCGTAGCAACGTGCTACGGAAAGGACACGCAGAGCGCTACGAAAACGGGGAACCGAGACGGGTGATGTTATCCGCGTTCGTACGCCGGGCAAAGTACCAGGCGCGCATATACTTGCAGGAGTAGGCGCTGTGTTGCTTGTACGCGTCGCGGTGACGTAGTTGGAATGAGCGCGATGGGTGTAATGCTGTTCTCACTACGTGCGTCGGCGCTAGCTGGCGTTTACTCCTTGTGGTTGCTGCGCTCCTATTATTCGCACTGAATTTATGTTTAGATAATTGTACTTTTTATTTTTATTCAACAAATTCACAACAGATTTACAAACGTCTACTCAGTACTGAGGTCCGAGGGGAAGAGGAGAGAGAAATCGTAATATGTATTTTAATTTCGCTATAACTTCAGAACCAAACGTCTTATTTAATATCGCTATAACTTCAGAACCAAACGTCTAATTTTAATCATTTACAGACCAAATATTATTAACATTAACTGTACTTAGTGATGAAATAATTAATTTTGATAAGGATTAATAGCATGAGTAAATGAAACGCGTTTAAATGTAGTCAAAAAAATAATCAAGATTTTTCAATAAAAAAAATGGTTCTTGTGCCTCACCCGACATAGATAGGTATAGTATGTCGCGGACTTTTTTGTAGATATTTATAAGATCTACAATTACTTAGAACATTTTATGGTTCTATCTTTAATAGTTTAGGCAGGGTACGCAAAATAAGTAACTGTTTTGGTTGATTTTTTACACCTTGTGTCCGAAAAACCCTAATATCTTACGGAACCCTATTTTTGTTAAAAATTAAATATATCCTATATTACTCGAGGATAATGTAGCTTTCGAATGGTGAAAGAATTTTCAAAATCGGTCCAGTAGTTTATGAGCCTATTCATTACAATCAAACAAACAAACAAACAATCAAACAAACAAAGTTTTCCTCTTTATAATATTAGTGTAGAAAAACCCTAATATCTTACGGAACCCTATTTTTGTTAAAAATTAAATATATCCTATATTACTCGAGGATAATGTAGCTTTCGAATGGTGAAAGAATTTTCAAAATCGGTCCAGTAGTTTATGAGCCTATTCATTACAATCAAACAAACAAACAAACAATCAAACAAACAAACAAAGTTTTCCTCTTTATAATATTAGTGTATATCCTATATTACTCGAGGATAATGTAGCTTTCGAATGGTGAAAGAATTTTCAAAATCGGTCCAGTAGTTTATGAGCCTATTCATTACAATCAAACAAACAAACAAACAATCAAACAAACAAAGTTTTCCTCTTTATAATATTAGTGTAGAAAAACCCTAATATCTTACGGAACCCTATTTTTGTTAAAAATTAAATATATCCTATATTACTCGAGGATAATGTAGCTTTCGAATGGTGAAAGAATTTTCAAAATCGGTCCAGTAGTTTATGAGCCTATTCATTACAATCAAACAAACAAACAAACAAACAAACAAACAAAGTTTTCCTCTTTATAATATTAGTGTAGATTACTCGTGGATAATGTAGCTTTCGAATGGTGAAAGAATTTTCAAAATCGGTCCAGTAGTTTATGAGCCTATTCATTACAATCAAACAAACAAACAAACAAACAAACAAAGTTTTCCTCTTTATAATATTAGTGTAGATATTCATTACAATCAAACAAACAAACAAACAAACAAACAAAGTTTTCCTCTTTATAATATTAGTGTAGATAATATTAGTGTAGATGTAGATGTAGATTTTGATAAGGATTAATAGCATGAGTAAAATAAACGCGTTTAAATGTAGTCCAAAAAATAATCAAGATTTTTCAATAAAAAAAATGGTTCTTGTGCCTCACCCGACATAGATAGGTATAGTATGTCGCGGACTTTTTTGTAGATATTTATAAGATCTACAATTACTTAGAACATTTTATGGTTCTATCTTTAATAGTTTAGGCAGGGTACGCAAAATAAGTAAAAGTTTTGGTTGATTTTTTACACCTTGTGTCCGAAAAACCCTAATATCTTACGGAACCCTATTTTTGTTCAAAATTAAATATATCCTATATTACTCGTGGATAATGTAGCTTTCGAATGGTGAAAGAATTTTCAAAATCGGTCCAGTAGTTTATGAGCCTATTCATTACAATCAAACAAACAAACAAACAAACAAACAAACAAACAAACAAACAAACAAAGTTTTCCTCTTTATAATATTAGTGTAGATAATATTAGTGTAGATGTAGATGTAGATTTTGATAAGGATTAATAGCATGAGTAAAATAAACGCGTTTAAATGTAGTCCAAAATATAATCAAGATTTTTCAATAAAAAAAATGGTTCTTGTGCCTCACCCGACATAGATAGGTATAGTATGTCGCGGACTTTTTTGTAGATATTTATAAGATCTACAATTACTTAGAACATTTTATGGTTCTATCTTTAATAGTTTAGGCAGGGTACGCAAAATAAGTAAAAGTTTTGGTTGATTTTTTACACCTTGTGTCCGAAAAACCCTAATATCTTACGGAACCCTATTTTTGTTCAAAATTAAATATATCCTATATTACTCGTGGATAATGTAGCTTTCGAATGGTGAAAGAATTTTCAAAATCGGTCCAGTAGTTTATGAGCCTATTCATTACAATCAAACAAACAAACAAACAAACAAACAAAGTTTTCCTCTTTATAATATTTAATATAATTAATATTTAATATTAATATAATATTAATAATAATAATAATAATAATAATAATAATTAATTAATAATTAATGTAGATAACAAAATTAGGTTCTATAAAATGGCAATTAATACTACATTAATTACACATTTACAAACGATTACTATAATATCAACTAAGTAATTAACTATTGGAGATTGTGCTGTCTAAATTATATGCCAAAAATGAAACTGTTTAATAGATAATTTGGTAACGATTAACCGTAACTTTAACAGTCTTACTACAAATCATCCGTTAAAACTGGTTTTAAGTCATGTTTAGTTAAAAACTGTTTTAAATTTAAAAAGAGTTTAGAACAGTGTTTAACATTTTGTACCACAAATAGGTATTTGGGCAGTGTTTAGCTAAACATCAGTTTTAGATACAAACATTCATTCATTTACTCAGTTCATTCATTACATTTCCTAGTACGCAGGTTGCATTCAACACACTTCAGGGTAAATGAACAAAAGCTTCTTAAAATGATGGCTGAATAGTAACAAAACCCAAATCTTTAAAAAAAAGTTGTAATGACAGAAGAGAAGAATGAGAAGAATCTGATTTGTTTTGACTTTCTACAGGAGTTTGTAAAGATAGAGCGCGTTTTCAATTTATTTGTAAAAAGTCGTATTTTCTTGCGTATTGACTGATTTGTTTTCAACATGAATCAAAAAACAAAGATCGCTCGGACAATTGGACAAAAGACGAAAAGGTAAATCAAATGGATAATAATAACTACTACCTACATAGACGCCGTATGTGGGGTTTGGAAACGTGATATGATAGCATTGTAATTGTTTATTTTATTTCAGGATATCCATAAACAGCATAGAAAGTTCGAAAGACGTGGTAGAAAACAGAAACACGGATACCAACACAAACCGTCATAAAGTTGCTGAGTGGAATTTGATTTTACAAAAGTATGTCTAAAATAGTGTCTAATGTGTGTGTTGTTTTGTTTGTTTGTTGATTAAGTCCAATAAATCAATTGTTGTGAAATCAATCATCCATAATATTTCATTTAGGAAAGCACGAATTTGATTTACCGCGAAACGAAAGTCAAGTTGTCAAATGTCAATCCGTCTATTTTTTGAGGTTAAACACAAGATAAAATAGGGGGGAGGGTGTTTAACTAAAACACTGTTTAAAAGAGTGTTTTAGCGCCAAAAACTGATTTGTGGTAAGGATTTTCTTAAAATCTTGTTAAACAGTGCCTAAAACTTTGTTTAAGTGATTTGTGGTAAGGCTGTAAGACTTTAACACAGGTTTTACTATTAGGACTATGATGTTATACATAACATAAAAGGATGAACCCCTATTGCTGTATGAACATGCTATTTAACATAGTTACTAATCATCAACATGACATTTATGTAATTTAATCTGTACGAGGTATTTTCTATTTCCTTTTGTTTCCTAAAGATAATTCTTGCAGCTGTGCTAACGACACATGCTGTCAGAATCCTTTTGAATGTAATTTTTTAACTGTCTTTTTACAATATGCTTACTCTTCCCACAGCCACTGCCTGCAATAAATGTGCAATGCGATTGTAGACAACAAGCAGTCCCGCTGCTTTCTCTAAAAAACAATTCTAACTGCCTTTAACATTCTTGTATTCGTTTATAAGCCAAATGTTGACTATCACTGGTCGTCTCAGAACAAAGTAATAGAAAAGGGACGCCTTGCGCAACACATTTATTTCTTGGAATTTGGGACAGCACTTTTACGGTCTTTGTGCCATTGTAATGTTTTTAAAGTATTTGAAGCTAGATGATTTTAAAATAATAACCGATGTAATATTAAATCGAAAAATATTTGAAACTTTAATTTGCCAGGGTCGGGTTGTTACACGTTATACAGATCCCGATTTAGCAGTATCTGAAGAAGATGACTAAGCTTGTGTTAGCACTGAAACACACTTTGCGTTAAATCTATTTAATTAAATATCAAAAACAGAGCTAAACGATAATTGCGCGCGTATTGCGCGTCGGTCCGTGTACGAATGACAGCTCGCGTAGGGAGGGGGGCACCATCACTCGCTTGTCTAGTGCCGTTCCATGCTTCTCGATTTTCTACTCGCTAACATTCGGCCATCCTGCTCATCCTTCGGTCCCCGAAGGTCAGGAAGGTCTGCCCGGTGCGAAGAATCACGGCACGGTTGACTCCCCTCAATCTTCGTCGCCAGAGTTATCTTCTCCTTCGGTGATCTTCCTCGGCGAGGGAAAATCACGATCTTCATCGTCAACTAGCACGCGCATTGCGCGCTTCTCAATTATGTCAGGGAGACCCGTTCATAATTAATCATTCCTGCAAAGGCTAAAAGTATAAATAGACACACGCGTTCTTAGCCGCATAGGCGCGCGTCGTCATCTCTTTGATATCACACCATCTTCATTCGATGGCCTAACTTGAAGCACTCGTGCATGTGCGATCGGTCTTTCTGACTCGTCATTTATGCTATCTTGTGCGCTACACGTAATAGGGAATTTTCGGACACATAACTTCTCGATGTCTTAGCGCATATTGATGAGGCTGCTAATATAGGCACAATCACCAAAACTTCAAACTACTTTGTTCATCAACATCTACGCATTAGGGCTGCTTAAGCCAACGCAGTATGTAGTATTCATCGGTGTGTTAATAATTTTCGTAGACAGACTCACGTGATCGGGCTGCTCAGGCACACGTAAGTTTCGTACACTCATCCCAATGACATTTCACGTGGCAAGGCCGCTTGGGCACACGTGGTTTTTTTTTTCTCAGTCTCAGGTAACTTCGTCTGTCTTCGAATTAATGGAAGCTCACGTGGTAAGACTCCGCAAGCACACGTGGTACATTTTGGATTCTATTCGACTAATCTCACATGGTGAGGTTCCTCAAGCACAAGGGATATACATTTTATCACGAATTCATCTACATCTCACGTGGTAGGCCCCATAGGCACACGCGGTATTGTCAGACATGATTCAATTAGTTTTCACGTGTTATGACCCCAAAGGCACACGTAGTACGATTTTGATGTTTTCAACTTTATTTCACGCGGTAAGGCCCCTCAGGCACACGTGGTACTTTTCGCATGGATTAGCTTCAGCTTACGTGGTAACACCCCTCAGGCCCACGTAGTACTGATCGAATGGTTGGTCTTCATTTCACGTGGTAAGGTCCCTCAGGCACACTTGGTACAATTCGGATGGTTTATCTGTATCTCACGTGGTAAGGCTCCTCAGGCACACGTGGTACAGTTCGGATTATTTAACTTCAGCACACGTGGTAAGGCCCCTCAGGCACACGTGGTACCGTTCGAATAGTTCATCTTATCTCACGTGGTAAGGCTCCTCAAGCACACGTGGTACAGTTCGGATGATGTAACTTCATCACACGCGGTAGGGCCCCTCAGGCACACGTGGTACAGTTCGAATAGTTTATCTTATCTCACGTGGTAAGGCCCCGTAGGCACACGTGGTAAACTTTTGTGATATGTCACGTGGTGAGGCCCCGTAGGCACACGTGGTAAATTTTCTGTGATGTCTCACGTGGTAAGGCCCCGTAGGCACACGTGGCAAACTTTCTGTGATGTCTCACGTGGTCAGGCCCCGTAGGCACACGTGGTAAATTTTCTGTGATGTCTCACGTGGTAAGGCCCCGTAGGCACACGTGGTAAACTTTTGTAATATCCTACGTGGTTAGGCCCCGTAGGCACACGTGGTACATTCAGCCATGTTTCACAGCAGCTTTCAAGCTCTCGACGATGGGCACACGTGGTCAGGCCCCGTAGGCAACGTGCTACGCGCCACCATTCGGCGATCTCTGTGTCAGCCGGCAAGCACACGCGGTAGAGCGAGGTAGGCTTCGCAGTGTTTCTGCAATTCATCAAATTAGACACATGTTAGGACATTTCTCGAAACAACAATTTGTTCACCAGTTGTGCACAACTTGACGACTCAAAGACAACATTTGTAAGTTTTCAAATGAAGTTGTTCATTTTGATCATATTTCAGTTAATATCAATCAATCAGATGTGTTTGAGTAACACATTAAACATCGGCGTAACATAGCCTAGAGCTCATACCAATAGAAAGAAGGGTATCAGCCATCCAGTTCACTACTGTGGTGACCTTGTGTACTGTGGTGTGGTGGTAACAATATACTGGTGGTGAAATTACAACTCTAAAGACTGGCCCTCTTTGTCAAAACTCAAACGTACCCCATGGCACTATTCCTTCATCAACCAAAAGAATGTGTAACATACCCTTTTTATTTTTCTTAATTCTCATACCATGTACCGGTAACGAACCAACTTTTAGCTGACAGCTCCTTGATCGCACAGCAATGTTCAGGCCCCGAAAGCAATTGCATAGTTGTCGCAATAGCTTGGCTGTTAGCTTTCCTTACATAGGGCAGGTCCCGTTGATTGCAGATAGAGTAACTGTGTTCGAGAAAACACTGCATTAGTGATATGTATGAAACTATGCATGTATAACGTGACCATACGTCCCGTTTTGAACGGGACAGTCCCGTTTTCAGGGTGTCTGTCCCGGTGTCCCCAGCGAGGCCGACATAGTCCCGTTTTCGCGAACAAACCAAATGATAATTTAATTTTCCCGCTCAATGCACGGGAAGGCAGATTACTAGAAAGTGCGCCACCCGCCGCGCAGACTGCGCCAACGCGTGTGAGCAGGATAGATAGATTTCCTCTGTCGCCCGCGCTGCTCAATTATTATTACGTTATTCAGTCAACGACTGCAGTGTTTTGTTTTAGTTGATTGTTGATTTGTAACACAATTATAATGCCAAAACGCAAGTGTTCCTTTAATATTAGTTTGCAACAAAAGTATCCATTTATAAAGCAAAGAAAAAATGATAATACCGCAGAAGTTACGTGTGAAAAGTGTCGTACTGATTTTAGTGTTGGACATGGTTTCTGGCTGGAATGTTGAGAATGTTTCTACTGAAAACCGTTGGGTCGAATTAGTTAAGCACTTTCGTACCAACAATATACCTGTGACAAACTTTTCCACAATAATTGAGTACATTTTGTGTTTGCCTGGAAGTAACGCACCCGTCGAAAGAGTTTTTTTCTCAAATGAACAAAATATGGACAAGTGTTAAAACACAGTTGAGTGTCGCAGTAATGAAAGCTATGTTGATTACGAAGATAAATATAAATAAATCATGTACTGAGTTCCACACTTATCTAAAAACAAGACCCGATATTTTGAAACAAATTTGTTCCGCCGATAAATACAAAAATACTACTTAGAAGTCACGCCACGTTCTCTGATTATTTTATGTTATTCTTATTCTATCTTCTATAATAAAAAAAATATACACTACAAACTTTTTTTTTTATTATATATTTCCGCAGATGTCCCGTTCTGGCTTATAAAATAAATGGTCACGTTATGCATGTATCTAGCGCGCGACACATCGAGTGTCGCGCTGCCATTTCAGTAATAAACCAGCTTCTGTGCATATTGGTTGTTTACTTGCTCCCATACGTTACACTAGCGACGAGTATCTTACCCTCGCACGACGGTACGAGACGACGGAGGAAAAAATAAGATTAGGAAGATGTCGTACATCGGAAATATTGGCGTTTTCGACTATAAAAGCCAAGATTGGCATATTTTCTACAACCGATTGGTTCAATTTATAGAATTGAACGATATTGAAGGCGATAAGAAGAGAGCGGTTTTACTCACACATTTATCTGATGAATCATATCGACTAGCAAATAATTTGTTCTACCCTGAAAAGTTAGAAAACAAAGAATTCAGCGAGTTGATACAAGGGTTAAGCAATCATTTTACGCCCAAAAGATCGACGTTTTCCGATAGGGCGAAATTCTATGAAGCCATCAGGTCTGACATGGAAACCATCGAAGAGTGGGGCGCGCGTCTCAGAGGACTCGCGGTTCACTGCGAGTTTAATACAGAATTGGACACATTGCTGAGGGATAGATTCGTCCTTGGCCTGAATGCGGGCCCTGAACGAGATCGGCTGTTTGAACAGGATTCGAAAACGCTGACGTTCGCCAAGGCGCTGGAGATTGCACAGCAGGCGGCTTGCGCAAGGGCAGCCCGGGACGACGTGAAGCAGGAGCCAATTTATCGAGTTGGTGAAAATCGCAGGCCAGTTGTAACAAAACAAGCGGGAACGTCGCGTGAAACAAAAGCTTCGCCGTGTTCAGTGTGTGGTTTAAAAAGCCATGAGTCAGCAAAGTGTCGTTTTAAAGGTTATCGGTGTAACAATTGTGGTCAGAAAGGTCATTTAAAAAAAATGTGCAGTGCCGAGAAGTCTGATGACTCGCGTTTAAATAATATAACTTGTGACGACAGCGACTGTAAGGAATGCGAGGTCTTCAATCTTCGGTATGTAAATTATAAACCTATTAAAATAAATGTAGTGGTGAATCAAATTAAAATGTAAATGGAATTAGATACAGGGTCTGGTACAAGTGTGATTTCAGATAAAATGTACCGGCATTATTTCAGTCAGATTAATTTGTTAAGGAGTGACCTGACAATGTGTTTGTATAACGGCCATAAAATCTTGCCTCTTGGTTATTTTATAGCTGAATTGTCATATAACAACAAATTAAAGAAGTTGAAAATTTATGTGGTTAAAAACGGAGGACCACCGTTATTAGGTCGAGATTTTATGGCGTTATTTGATTTAAGACTTACCTCTTGTACTCATCAAATAAGTAACCAGAATAGTGCCTGAAGGAAGTATTAGGTCGATTGCATGATGCAGGATTAAGATTACAAAAGGATAAATGTGCATTTTTTGAAGGTGATGTTACATATCTGGGATATGTTATTGATAAAAACGGTCTGAAAACGAGCTCGAATAAAGTCGATGCCATAATTAAGTCCCCTGCCCCCACAGATGTTCTAGGTGTGAAGCGGTTCCTCGGTATTGTTAATTATTATCGCGGCTTTATTCCGAATGCGTCATCAATACTGGAGCCGTTGCACGAGTTGCTCAGGGGCGGCGCTAAGTGGGAGTGGGGCGAGAGGCAGGCGCGCGCCTTTGCACAGGTGAAGCGGGAGCTGGCGTCGGAGCGCGTGCTGGCGCACTTCGAGCCGGGCGCGCCGCTCGTGCTCGCGGTGGACGCGGGGCCGGCCGGGCTCGGCGCGGTGCTGGCTCACCCGCAGGCGGACGGCACGGAAAGGCCTATAGCGTTTGCGTCTAGGTCGTTAGGGGCCAGTGAAAAAAACTATAGCCAGATCCAGAAGGAGGCTACGGCTATAATATTCGGTGTAAAGCATTTTCACCAGTACTTATACGGTAGGCAGGATCCGTTTATACTAAAAACAGACCACAGGCCGTTGATATCAATTTTTGGTAACAAAAATGGCATATCAGTTACGACAGCTTCTCGTTTGCAACGTTACGCACTTATACTCTCGGCATATAACTATACTGTTAAGTATATAACCAGTGAAAGTAACTTGATAGCTGACTATTTCTCTCGAGCCCCTGTACCTAATTCGGAGGCCTATTCATTGAATAATCAAAGTAAAACTGAATACAGTTATTTAAAATTTTTAGATGCAAATATTAAGCCGGTAACATTTATTGATATAAAGGAAGCTATAAGTAAAGACAAGGTTATTAGTACGGTAATGAATTATATGAACCATGGTTGGCCGAGAAAAATTAAATGCAAAAACATAAGGCCATATTTTAATTGCAAGGCGGATCTCGAGGAAGCAGATGGTTGCTTATTTCGAGGCCACAGGGTAGTTATTCCTTCAGTATTCAGAAAACAAATGTTGGAAGAATTGCATTCTGCACATTTTGGTGTGGTCAAAACAAAAAATGCAGCTCGTAGTAAAATGTGGTGGCCGGGCATAGACAGCGACATAGAAAAGTGGATCGGGGCGTGCGGCGTATGCGCGAGTGCTCGAAGCGACCCGCCGCGCGCGCCGGCCGCTGGCCGCGTGCTGGCCGCGTGACTCAGCACCATGGCACAGATTACACATCGATTATATGTCCGTAGGGCGAAATGTATACCTAATAGTGATCGATGCGTATAGTAAGTGGCTTGAGTGTATCCACATGAATAATGGGACATGTTCGAATGCGTTTATTACAAAATTAAAATATTTATTTTCTCGCTACGGACTCCCACACATCATTGTCTCGGATAATGATCCGAAAATATGTTCCGCAGAATTTCAGTCATTTTGCTGTAATAACGGTATCAGGTATAAAACATCCCCAGTTTATCATCCTTGTAGCAATGGCCAAGCGGAGAATTCAGTGAAAACATGCAAAAAGATGCTGAAATGTATTTTAAATGATAATAAATTATCACAATCGGTAATTAGTGAAAAATTAACAGGATTTCTTTTTGAATACCGTAATACAACTCACTGCTCAACTGGTTTCACTCCTGCTAAATTAATGCTAGGTAGAAATTTAAGGTCTAGATTAGATTTAATATCTCCTAAAAACAATGATAAAATCGTAGAAGTAAGAAATAAAGATAAACTACCAAAACATCGATGTTTTCGCGTGGGTGAAACTATTTGGGCAAAGTGGTATATTGCACGCAAATCAACTTGGTCATTGGGTAAGATTGTTAAAGTTATAGGAAATAGAATGTTTGATGTACGGTTTATGGAATTTAATGTAACACATAGACGTCATATAGATCAAATAATGAAATATAAAGGGAATGAGATAATATTGCAAAATGATTATGAAGATAAGCAATATAATGATGTCACACTATCGTTGCCCAGTTCCGATTCCTCTCAATCGGAGACACACTCAGAGCATGAGGGGACGCCTAGGTCGGCCTCATCTAGCGCAGAGGGCGCAGTCGCAATCCCGCCGCCGGCGGTAGACTTATCAAAACCGGTCGCGGCCGCCTCCGGAAGCGTAAATGACGATGATCGGTCTACCGTGGGGGAGGGTGATGGAGAGGATGACGAATTTGTAGAAGCACAGGCAGATAGCGATTTTCAATGCCATGATGTTGAACAACCTATTGATATTCCTGATCCTAGCGTAGCGAACAATCCTGAATTATCGGAAAATTCAGAGAAAAGATTTGATGGGCCGCCCAACAGTAGATCTAAAAGGCCACGTAAGATAATTAGCTATAAGAAATATTTCTAAAATATGTAATAGGTCTACCACTCAAATTTAGTTAATGTTAACTGTGTTATTTTATTGTCTCCAGGTTTGCTTCTAAGTAATGTTGGAGGGATGATATGTATGAAACTATGCATGTATCTAGCGCGCGACACATCGAGTGTCGCGCTGCCATTTCAGTAATAAACCAGCTTTTGTGCATATCGGTTGTTTACTTGCTCCCATACGTTACAATTAGTCAATTGCATACAATATTTTTGATTCATCCAGTCAGTAAAGTTAGACCACTGTTACCATGTGAAACTCATGACTCACAACATGACACTAATGCCATTACCAGAATCTTTTTTTTTCAAATAGTTGAATCTATAGTTCTTGTACTGGGAAACCATATATTTTAGTTTTGGCTTTTAACCACAATTTTAACTTATATGTATTTCATGCTATGATGAGTGGAATAGCTAGCATTTGTTTTAACTTTCATGAATTTCTGACACTACTTTAAGAGCTATCATAGCAAAACTCAATACATGTGGGTATGTGCACATCAGAAAATATACTAGCTCTAGTACTATAATAAAAAGCACCTTACCAAGTACTACAGTACAGTAGGTTAATAATGGCTGTTAAACTCCATGTTAATTCAGTCAATACAACAACCACTAGTAAAAATTAGATATTGAAAACTTCTTTGATAAACACTGATAAGTAGGGTAAGGTGGCCAACAGTGAACCACTAAAAGTTTAGACGCTCAGAAGTCCATTCTATGTGACTGTAACAAAGATCTTTTTTGATAGATTACTTTGTGTCAAATGTACTTTAAATCTGTATATCAAATTGAGCATTAAACTTATTAGAATAGCGAGAATTCATATTTTTTTTTAATTCGGGAAATGGTTCACTGTGTACAAACCTAAGTACACACTAAACCAGGGGGTAGGTCTACAGTGAACCATAGGGTATACAGTGAACCACCGCATATAAGTTGTATTTTGATGTTTAAAAAAATAATAAAAATTGACAATATGAAATGAACTTTATTCACCAAAGTGTCTAACACTATAAAGGTATACAAAGTAGGCGTTATAAAAGTATAAAGTGTCATATTTTCATTTATTTCTTCTTATTTAGATTTTTGTAGTCAACATTAGTTTTATTTATAACAATATCAAATAAACTTATAATAATCAACGAGTTTTTTTAGACTTGAGCAAGTTCTAATCTACACTAATATTATAAAGAGGAAAACTTTGTTTGTTTGTTTGTTTGTTTGTTTGTTTGTTTGATTGTAATGAATAGGCTCATAAACTACTGGACCGATTTTGAAAATTCTTTCACCATTCGAAAGCTACATTATCCACGAGTAATATAGGATATATTTAATTTTGAACAAAAATAGGGTTCCGTAAGATATTAGGGTTTTTCGGACACAAGGTGTAAAAAATCAACCAAAACAGTTACTTATTTTGCGTACCCTGCCTAAACTATTAAAGATAGAACCATAAAATGTTCTAAGTAATTGTAGATCTTATAAATATCTACAAAAAAGTCCGCGACATACTATACCTAACACTTAATATTATAAAGAGGAAAATTTTGTTTGTTTGTTTGTTTGTTTGTTTGATTGTAATGAATAGGCTCATAAACTACTGGACCGATTTTGATAATTCTTTTACCATTCGAAAGCTACATTATCCTCGAGTAATATAGGATATATTTAATTTTTAACAAAAATAGGGTTCCGTAAGATATTAGGGTTTTTCGGACACAAGGTGTAAAAAATCAACCAAAACAGTTACTTATTTTGCGTACCCTGCCTAAACTATTAAAGATA
Source organism: Pyrausta aurata (assembly GCA_963584085.1). Taxonomy (NCBI): domain Eukaryota; kingdom Metazoa; phylum Arthropoda; class Insecta; order Lepidoptera; family Crambidae; genus Pyrausta; species Pyrausta aurata. The sequence continues at coordinate 6,023,724 of OY757262.1, read as the reverse complement.
GAACCATAAAATGTTCTAAGTAATTGTAGATCTTATAAATATCTACAAAAAAGTCCGCGACATACTATACCTATCTATGTCGGGTGAGGCACAAGAACCATTTTTTTTATTGAAAAATCTTGATTATTTTTTGGACTACATTTAAACGCGTTTATTTTACTCATGCTATTAATCCTTATCAAAATCTACATCTACATCTACACTAATATTATCTATCTACACTATATAATATTATAAAGAGGAAAACTTTGTTTGTTTGTTTGTTTGTTTGTTTGTTTGTTTGATTGTAATGAATAGGCTCATAAACTACTGGACCGATTTTGAAAATTCTTTCACCATTCGAAAGCTACATTATCCACGAGTAATATAGGATATATTTAATTTTGAACAAAAATAGGGTTCCGTAAGATATTAGGGTTTTTCGGACACAAGGTGTAAAAAATCAACCAAAACTTTTACTTATTTTGCGTACCCTGCCTAAACTATTAAAGATAGAACCATAAAATGTTCTAAGTAATTGTAGATCTTATAAATATCTACAAAAAAGTCCGCGACATACTATACCTAACACTAATATTATAAAGAGGAAAATTTTGTTTGTTTGTTTGTTTGTTTGTTTGATTGTAATGAATAGGCTCATAAACTACTGGACCGATTTTGATAATTCTTTTACCATTCGAAAGCTACATTATCCTCGAGTAATATAGGATATATTTAATTTTTAACAAAAATAGGGTTCCGTAAGATATTAGGGTTTTTCGGACACAAGGTGTAAAAAATCAACCAAAACAGTTACTTATTTTGCGTACCCTGCCTAAACTATTAAAGATAGAACCATAAAATGTTCTAAGTAATTGTAGATCTTATAAATATCTACAAAAAAGTCCGCGACATACTATACCTATCTATGTCGGGTGAGGCACAAGAACCATTTTTTTTATTGAAAAATCTTGATTATTTTTTGGACTACATTTAAACGCGTTTATTTTACTCATGCTATTAATCCTTATCAAAATCTACATCTACATCTACACTAATATTATCTACACTAATATTATAAAGAGGAAAACTTTGTTTGTTTGTTTGTGTTTGTTTGATTGTAATGAATATCTACACTATCTACACTTCTACACTAATATTATAAAGAGGAAAACTTTGTTTGTTTGTTTGTTTGTTTGATTGTAATGAATAGGCTCATAAACTACTGGACCGATTTTGAAAATTCTTTCACCATTCGAAAGCTACATTATCCACGAGTAATATAGGATATATTTAATTTTGAACAAAAATAGGGTTCCGTAAGATATTAGGGTTTTTCGGACACAAGGTGTAAAAAATCAACCAAAACAGTTACTTATTTTGCGTACCCTGCCTAAACTATTAAAGATAGAACCATAAAATGTTCAAAGTAATTGTAGATCTTATAAATATCTACAAAAAAGTCCGCGACATACTATACCTATCTATGTCGGGTGAGGCACAAGAACCATTTTTTTTATTGAAAAATCTTGATTATTTTTTGGACTACATTTAAACGCGTTTATTTTACTCATGCTATTAATCCTTATCAAAATCTACATCTACATCTACACTAATATTATCTACACTAATATTATAAAGAGGAAAACTTTGTTTGTTTGTTTGATTGTAATGAATATCTACACTATCTACACTTCTACACTAATATTATAAAGAGGAAAACTTTGTTTGTTTGTTTGTTTGTTTGATTGTAATGAATAGGCTCATAAACTACTGGACCGATTTTGAAAATTCTTTCACCATTCGAAAGCTACATTATCCACGAGTAATATAGGATATATTTAATTTTGAACAAAAATAGGGTTCCGTAAGATATTAGGGTTTTTCGGACACAAGGTGTAAAAAATCAACCAAAACAGTTACTTATTTTGCGTACCCTGCCTAAACTATTAAAGATAGAACCATAAAATGTTCAAAGTAATTGTAGATCTTATAAATATCTACAAAAAAGTCCGCGACATACTATACCTATCTATGTCGGGTGAGGCACAAGAACCATTTTTTTTTATTGAAAAATCTTGATTATTTTTTGGACTACATTTAAACGCGTTTATTTTACTCATGCTATTAATCCTTATCAAAATCTACATCTACATCTACACTAATATTATCTACACTAATATTATAAAGAGGAAAACTTTGTTTGTTTGTTTGTTTGTTTGTTTGATTGTAATGAATATCTACACTAATATTATAAAGAGGAAAACTTTGTTTGTTTGTTTGTTTGTTTGTTTGATTGTAATGAATAGGCTCATAAACTACTGGACCGATTTTGAAAATTCTTTCACCATTCGAAAGCTACATTATCCACGAGTAATCTACACTATCTACACTAATATTATAAAGAGGAAAACTTTGTTTGTTTGTTTGATTGTTTGTTTGTTTGTTTGATTGTAATGAATAGGCTCATAAACTACTGGACCGATTTTGAAAATTCTTTCACCATTCGAAAGCTACATTATCCTCGAGTAATATAGGATATATTTAATTTTTAACAAAAATAGGGTTCCGTAAGATATTAGGGTTTTTCGGACACAAGGTGTAAAAAATCAACCAAAACAGTTACTTATTTTGCGTACCCTGCCTAAACTATTAAAGATAGAACCATAAAATGTTCTAAGTAATTGTAGATCTTATAAATATCTACAAAAAAGTCCGCGACATACTATACCTATCTATGTCGGGTGAGGCACAAGAACCATTTTTTTTATTGAAAAATCTTGATTATTTTTTGGACTACATTTAAACGCGTTTCATTTACTCATGCTATTAATCCTTATCAAAATTAATTATTTCATCACTAAGTACAGTTAATGTTAATAATATTTGGTCTTTAAATGATTAAAATTAGACGTTTGGTTCTGAAGTTATAGCGATATTAATTTGGACGTTTGGTTCTGAAGTTATAGCGAAATTAAAATACATATTACGATTTCTGCTGCACGGCCGGCCCGTTGCCGCCCTTTACCAAGGCCCGGTGAGCGTGTGGGAGGGGGAGTTTAGATCTATGAGTAAGGAACCCGCGTGGCGCGATTTTCAGTAAAAATTTCTTTCGCACTCACGATAAACAAATCCCTGGGCCAAACATTCAAATTAGTAGGAATTTATTTACGAAAAGAATGTTTTACGCATGGGGTCGGGGCTCCCGAGCATCAGTATATTTTGTTACCAGAAAATAATGTAACGTCAAATGTTGTGTATAGAGAAGCTCTACAATAATAGCTTAAGTTTTCTATCCTAAAACAACGGGTTGCACTCCGGGACTTAACAACTAACACCCACAGAAAGAAAATCTGTTCAGCCTGCGGATAGTAACTGCTTCGTCGAAGTTAGTGTCGGTGTCTGTGAATTGACATGGGAATCATTTGTTTGCTGACCGTGTCTTTCCTGGGTAGCCTTTTTGCAGCGGTAACCGACATTCACGCGGGCGGAGCCGCGGGCGACCGCTAGTAATTATTATAAAACTTACTCTATGAGATCCATCGTAAAATAAACCTAATTTCAAACAGTCTTCAATTATTTTAATCAATATAAAACTTTTTATTCTAAAAGAAAATAATTCACAAAAAACTAAAGCAATGCGGAGAGTGTCAAAATCAATATGGAAAGTTCAATAGTGCTAGATTAACTGCAAATTTATATGTTGTTTGGCGACGGCTACTACCATCGATTTTGGGGGTAGGCAATATAAATTTAATATCATTCTTCGTGACTCCGGCCATATCTGGTTCAAGAGGCTCAGCGAATTTGTAGTAAACTTTGCTCTCCAATTTTAAATAGAAGACATAATAGTCAAAGCCTGGTTCATTAGACTCTTCTAGAATTTTTCCAACATAATAATATTTCTTCTTCTTTTCTGTTTCTATTAAAATAATAATAAAATCACCCACATTAGGGTTTCTTAGTAGAGGTTGCGAAATAACTTCATCGTCCAGTATCATTTCCTCGTCTTCACTGTCACTAAAAAAGTGGGTCCCTCCAGAAGAAGAGCCGCTCATATTAAAAGTTTCTTCAGTACTACTGGTATCATAATTTGTTATTTTTTCTACTTTTACTGGTTTTCTTACTTTTTGTATTTTATTCGGTTTTTTTTCTTTGAACAGGTCACTTTTCTTTACTTTCTTCACTTGTTTATTTCTCTTTTCTGCTATTCTCTCCTTTTCAGGGGTATCAGTAGCTATCATGCTTTTCCCCAAAGGCCTGCGTCTTTTGTTCTGTCGAGGTCCTGCTTTCAGAGGATCTCTTAACATTTTTGGTGTTATAAAACATTTTATATCTTTGGAAGTTGAGGCTTGGGGTCCCAAGATTTCTTTTGGAAATGGTTGGAATAGCACTTCTTTAATGTTTGCATCCGCTTCCGGTTGTGGATTATTATTAACAACGGTTATCACCGATGAAGCTCGAACTTCAATGGCTTCTTCAATTTCTTGTGATGGTATTGATAATAAAATTGAAGGTGAGATTGGCTCATTTATTTCGTCTTCTATGTCTGTTGTAGAATTGTTTTCCTTGTCTGGTTCTGGTCTGTCAGTGACTGAGCTCGGCAAAAAATCCTCTTCTGTAAAAACGGAATTGTCATATGGAAAGATGCCACATTTCTTAAAGGCGTTGGTGATATTTATTGGCGTCATTGCCTTCAGATATGCCTCTCCTACACACTTAGCTATGTGGTAGATAGTAAGTGTTTGACCTGGATTTTGAAGCAGCCACGAATCGACCGCGGCGTTTTAATACGTTTTAAATGGTCCATTTAGGCAAACGTCTAAGGGCTGAAGTTTTGCAGTTGTGTGCGGTGGGACAGTAAGAATTGTAACTCCAGAAGATTTAGCAAGGTCAAGAGCTTCCAGTGAAAGGTGGCTTTCGTGATTATCAAGTATTAACAGGGCGGGATTTTGTTTTGATGCACAGGTGTGCTTTACAAAATGCTGCATAACTTCTACGAATATCTCTGCATTCATCCAGCCAGTAGACGCAGCTAGACATGCGATTTAAAGTTTTTCCTGGGAAAAACCATGGCTGGAGGCAAAGCCTGGCCGGATGCGGAAACTATACAGCACGTGGTTACTAATACGCCCCTTTCACCACTTGTAACTTTACATACATTGCTTCTCTTTGGTGCTAAGACTTTTTGCGGGCGTTGCACCGTTGTAGTTGAAGTTTCGTCGAGATTGTAAAGACGAGTTCCGTTCCCAAATCCTGGGTATCGCTCCATGGCTATTTTTAAGTTCTCAAAAAATCGATTTACATTCGATTTATTGAACGCTGTAGCCCGTGCCAAGCTGCATGCTTCGGGTTTTCTTAAGCTTAACTCACTGTGTCGTTTTTTAAAAGACCTCAACCAATCAACTCCAGCTATTTTGTTTTTCACTCAAGAGGGCGGAACCTTAAGGTTATTGGCCGTCGCCACTTGATATGCCAATCGCCGAGTGTCTTTTGCAGTAAGCCCATAGAACATAAGCGCGCATTCGCTGATATAGTTTTTTAAAATTGTTTCCTGTTCATGTGTGAACACCGCATTCACTTCGTAATTTGGAACAAATCCTGCTTCGTCATTTAATTCGTGCCTTTTCACATATCTTCTGAGTGTAGAATATTTTAAATTACATTCAACCGCAGCCTTGTGAATGCTCCTACCATCTTTTACAAGTTGGATAGCTTTCTGCATATCTTGTGCACTATGTCCCCCAATTTTTCTTTCTAGCTTCTTTGTTCGACCCATTCTGAAACAAAGTAAAGGTAATTAGCAACCAAAAATACTTCAATAGCATAGGTACACGGTGAACCTCGCGTAGGTACACAGTGAACCATGGTTCACTGTGTACCTGCCCGTTTTGGTTCACTGTGTACTACTTACGTTTTTATACTTTTAAGGTTATATTTTTAAGTAATCGGTTCAATACAAAATAATATCAGTATTTCTAAACGTTGCATAAATAGTTCCTTTGCAAGTGTGTATTAAGTAGTAAATTCAAAACAACAACGAGAATGTTCTAGAAAAAAAAAATGTACTTACATGCCTTTCAACTTTTTTTGGCGCGAAACACAAAACACCTCACAGCGCGACTGTTTTCGGCGGAAGCGCGCCGTCGACTGGGGAATAACTATCGTGGCTACAAACAGGTTTAATCATGTTCGTAGCACGGAATGGCAACGTTGCGTTTACGAGATATGACTGGTGGGTCACTGTGTCCCACTGGTTCACTGTTGGCCCCCTGACCCTACTGATTTCACTTAAGAAGAGTAATCAATCTTAAAATATTTAATAAAGTTACTTTTAAGGTGTCATATCTATAGGATATAGTCTGTTTTGTCTTTGGTTTTTATAGGTTAGAATATGTATGGTCTGTCAAATTGTGGACTCGTCCAATAAAACGTGGGAAATCAGTGAAAAGTGCTTTTATTTAATTGGAAACCCTTGAAACATAATACTGGCGACGGGATAAACAGCGGAATGGCGGTCTTCAACATCACAAGCGTAGTTTTACCTGGGAAGTTCGTACCAAATTGTGACATATGGGAAAACTACAAGGAGCAACTATTTTTTGCTTTGGAGGCATCTGGGCCACTAAATAGCGAGCAGAAGAGAGCCCTATTCCTTTCACAATGTGGAAAAGAGACGTTTGCTTTGATAGTGTCGTTGTTATCACCAAACAAACCAAGCGAAGTAGAATTTGAAGAGATCGTAAAGGTGTTAGACAAGTTCTTCATTCCGACGCCGCACCCGATACTAAAAACGGAGAGGTTTTACAATAGGAAGCAAAAGATTAACGAAACAATCACTACTTTCGTGGCGGCATTACACGTCATAAGTGCCAAGTGTCAATTCAAAAATTGAACGCAGAGTAGTCGAACAAATTATACTTGGCGTAAGAGATCAAAATTTAAAAAAGGAACTGTTGAAACTTGATCCAAAGAACCTAACATATGACAAAGTAGTACAACACTCGCTGAATTTTGAAGCCATATCCAATAGTTACAGCACAGATTCAACCCCTAGAGATTGGCCGAGGACCCATCGCGATGTCGCTGAAGACGTAAACAAACCTGCAACAGGCGAGCCGATGGAGGTGAACACAATAAATTCGAAGACCTGCATTCATTGTGCGAAGAGGCACGGAAACGTCAAATGTTGATTTCGAAATGCAACTTGTTACAAATGTCACAACAAAGGGCATACTAAGGCAGCGTGTACTAACAACAAGGCGCAGAAATCACGCGTGAATGCATGTTGCGAAGACAACACGCCTGCTGATGAAGAAACTAACACACCCGAAGACAACTATGGTATTTATGGTGTTCATGGCATTACAGAGACCAAGCGAATCCAACCAATTATGATTGAACTATCATTGAATGGGGCACCGCTTGTGATGGAAGTGGACTCCGGATCAGCGCGGTCAATCTTGCCACACAGCATGTTCAAGAACCTTCGCAGTGCATTTCCATACGAGTTAACACCGTGCAGTGCCAAGTTAGTTACGTGGACAAATGACTCATTAAATATTGTGGGTGAAACAGTGGCAGAAGTTGTTTATAATGACCATAAGGCCAAATTGCCATTGTTAGTGAGTTGTGGAAAAGGACCAGCCTTGTTAGGCCGTGATTGGTTTGAGCCACTCGGAATATGTGTCTACGGAGTGAATGCTACACATGAAAGCACTGAACACATTATAGAAAATTTTCCTAAACTATTCGAAGACCGACTGGATGAATACAAGGGGCCATTAGTGCATATTGATTGTGAAAAAGACACAAAACCCGTTTTTTTGCGTTGTCGACCAGTGCCTTTTCCACTGCGGGAAAAAGTTAATGAAGAGCTACAAAGAATGATTAAAAATGGGATAATCACACCAGTAAAACATTCAAAATGGGCGACACCACTCACAATAGTGCCAAAACCAGATGGGTCATTAAGATTATGTGGTGATTATCGAAGCACTGTTAACGCTGTATGCATGGTTGATAGTTATCCTTTGCCAACATCGAATGAAGCATTTTTTGCACTCACTGGAGGAAAGTATTTCTCAAAGGTGGATCTTAAACAAGCATATAATCAACTCAAGGTAGATGAAGTGACTGCAGAGCTACTCACGTTGAACACACCATTGGGATTAATGAGAATAAACCGTTTAGCATATGGGGTAAATGTTGCCACAGCCATTTTCCAGCGCCTAATGAGTACAATCTTGGCAGGAGTAGATGGAGTAGCGTGCCTACTCGATGATGTGGTAGTGAGTGGCAGCTCAATCGAACAGCACAATGAAAGGCTTGAAATAGTGCTTCAACGTTTACAAGAACTAGGTCTGAAGCTGAATAAAAGCAAATGTGTGTTTACAGCCAAACGAGTTACCTTTCTGGGGTATGAAATTGATGAAGCAGGCGTACATCCATCAAAAGATAAAATTAGAGAAATATCTGAAAAACCGGCTCCAACAAACAAGAGGATGCTAAAGGCATTCCTGGGATTATACAACTTCTATGAGCGATTTCTCAAAGAAAAAACAGTTGTACTTGAGCCTCTCTATAAACTACTTTAAGATAATATACCCTGGAAGTGGGGCACAAAGGAACAAGAATCTTTTGAAAAAGCAAAAGCATTGCTGACTTCAGACATGACATTAGTGCACTATAGCCTGGAAAAAGAACTTTATATGATATGTGATGCCAGTGAATATGAAGTTGGTGCAGTGCTCGTCCACAAAATGGAAGATGGAACAGAACGCCCTGTTATCATGGGATCGAGAACGCTGCAAGAACATGAACGCAGATACGCACAAATTGATAAAGAGGCTCTAGCAATCATGTATGGATTAAAAAAGTTTCGACAATACTTGTTGGGTCGCAAGTTTGAGATACTCACCGACCATAAACCTTTACTTGGTATCTTTGGACGCAATAAACCAATCCCAGAATTGGTTTCTGCAAGAATGCTGAGGTGGGCCTTGACCTTGAACACCTTTGACTATGAACTCCGGTATCGTCCAGGGAAAGACATGGGTAATGCTGACAGCCTCAGTAGATGGCCAACCCCACATAGTAAAGAGGACTATGATGAAGAAGAAGAGATATTTCTGCTGGAGATAGAACAAATAGATATGGATTACAAAACTATAGCTAAAGAAACAGATAAAGACAGTGTTTTGAGAAGAGTCAAATTTAATTTGCTACACGGGTGGCCTAATAGAATCGAAGATGATGAGTTAGCACCATATTTCAGAAGGAGACAGTTTCTCACACTTAATAAAAACTGCATCTTGTGGTCCAACAGGGTAGTTATACCCTCGGCATTAAAACAAGGAATACTTAAAAAACTACACGAAGGCCACTGTGGAATAGTACAAACCAAAATGTTGGCCAGAGGTTATTTATGGTTTCCATCACTAGACCAAGATATTGAAGAGATGGTAGCTCAATGTGAAACCTGTCAGTCTTACAGGAACAACCCCTCAGCAACCGAACATACCTGGAAGCCAGCAAGTAAACCATGGTCCAGAATACACATAGACTTCATGGGGCCTTTTATGGGAAAAACATTTTTGGTGTTGGTAGATTCATACAGCAAGTGGCCTATAATAGAAATAGTAAACTCTATGAACAGCATAACTGTAATTGAAATTCTCAGAAAAATATTTGCAGACTTTGGATTGCCAGACATAGTGGTTTCAGATAGTGGTCTGGCATTCACATCAAAGGAAATGCAAGCCTTTATGAACAAAAATAAAATTCAACACTTCAGGGGAGCGCCCTATCATCCAGCCACCAATGGACAAGTGGAAAGGACAATCCAAACAATTAAATTGAAACTTAAAAAACAATCTCCAACGAGTTGGGCTGAGCGAGTAGCGAAGGTGCTATTTCTATTGCGAACAGTCCCAAGTACAGTCACGGGCAAGACCCCTGCAGAGATGCTTTATGGTCGCAAGTTTAGAACAGCCCTGACACCTATCCATCCAGATACTGAACTCACAGAAGACCTTAGAATAGAAGGTAAAATGGATAAACAAAGAAATGAAAAATACAATATAACATGAACAAAAGTGGCTGAGAGGAGAAGTAGTGGCTTTGGACAGCCCAGCTCTTTATGTAGTAAAAACACCTGATGGACAGGTCCATAAAAGGCATGTCGATCAGCTGCTGAGAACCAGAGCTCCAGCTGCCCCACCGGATGTGACTATACATGATGATGACTTAAATGATAATGAGCTAAATGATCATAATTATGATGACACTAACTTTTGCCCGCGACTTCGTTCGCGTGGACTTCAGGTTCGTCCCGTCTAGTAGCGCAAAAAATGTGTTTTTTTTTACGACCTCACATTAGAAACCTCAAAAATTGTAGCCTTTATGTTATTCTGATGTATAAGTTATATTGTGGTAAAGTTTCATTCAAATCCATTCAGTAGTTTTTACGTGAAAGAGTAACAAACATCCATACATCCATACATCCATACTTACAAACTTTCGCCTTTATAATAGTAGTAGGATTACATTACCGCCTCCAGAAGAATGGGCTGACATTATAGGCGTATAGAAATATACACTCTGTCTGTTTGAATTAGTATACTGAATATATATATCTTTACTAGCTTTTGCCCGCGACTTCGTCCGCGTGGAATCGTGACTTCTTTCTCCCGTTTTTTACACATTTACCACTATATCTTTGCTCCTATTGGTCGTAGCGTGATGTTATATAGCCTATAGCCTTCCTCGATAACTGGACTATCCAACACAAAAAGAATTATTCAATTCGAACCAGTAGTTTCGGAGATTAGCGCGTTCAAACAAACAAACAAACAAACAAACAAATAAACAAACTCTTCAGCTTTATAATATTAGTATAGATTAGTATAGATAATATTAGTATAGATTTTGTTTAAATTGAAATATAACCATGTTGATTACTCTGTTATGATATTTATATAGAAATGTATATCTCTGTCCGTCCTGATCAGACATTGCCAAAAATAGTTTGTTTGTTAACTAATTAAATAAATAATAATAAGGAATACTCAGTTATGATAACATGTATGGTATGATCATCAATCATACTAAAAGGGAAGGTGTCATATCTATAGGTTATAGTCTGTTTTGTCTTTGGTTTTTATAGGTTAGAATATGTATGGTCTGTCAAATTGTGGACTCGTCCAATAAAACGTGGGAAATCAGTGAAAAGTGCTTTTATTTAATTGGAAACCCTTGAAACATAATATAAGGCTAACTTTGTTAGGCTAAGTTGGCAATGATATCTCTATCTCTTACCAAAACCAAACACTGCACAGAGTATACACTTATGATAGTGGCAGTCACTGCAAGATATATTTATTTAGTAAAATATTTACCTGAACAAAACATCAAATTTCTTGCTTAGAGCTTTTGGTTTCGTTAAATGATAATTAGTTTTAGTGCACATTGCATTTTATCTCAATACAATAACATCAAGTCAATTTTATTATTCTTGGAAGATAGTGTTCTAACTAGATAGCCTGTAAAAGTTATAGTTGTCATAAATGATACTGACCTTGTAAGTGATGGCAAACCTTATGTAGTGCTAAGTCACATTTTCATAGAATCTTTCAATTCTATGCTATACTTCATTCAACCACCAGCTTACAGTTGACTGCAGTGTCGTCTCATTAAATTCCGGTTATTCTACTTGACAAATTGTAGGCACCACATTGATTGAACACTACATCTCATGATAACCATATTGATGCCATTCTCTCTTTCTGAAAGTCATAATTACAAGCACAGAAACAGCAACATATCAAACATACATTCAGGGTTTTGCAAATCAGATAGCTGCCAGTCATAATTATAAAGGAGTCATTTTTTTTGGGCCCAGTAGCAACTTGTAGCGTCTAATAATGACATTGCACCCTAAATTAATAACTTATTTTTTTTTGACAATTAGACGAAATATAAAGTTTAGACGACACCGGAATAATAAAATCGAACTAAAAGATGCGTTGTATTGACTATTTTTCATCACGCCATTCCTCCTTTACAAATACGTGTAAAGGAACGACGGGCTGGTCAATATAAAAACAATATCAATTATTTGAAGTACGTGATTTTGTTTAGATCACGTTATTCTACTTTTATTTATTTTAAGCAATTGGAATCTCCAAATAAAATATTTTAATTGCTTTTTTAAGATTTTTGCATAAAACAGTTATCTAGTTAAAGCCGTGGAACGGATAGCAACTCTGACAGTAATCACTGACATTGTCAGGAATGGCTGAAGTGTCATTTGTCACACTTTCCGTTTGGCGTTTGGTTTTCCGCACAGATTAGTAAGTTTTCCGTCACCTTCCGTTTGTTTTGTTTTGTTTTGAATTGAGTGTTTGTTTTCTCCGGATTTTTAACGAAAAATAGAAGCTAAAAGCATCAAGTACGGCCCCCATTCTACTAAACCGTTGTTGTGTAACTGTGCAGTGAGATTTCAACGACTGTGATTATCAGAAACGACTGAAAATGTGCGTCAACTGGTAAGTGTGTAGATTTTAGTTATGATGAATTTTGAAATATTCCCGATAGATAAAGAAATACTAATATTGTTAATATTTATAAGACATTTTAAGAAACAAATTAATATATGTTTCATTACTAGACGTCACAATTTATGGTGGGCCCATCCTCCATACAAGAAAAAAATGTCTCCTTTAACAATAACCTTGATCATATGTCACACATGATGATTTCTTATGGAATAATTATACACATTATACCTTTACTTTACAGAGCAATAGTTGACTGGTAGAAATTGTTTTTTTTTCTACCGTGATAAGTTAGGTTTAGAGGGCAACTTACTGAACCAATTTAGATCATATTAGAATTGGATAGACAAGAATACATACCATGGACTAATAAATAAATTAATCATCATACTTCATGTCCAAGTAAATTTGTTCATCTCGATTACCCGAGTGCGTTGAGATTCATTTCTTTATGATAAATGACTACTTGTGACTCATTACATCACTGGCATGAATTTTGTTATGCTGAAAACTCAAATAAAATTCTGCAATACAATAAATAACTCACCTGTAAAAGACAGGATCACAATTGGCTTGACCGCTAGATATTAAGCATAATAAAAAAAATGTAATTAGGGTGTATAGAATAAATAAGAAAAATGTAAAGACTGTACGTGCGACTTGGGTCTCACTCCCTCGCATATGTGCGTAGGTGCGAGGGAGGCGTCCGAAGCGAGAGTGAGATCGAGTACCAAATAAGTATAAATAAAGGCCCGCGTCGGGCGTACAGCCAGTCTGCAAGCAAGTGTCTCTATATTAACATCTCGCAATAAACGCTCAAGTTGGAACCTACTAAACTGGTGTTGCTCATTGGCCCCCGCGCCGAAGAACCCCGCGACCCCCCTACAAGCTGGTCCTTTGCATCGCCGGATCACGGGAAGACTGAAGAAAATGAGCAACATCAGCACGCGTAGTATGACGCGTACAGCCGCGCGCGAGCGAGATGGAGACACAACGACCGCGATAGACTCGGGTCTTCAAACTGGCACCCTTGTGCCAGCGTCCCCGTCGTGTGTGCCGTCGGCCTTTGTGGAGCCGCCGGTGGTGATTCCAGGTGTTGGGGGTCGACTTATCGACCATCGAGAGTCCCAGCACCCGGGCAGTGCGGCAATGAACAGGAGCGGCAACATCGATCATGCGCAGTCAGCAGCCAGCAAGACCAGCTCCAGCGCGTCTCGGAAAAGGCTCAGGATGAAGAGAGCCGAGTACGAGGCCCAGGTGGAGCTGGCGAAGGTTCGTGAAGAGGTAATACGGAGCAAATTGGCGCTGGAAGTTGCGCAAATCGAAGAATCGGAGGACGAGTGTGAAGAGGAAGACCAGGACGTCACTATCAGGGCAGCAGCGAACGACTGCGTGACTGAGTGGCTCGAGTGCACGCCGCACGAGCCAGAGAGACCGGCAGCCCCGGCGGCGCCGCCGCCGGCAGCCGTCAGCACGCACGTCAAGGAAAAAGCACCTGAGGATACACCCCGGTGCGGGGGTGGGGAGAAGAAGAGGAACAAGTCTGCAGAGCGCAGCAGCATCGAGGAGCTCGCCGAGGTGCTGCGGGGGATGGCTCGACCGCAGCAGATTCCCAAGCATATGTACGACCTACCGGTGTTCAACGGCGACCCAGCGGAGTGGTTGGTGTTTCAAAATACATATCGCCAGTCGTCGACGGCGCATCGTTTCACCGCGTTCGAGAACATGACGCGGCTGACGGCGGCGCTACGAGGAGAGGCAAGGGCGTCGGTAGAAGACCTACTACGCAGCTCGACGGACCCGGAGGAAGTGATTAACGCGCTGACCGAAGAATACGGCCACCCCGGTCGGCTGCTAGAGTGCGCCGTGAACAAGATCAAGGGCCTGCCGAAAGCGACAGAATCAGGAAAAGAGCTACAGAAGATGGCTAGTGTGCTGAGAAACTGCGTGTCATTGCTGCGCAACATACGCGCAGAGGGGTACATCAACAACCCGCAGTTGGTCAACGAAGTGCTAGGAAAGCTCACACCGTACCAAAGGGCACAGTACGGGGACTACGCGATGAAAGTGAGTGCTAACAGTGATATGGACCTACGTGTGTCTCCGAACCTACAAATAGTGCTAGACTTTGTTACCTACATATCACGGGCGTCGGCGTTTTACGCGTCAATTCCGAGTGCGAGTTTGACAGCTCATAGTTACACACCGGCCACCAGAGGGCGCGACAGACGCGCGGCAGTGCCACACAGAGTGAACATTTTGACTGAAAACGCCGAAAAGTGCAGTGAAAATAAACAGGCAACGGACAGTAAATGCCTTATGTGCGACGCCAGTCACAAGTTATCACAGTGCGATAAGTTTCAGACGTTAGATGTGAGCGCGCGGTGGGACATAGTGCGTGACAATAAGTTGTGTTTTCGGTGCATAGGAAGATCGCACGCGCGAAGTGCCTGCAGGTCCAAGCAGAGGTGTGACGTGTGTCGGTATACCCATCACACCCTACTGCACACGCCGAAGCCCGACCCGACGAAGACAGAGACAGTGATGCTCACAAACAGCGCGACCGGTAAAGCGCTACTGAAGGTGATTCCGGTGCGAATACGCACCAGTGATGGACGAGAGATGGCCACGCATGCGCTGCTAGACGACGGCGCGACGGTCTCCATATTGGACGCTGCGTTGGCCGGCAGGTGCGGAGGACCTACCGTCCCTCTGAAGATAGTGGTTGCGCGGGGACAATCCGCGACCGACAGCAAGTCCAAGCAGATCGAGGTGGAAGTGGCGGGGCCCAACCAAGAGTGGCACCGCATCAGCGTGCGCACGATGCGCAATCTCGACCTGCCGGGGCAAACGATGCCTCCACATGTGCTGCGGGACAACAAGCACCTGCAGGATCTGGATTGCTGTGAAGTGAAGGGAGCGAAGCCCATGTTGCTGCTGGGTCAGGACAACTACGAGCTGATCATCACCATGGACCTAAAGCGAGGTAAATCCGGTTGCCCGGCTGCTTCTTTGACTAAATTAGGGTGGGTCGTCCACGGCCCTATAGGTAGGGCTTCGAGTTCGGACTCGGAGCAGGTCAATTTCATGTGTGACAGTGATTTAAATAATTTAGTTAAAGATCAATTTGAACTTGAGGCCATTGGCATCAGAGAAGTACCCAGAAAGCATGCAGATGATGATAGGGCTTTGAATATTTTATCTCAGACAGGGTGTAAAAAGGGAAACAGTTGGGAAGTAGGGCTTCTTTGGAGAAAAGATGCGGTAGACTTACCTGATAATTATGATTATGCCAAGAAGCGCCTGTTTAATATAGAACGCAGAATGGATAGAGATCCAGAGTATTCCGACTTGTACAGCCAGCAAATTAATAGATTATTGGATAATAATTATGCATACAAAGTTGAAAATAAATTAGAGTCATCGCCGGTGTGGTACCTACCTCATTTCGGGGTAGTTAACCCAAATAAGCCAGGCAAGCTTCGGCTTGTGTTTGATGCTGCAGCCGCCTACAAAGGCACATCATTAAATGATAATTTGCTGACTGGACCAGACATATTGAATTCTTTGCTAGGAATCATATTTAACTTTCGCTCTGGGCCTATCGCTTTCACAGCTGATATGTTTTTGAGAGTTAAAATTAGAGAACAAGACAGGGGTGCACAGCTGTTCCTATGGAGGGGGACGGAGAGAGACAGAGAGCCAGACGTGTATGCAATGAGCTCAATGATATTCGGTGCTGTCTCTTCCCCTGCCTCAGCCATATATGTTTTAAATAAAAATGCAGAACAATATGCTAGTGCATACCCGCAGGCTGTGAATGCAATAAGGCAGAGACATTATATGGACGATTATTTAGATAGTGTTGAAAGGATTTCAGAGGCCAGACAGCTTATCGAGGACGTGTCACGGATCCACGCTGGGGGTGGATTCCAGATTAGAGGGTGGACCACCAACTCAGCCGAGTTGAGACAATCGTTACCTACTGTGGTTCCGAGGAATGTGAGTTTGGATTTCTCTCCGGACAAGGTCGAGCGCACACTAGGTATGTTATGGAGTCCTGACACAGATTCATTAAGATTTGATCTCACATTTAAAAGGTTACCAGAGGCAATAGTACAGGGACGAGTAGTGCCTACAAAGAGGCAGTTTCTGAGTTTTATTATGAGCGTGTTTGACCCTATAGGCATTCTCTACCCTTGTATTATCCAGTCTCGCATAATGTTACAGAAAGTGTGGCAGTCGGGCACCCAGTGGGACGAGCAGCTGAAAGAACCCGAGGCTGAGCTGTGGTTCCGGTGGCTGAGCAACCTGGGTCAGCTGAGAGAGGTGGCAGTGCCCCGGTGGTACGGGCTCCGCAGAGACAGGCCGGTCGAATTGCATGTCTTCGGCGACGCGAGTGAGCTCGCCTACGCCGCCGTAGCTTATGTGGTAGGTGAGTCTCTCGATGGACAGCGGCGCGCAGCTATGGTCGTAGGGAAGGCTAGGGTAACGCCGGTTAAGATAGTGTCTATCCCGAGGCTCGAATTGCAGGCTGCGGTGCTCGCGTGCAGGCTCGCTGAAACAGTTAGAGGCAAATTGGACATGGAGATAAGCAGACAGGTTTTATGGACCGATTCCAAGACAGTCCTCCACTGGGTGCACTCTGATGCCAGGGAGTTTCAGAAATTTGTGTCGCATCGACTAGCCGAAATAGATAGTAAAAGTCAAAGAAGCGAATGGCGCTGGGTGCCTACGTGCCTACCTGCCGTCGTTGCAGGGGCGGCAGAAGTGGCGCGAAAACGGACCTACAGTGCGCGTAAACGATGTAGTGTTAGTGGCGGACGGTAATCAACCCCGCAATCAGTGGCCTCGGGGCATAGTGAGTGCGGTATACGCGGGAGAGGACAATGTCGTGCGAGCCGTAGACGTTAAAACTAATCACGGGACGCTGCGTCGCCCCGTTGTCAAGCTAATTGTGATACCTACAGATGAAGTTTTCGGTTGAAGCCTCCAACTTGGGGGTGGGAAATGTAAAAGACAGGATCACAATTGGCTTGACCGCTAGATATTAAGCATAATAAAGTAAATAATGTAATTAGGGTGTATAGAATAAATAAGAAAAATGTAAAGACTGTACGTGCGACTCGGGTCTCACTCCCTCGCATATGTGCGTAGGTGCGAGGGAGGCGTCCGAAGCGAGAGTGAGATCGAGTACCAAATAAGTATAAATAAAGGCCCGCGTCGGGCGTACAGCCAGTCTGCAAGCAAGTGTCTCTATATTAACATCTCGCAATAAACGCTCAAGTTGGAACCTACTAAACTGGTGTTGCTCATTGGCCCCCGCGCCGAAGAACCCCGCGACCCCCCTACATCACCAAATCACAGCTTTTTACCTCGATGTTCTCATGTAGTACTCATTGCATCAGCATTACTTTTCACCAGTGCTTCACACCTTATCCTTCAATAATTTATACCGGGTTTGTCAAACAAGACATTGCTGCCCTCATACACATACAAGTTGCAGTTCACAAGGCAGTTGTCATTCTCATTTACATCATCATCATTTAATTTAAGAGCCAAGCTCTTGTCGGTGGAGTTTTTTCCATTCTTTACGCTCTTCCGCCATTCTCTTGACCTCTTGATACGACGCAACATTCAACTTTTGCTTTATTTGATGCATATAGCTTATTCTTGGTCTTCCTCTCTTCCTTCTTCCTTCTATTCTTCCCTCTATTATCGTTCTGATGAAACTGTCGTGTCGTATCAAGTGTCCCAGCATTCTCCCTCTTCTACACTCAATTGTTTCTATTAGTTTTCTCTTTTCCTTTACCAAGTTCAAGACTTCTTCATTAGTTTTTTTCTCCGTCCAGCTAATTCTCTCCATCCCATTTACATGCACATCGAAAACTTATAATGTTAGATTAGAATATGCCACTTAGCAATTTATTCTCAGAACTAAGCATCACTCACACAAATAAAACATAAGAAACAGATATGTAATAGGAATTCTATTACTATTCCTTATTGAACTTGATTAAGTTTCACATTCACACTTATTGAATGCAATTTTTACAGCATTGTAATAATAACCACCAGAACATTTAAAGGATTGATCAAGTAATTGTACATGATATCACTATTTCTCACTCAACCAACCACTTCTACTGAGTGATTGAATTACATTAATTAATGTAAACTTCCTTTTCTTTTTTATCTGAAACCTTTAGATGTAGCCAACTAAATATTTTAAGTTATTACTGCATCTCTAAGTGCAGCGTGATATAAACTTTGACAAGAAATGTTAACAGTAACCATTTTCATCATTCTATTTGTTTAAGTTACACTAAGTAGTTTAGTTCTCCATGCAGCCAATAGATGGCGCTGTACCGTATTACATCGCGTTGACGAATGGTTTTCGGTGTAACTTAAGTGTACAAGGTTTTTTTGGTAATATATGATCTGTTTCATACCGCTATATTGAGTTTTATTTTGCAACCAATATCAGTGGAATTTTTGGGAATGTTCATGATCCGGCTTGAAGGACCATGAACATTCCCAAAAATTCCACTGATATTGGTTGCAAAATAAAACTCAATATAGCGGTATGAAACAGATCATATATTACCAAAAAAACCTTGTACACTTAAGTTACACCGAAAACCATTCGTCAACGCGATGTAATACGGTACAGCGCCATCTATTGGCTGCATGGAGAACTAAACTACTTAGTGTAACTTAAACACTATTTCTTTGTTACACTAACAATAAACTATTGTGGATATTTCAGTAATCAATAACATTACAGAATTTAATTGTTAACTCTGCCGTTACTCAGCATTAATTTTTAATGATTCTTATTATTATCTAACTGACATCGTGATGTAATGTTATTATCATACCAGTAATTCATGCATTAGTGATCTTTTCAAGTCAACTCACTCAAAATAAATCCATCATGCTTCGGTGTAATACTTCAAGTATTCAATTGCAATTTTCAAACAACGGCCAAGGATGACATGCTCAGAGCATCTTTAAGCACCTTATTCAAGCTTATTTAATGTTAGAGCTAAGTAATAATGATAAGCTCACATTGAGAATTACACCTCAAACATGTTCCTCATAAGGTTAGGAATTATAATAAACATGTCACACATTAGGAAAATTACTTGTTCAGCAGTAGGTTATCGTAAGAGCAAATAGTAAAACACAGTCATACTTAACTTGGTCTCAGGTAGAATGTGTGTATTGCTTCCTGACACAACAGAACTTTGTTGATTTACCTTTCGCGACATTTTATATTTGACGACTTGGGTCACAAAACAGCAATACCTGACTTGGGTCATTTCTAAAATGGGTTCCAACAGTCCGGTTCTCATTTGAAATGCAATACCCATGCATGCACAGACGCACTGCACTGCACATTCAACTTTGTCTTCATCCGTCAACAAACTTCTTGCGTCTGCGACGCAATTGCCGTAGGTACTTTGTTCGGGCAGAATGCTCGAGGTAGGAGGTACTCCTACCAAGGCAGCGGCGTCTCTTCACAGCATACAGCATCGCAAAGTGTATTTCTAATGCTAGTAACTTAATTTCGTCTTTGATTACTTCGTGTACCACGCGTAGGTACTTGTCAGTATCGAGCGTTTAACACTAATGTTTTCACATAACCTTTATGTGGGCAGAAGGCCCTGATATCGCGCTTCTGATGTGTTAGCACTGAAACACACTTTGCGTTAAATCTATTTAACTCGTCAAGTATGTGTAAACGAGACACAATAGAAATTCCATTGTTATGCGACTCCAGGTATTCGTTTGATACCTGACTAATTAATTAAATATCAAAAACAGAGCTAAACGATAATTGCGCGCGTATTGCGCGTCGGTCATAGACTTATATGTATTTTACTAGACACGCTGTTCAGAACAAATTTTGTGTTACATTTTCTAAAATGACAGAAGTGAAGTGTTGCCATTGAATATTTTTGATTTCTCCTGTGCGGATGCGGATTATTGTCGTGCTTCTTAGGAAAGTCAATCTTAAGCTACTAAAGCATATACATTTAAATACATTATGATATTTTAAATCGTTTTCAAGTATTAGAGAAAATAAATAACTTAAAAAACAAAAAAAGCTCAAAAAGAAATCACATCGATCCTTTTTTTTCATTTCTCCCAAACATGACAATCGCCATTACTACAACAACACTGAACTGTCAAAGGTAGCAAAGAGTAATCGAACAGATATGACACGTCGCTGGTTTTTAGTTTTCTGCCTAAGATTCCATATTAGTACTTACGTTTATATATTTTTTATTCGAGTGATAGGTAATGTTTTATATATGAAAATATTTGATATTAGATCCTCAAAAATAATTCAGGGTCAATATATGCCTACCAATATTAAAACAACATAATTTGTACTTATCTTACAACTGCTGTCAGTACAACATACAGATTTTTACTTAAAGTCAGTTTTTTGCTAGTCTTGTAATATTATAAACAATCTTGACATTCTTTTTTAACGAAATGATTCATTTTAAAAGAAGATAAACTCAAATAAATCCTACTGGTCGATTTTCTTATTAGACAGTAATTCATTCATTTCTACCTATGAGACTTTTGTTTGGCATGTCTGTTTTTGGTTGATCTTTGGTTTTCTATGGAAATTGTGAGAAAACTTAAATTAATACTTTTATGCCTCAATTAATCATTGAATCACTTAGATTTACTACAAACAATTTAACAAAATTATCGCTGACAAAGTAGGTGAAAATACGGGCACATAAACACATATTTACGTAATTTATCTATTTCGTCTTTTGACGTAAGGAACGTTTTGACGCTCCATCTGGCCTAAACTTACCGTACCACAAAATTTGTTCTAAACAGCCTGTCTAATGTAACATAGAGGTCGTTGGCGTCGGTCCGTGTACGAATGACAGCTCGCGTAGGGAGGGGCACCATCACTCGCTTGTCTAGTGCCGTTCCATGCTTCTCGATTTTCTACTCGCTAACACTAGTTAGTATTTTTTTCAGAAGATGAAAACCAAATATGAAACAAATCTGTTGACTGATTAGAAATAAGTGAAGTAATGTTACCCTAATCCATAGACTTAAAAGTCAAGTCCGTTTACAATTTCGTAACAACTGATTGATGATCTCTTCTATTATTTTCAGAAAAGACTGCTTACAATGGTGATAAGATCTGTATGCTAAGGTAGAAGTTACCCATTTGTGTTTTTTCCTTTTTGAAAACTGTATTTTTTTACGTTATTGTTATCCTTTTTAAATATTTAAGTAGTGTTAAGCCCGATGCACAAATAAACTCACAAAGTCACATAAAAGGAATATATTTCTTGATATTCCACAATAAACTAACGAACACTCTTGAACTCTAATGAAGACTGACGGACACTAATAAACACTCTTGAAGACTGATGGTCACTGCCCTATTTCTAGCTTGCATGCGCTTTTATACAAAGAAACAAAGTATTACAGATGGCGCTGCTAAGCGGATATCCCTTCATATTAGAATATTTATTCTTTATTGCACTTATAAGATGTACAGAAAATACAAAAAGTCACAATGTGAACAAAGGTGGTTTCCTAGTACTTTAACAAATACAATTTATAGGTGGCGCTGCTAGCCGGAAATCCGTATTAAATAATTAACAAATTAAATAAAGATGGCGCTGAGTAGTGTATTATTGGGCATTCTGTCCCCCAGTCGTCCGCTTCGCTCCCGACCGTTCGCTGCGCTCACTCTGGTATGACAGAATGCCCAATAATACACTACGGATGTATTTAACAAAACTCAGTAGCGTTTAAATCATTCAGTTAAAGACCCGTGGTAAGATTCTCTCACCGAACTTCCTAACTAACATGACACAGACAACTCGGGACCCATGGCAAGATTCCTTTGCTGAATGTATCGCCTAACTCATTCGGTTGAAGACCCGTGGTAAGTATCTTCAGAGAGGCCCGTGGTAAGATTCTCTCACCGAACTTCCTAACTAACATGACACAGACAACTCGGGACCCATGGCAAGATTCCTTTGCTGAATGTATCGCCTAACTCATTCGGTTGAAGACCCGTGGTAAGTATCTTCAGAGAGGCCCGTGGTAAGATTCTCTCACCGAACTTCCTAACTAACATGACACAGACAACTCGGGACCCATGGCAAGATTCCTTTGCTGAATGTATCGCCTAACTCATTCGGTTGAAGACCCGTGGTAAGTATCTTCAGAGAGGCCCGTGGTAAGATTCCCTCACCGAACTTCCTAACTAACATGACACAGACAACTCGGGACCCATGGCAAGATTCCTTTGCTGAATGTATCGCCTAACTCATTCGGTTGAAGACCCGTGGTAAGTATCTTCAGAGAGGCCCGTGGTAAGATTCTCTCACCGAACTTCCTAACTAACATGACACAGACAACTCGGGACCTATGGCAAGATTCCTTTGCTGAATGTATCACCCAACTCATTCGGTTGAAGACCCGTGGTAAGTATCTTCAGAGAGGCCCGTGGTAAGATTCCCTCACCGAACTTCCTAACTAACATGACACAGACAACTCGGGACCCATGGCAAGATTCCTTTGCTGAATGTATCGCCTAACTCATTCGGTTGAAGACCCGTGGTAAGTATCTTCAGAGAGGCCCGTGGTAAGATTCCCTCACCGAACTTCCTAACTAACATGACACAGACAACTCGGGACCCATGGCAAGATTCCTTTGCTGAATGTATCGCCTAACTCGTTCGGTTGAAGACCCGTGGTAAGTATCTTCAGAGAGGCCCGTGGTAAGATTCTCTCACCGAACTTCCTAACTAACATGACACAGACAACTCGGGACCCATGGCAAGATTCCTTTGCTGAATGTATCGCCTAACTCATTCGGTTGAAGACCCGTGGTAAGTATCTTCAGAGAGGCCCGTGGTAAGATTCTCTCACCGAACTTCCTAACTAACATGACACAGACAACTCGGGACCCATGGCAAGATTCCTTTGCTGAATGTATCGCCTAACTCATTCGGTTGAAGACCCGTGGTAAGTATCTTCAGAGAGGCCCGTGGTAAGATTCCCTCACCGAACTTCCTAACTAACATGACACAGACAACTCGGGACCCATGGCAAGATTCCTTTGCTGAATGTATCGCCTAACTCATTCGGTTGAAGACCCATGGTAAGTATCTTCAGAGAGACCCAAGGTAAGATTCTCTCACCGTCTGTTCTGTCTAACACATTCAGCTCAAGATCCATGGTAAGATTCTCTCACTGAATGTCCTTCCTAACACAAACGGCTGAAGACCCATGGTAAGTATCTTCAGAGAGACCCAAGGTAAGATTCTCTCACCGTCTGCTCTGCCTAACATATTCAGCTCAAACCTATGGCAAGATTCTATCCCTATTTTATTTCCTATCCTGATTACTATTACTATACCTTTAGTTACCGTTTACCATTACTTACCCTTTTTACCATTACCAGTTTTAACATTACCATACCTTCATAGAACAGAATACCATACCTTTTAATTTTTATTAGAATAAAACAACCACAACAACCATAATTTATTACAAATTGAAATAAATGAAGACCTTTTTTTATTATTATTTATGAAATAAATCAAATGTTCCGCTCGACGCAGTTCCATATTCACGGTGTAAATAATTTTATTAGATCGAATCGTTGGAGATCTGAAAAACAACATTAAAAATTTAAATAAATTACAGGAAATTTTAAATACAAATCTCAAACTACTATCAAAGTTATTGATAAATAAAATGGTCACCTTTTTTTCATAAGATTCGTAAAAATGTATTTTGCATTTGGTCTGGCTTGTTTAAATTCTGCCACAAATACTGAAAAAATAAAACATAAGTGTATCATCTATCTTATTTGTAGTTAAAATTAGCAAACAAATCACTATTTTTTTTTTTATAGCTTAAGGATTTTTTATGTGTGACCTGTTTTTGATCAATATTTAAAGTTAAATTTAAAGTTAATCAAAAAACACAATATTAATTATTATTCATTATTAATATTATATTAATGATTATTAATTCTATTCTATAAGGTCAAATCGTTTAAAGTGATATTATTTTAACTAGGTATTAGTATACATTATAGAAACAGAACACTATCATTATTATTTGGAAAATCATCATTTTTTTATTAATTTTTTCTAACAAAGAAAATATAAATTTTTAAACACAGCACCCTGTCGATTTTAAAAGTTATTTACGTCTTTGGCTTTGCCTCTCTCAATTCAATGCCTTATCCTTCTTTTGATCTAATCTTAACCTTAATTAATTAAAAAAAAAATCTAAAAAAATACCAAAAAAGTGTTTTCTACAAAAAAATAATATTTTATTGTACTGAATCGGCCCTTTAAGTATTATCACTATAAACGAGGTAACCTTCTATACAAAAAGTATATGAAATGAATAAAATTTTACTTACGTTTTTGTGAATGATGCACTTATTTCAAAGATTTTTTAAATACCGCACTCTTTAAATTACAATCATGATGAATAACTTTCTACTCGTTGAAATCCAATGTCTGACTGTGTGATGCATCGCGGTCATCGTGGGAATTTGCAAGCTGCAATTTATAGTCCAGGAGTAAGATGCTCACTTGTTCCAGACTACGAGTTTTATATTTTTATGGTTAAATCTATTTATTTTAAAAGGTTTTAGTTTTGTTTGGTTCCGTGTTTTTTTTTATATTTTGACATTGTATATTTACTATAATAATATACCTCTTTTCAATATTGTAAAAACAAAGTATTCGTTTAAGACATCACTATGTACGTATTTCATATCATGCCGTAAACTCATATAATAAATACTATTATAACAGAAATTAAAAACATTACTACTTTCACCTGAATTGTTCGTTATAACGTCGCCTAAAACATCTCGGCTCCTGGTCTCACACAGTAACTTGCAGATTCAGCATTGAAAGCTTTGATTGTGTGTGTACGACATGTAACTTTAGATTTTTATTGTTTACTTCATGTTGCAGCCGAAGTTTGAAATGATAATTATTTTAAACTTTGTACCTAAAGGCTGACTGGTAGAGAATGTTTCTAGCTTTAGTTTAGGTTTAGTATACAACACAAGTATGTGCCATAAAGATTAAAAAAATAAAAAAATCTAAATGCTATGCAGTTTAAAAAATATGTGATCCTTGTGATAAAAATTGAATAATAAATCTATAAAATCAATTAAATTAAAGTCATTAATAAATATTTAATGACACTCACTTAATAAAATAGTTTTTAATTGAAGGTTTGCTCAAATAAATGTAGTAATATCATTTTTATTCCTTACAAATGTAATTATAGAAACTTACTACTTGTAAGATCTTACAAAAAAATTGACTCTGATCAGATATTTAAGAAATTGACCTACGTGCTTAAGATTCTGATTTCACTTGTACTGCAACATAGTGTAATACTATCACATTTCCTTTGAACGTAACATTAAAGTAGCGTAATATCTAATTAAAAAGGTAATAAGTCACTTGCTACTGAACATTTTATTTATGATTCGTTACATATCAATAATATGGCCTAAATTCGTATGTTATTTTATTGTAACTTTGGTCACAAGAAATTAGCTTTATTTTTGCTGACGATTTATTATTAATCCCATAAATACGGAATTTTGTCCCAATAAAATCAATTATTTTGTGAGATTCTTTGTGAACAGCAAGAAACAAGCTCCTGGTTGTGCAAAATGTTAGTAAGTATTATTAATTTATTTCATAGTATTTTTTCTTTTATTAATTTTAATTATGTTACGTTTTCTCTACCGCTGTAGTTGTGTAGCGATCCGCGATGTGCACTATAAAGCTGATATTAATGATTCTCATTATTATTTTTTCAGGTCGGACTCTGAGTACGCCTCGAGTGTTGAGGAAGGGACACCAGTTGAAGTGCTGCCAACACCCCCGAGCAAGAGCAAGGCCAAAGCCAGCGCGTCGGTCGACCTCGACCAAAGCCAGCGCGTCAACCTCGTCTGCTCCGGCGCCTAAGCCGAGGAAGCGAAAGCCTGCCATCGCTCCGGTTGCGAACGTTGAAGCTTTAACAAGGTAAATTACTTCCTTTCATATTCTGATTATATTTACCAATCACACTCAATTCTGCTTTGAATAAATAATTTACAGTGAGTATTTACGAGTATAGAGTATTTATTAGAAAAATAAAGTAGTAAATATATAAAAGTATAAAAAACTAGAAATAAATAATATTATGTTCTGAACTAGGTATTCGATAATATGGGTTGCTAATATAAATAATTAATTGTTCACAGACCAAAGAAAACGAAGAGTTTGTTTTCTATTCTTAACAAAGACGAGCGGGCAAGTACGAAGGAGACAACTCGTAGCATCGCGTCGAGCTTTACGTCGCGGGTGTCTTCGGGCCAGTGTCGCCGCACCGCAGTCACCAGCGGCGAGTTCTACGTCGATTTAAAAATCTACCACACCGACGATGTCAAGAACGTTCCAGCCGATGAACGTTACAAGAAGGCGCTTGCATTGGTAAAGATCCAATGCGGTGAACAATCCCGGGAGTGGGAGGCTCTACAAGAATTTATAAGTAGGGCTTATAACATTTTTGAAAAGTCCGAACCAACGTACTATGGTAATAAAATAAATATAAAATAATTTGTCATTTGTTTCGAATATAAGTTTTTTTTAATATTTCAATCATTTGTCATTTATTTCTGGTAGATTAGAGACTTTTTTGTTACTCTATTATTCTTGGTTCTAAAATGCCGTTCTGTACTATTTGTAACGTGTCCATGGGTTCGATCTCTTGGATAGGCCACTTGCGCAGTCGCTCGCACAAGCAAAATAACTCCAGCCAGCCACACAGTGATGGCGTAGAAATCGTAGGATCTGCATTTCGCTCTCGTATAATTTCGTACCGAATAGTTGCAAACGAACTTGATCAAAGCTCTATAGATATTTTTTTTAATTCTATTCATAATAAAATAAAAATACTTTTAGACGAAGTTTTAAGAGTACACACTTGTATCAAAGTAAATTTTGAATTATTTAGCATTTTCCTGTTATTCAAAAATAACAAGCAGGAAATCAAATCCTTTGTTACAAAAAATTTTATACTTTACCGTAATTATGATTTTAATAGTTTATTTTCTAAACTTGTGAGTAAGTTGAAAAAGAAAATGGAAGACTTTGAGGAAAGCGACAGTGGTTGGGCCTTCTTGAGTAATTCACATTTAGAAATGAATGTTAATAAGTACCAGCCATTAGGTGGTTCATCCTATTTAAAATTACCTAAGTTCATTCAAAGTAAGAAAGCGTGCATAAATATTCAAAACAAAGACCAATGTTGTTTTTTATGGAGTGTTACAGCAGCTCTTTTTCCAGCTCGAAATCATCCAGAACGAGTCTCTTCTTATCCCAATTTTAAAGATGTTCTAAATGTTGATGGGATATCTTATCCCATCACATTCTCAGATATTAATATTTTTGAAAAAAATAATTCCAACTTAAGTTTTATTATTTACGGTCTAAAAAATAACAAAACCATTATCGGTCCCGTATATAAATCAGAAAATACCAAAAACAAAAAAAACTAATTATTTGCTACTCTTAGAAAACGGCGCGACATCGCATTTTTGTCTTATCAAGGACTTGTCGCGGCTTCTCAGAAATCAAGTAACAGCACATCATGGAAAAATTTATTTCTGTGATACATGTTTAGTATTTTTTTACTTCTTGTGATGAACTAGAAAATCATATTTGTAGTGGGATCGTCACTGTATTACCCGAAAAGGGGTCTGTAATCAAATTTAATAATTATGATCGTAAACAAAATGTTCCATTCGTAATTTATGCAGACTTCGAGACTATTTTAGAAGAGCACAATGACAAGTCTGTTTCTGACACGGAAAATACAAAAACGCTGCAGCACCATATACCCGCTGCGTTTGCATACAATATAGTGTGTTCTGTAAATACTAGCTATAATCGTTATGTATCATATCTCGGCTCTGATTGTGTGCCTAAATTTATAGAATCTCTTTATCGCGATGTGCGCGAAATACATACAATCTTGTGCAAAAATTCGCCTATGATTTTTACCGAAAAAGATGCATTCGAATTTTCGCAAGCCACTCGCTATCATATGTGTGTGTATGTGATCACTTTTTATTTCTTGACAAAGTGCGAGATCATTGCCATATAATAGGTCAATATCGCGGTGCGGCACACAGATATTGCAATTTACAATACAAAATACCTAAGTTTATTCCTATCTTTTTTCACAATTTGGCGGGTTATGACTGCCATTTATTCATAAAACAGTTAGGTGAAATGCCAGGAAATATTAAGATTATACCTAAAACTAAAGAAAATTATGTGTCATTTACGAAATATTTCTGATCAAGAATTTGTACAGTTGCGTTTCGTTGATTCATTTAAATTTCTTGGTACTAGCTTGGAAAAATTAGCGAAAACTATTAAAAAAGATGAGTTCGAACATTTACGCACCCATTTTCCTATAGAGTCCCAATTTAATTTACTTACTCGCAAAGGTATATATCGGCGCATCGAGAAACATTCATCACTTTTCATTATTGAAATGCTTTTAAATTACAATTAAACACTAAATTTAACCTTGTTTAGGTTAGGTTT
The DNA here is from genome assembly GCA_963584085.1 of Pyrausta aurata. Classification (NCBI taxonomy): domain Eukaryota; kingdom Metazoa; phylum Arthropoda; class Insecta; order Lepidoptera; family Crambidae; genus Pyrausta; species Pyrausta aurata. The sequence goes on along the minus strand of OY757262.1, from coordinate 5,994,533 downwards.
TGCACTTTGTTTACAATTATCTATCCAAAGACAAATCCAAAGATAATAATCACTTTAGTTTTAACTTTTGGTTGATCTTCTTGTCTATGGAATAAGTAATAACGAGTAACGATAGTAGTTTAACAATTCGTTATTTTAATAAGAATGCTTTTGAAATGTTCTTAGCAATTTAAATTTGTTAATTAAATGATCTATGAAATTATTTAAATGTTATTGTGTGATGCAAGTGATAACGTTAACCAGTTATTTAGTTGAATGTTTTAAAAAGCGTTACGAGCGCCCCTAGTGGCGGAATTTGACACTTGCATCTCACAATGGCCGACGAGCTCAATTTTTATTCACTTTTGCTCGAGCCGTCGGACCGATCAGATTTCCTCTGGATCTGTACTTGGTGAGGACAATAAATATTGGTGAGAATATTCTGGTTTATTTTCCTGCATGGACAATAGCGAAGAAAATGGCGCCAGCGAGGCTGGTGCCAACGTCCTTAGAAACCCTACTGATGGCGATTTTCCGTCATCAGAAGTGGGATTCGAACAAATATCTCCCACTTTTTCTCCGCTGCCTGATATAGCCTCTCGTGTGGAGGCGACCGCTGCCGATACCGCCCCACGTGAGGAGGCGAACGCTGGTATATCTCAACAACGCCAGATCTTCGAGACAGCTATACCCAATCTACCCACAACAGGTATGCCACCGCAGTTTATCATGCAAATGATGCATATGATGCAGCAAATGTCGGAGCGATTGACTACTCCAACGGAGCCCAAGGTAAAAATTAACGACATTTACTTACCATCATTCGATCCTGATACGAACGTAGGCGTACGCGAATGGTGCCGACATATTAACAAAGCGGTAGAAACTTATAAATTGAACGACTTCGATATTCGCATGAAGGTGGGTAGCCTGTTAAAAGGACGAGCAAAGATGTGGGTAGACGATTGGATGGTCACTACAACTTCATGGCAAGAGTTAAGTAATAACCTTATTACTACGTTTGAACCAGAAAACAGGTACTCTCGAGACATACTTAGGTTCAGAGAGCATACATACGATTCATCCAAGGACATAAGTGAATTTTTGTCCCGCGCGTGGGTACTTTGGAGGCGTATCACCAAGGACAAATTGGACAACACGGATGCAGTAGAAGCAGTTATTGGGTGCGTAAATGACGAACGCTTGAGGATCGAATTACTAAATGCCCGAGCGTCAACAGTTCCAGAACTCATTTCAGTTGCTTCATCGATCCGTGTGAAACGGAGTCATCAAAGCTCGAGTAACACCATACCCAGTAAACGAGCTCGCTTCTCCGACTCTGCGCCAAATACACCGGTATGTCATTTTTGCAAAAAGAGTAATCACGCGACAAATGAATGTAGATTCAAACCTACAGTACCTAGGCCGGACTCAACTAGGCAAGAACCAGTGCAAACAAACAAGCCTACTTGCACGTTTTGTAAGAAAATAGGTCATACATACGAAACCTGTTTCAAACGAGAGCGATCCATGACCTCTAACGTTAATTGCATTGCAGGATCGAACCTCGCTCCATTAGACATAAAAGTCGGATCGAAAACACTACGGGCCGTGTTTGATAGTGGTGCCGAATGCTCAGTTATTCGGGAATCTATTGCAAACGCTCTACCCGGGCGACGAATTCAAGCGATCAATTATATGAGAGGTATTGGACAATTCCCGGTGCTTTCCTTAAATACGATATCAACAGTCTGTATTATTGATGAAATCACGGTTGAACTGCAGTTTTGTGTTCTACCAGATCATGAAATGACCACCGATATTCTGGTAGGTATGAATTTAATTAATGGCACGAATCTCAGCATGTTTATTTCAACGAACGGTACCAAGCTGGTACGGCATCAAACGATAAATCACGTGAGTACACACAATCCAATATTCGACGAGATAAATTGTGATCTGACGGACGAGAATGAGATTTTACAGTTACGTTTACTCTTGAATAAATACGAGCACATGTTTATTCGGGGGTATCCTAAAACTCGTGTCAAGACAGGAGAGCTGGAAATTAGACTCAAGAACCCGGATAAATACGTCGAACGAAGACCTTACCGCCTCAGTCCCGTAGAACGAGAAAAGGTACGTTCTATTATAAATGAATTACTGGATCACGACATAATACGTGAAAGCAAGTCACCGTATTCCAGTCCCATAATATTGGTGAAAAAGAAGAACGGAGATGACCGCCTCTGCGTGGATTATAGAGAGTTAAATGCTAACACTTTGCGTGATCACTATCCGCTACCCCTTATATCAGATCAAATAGACCAACTGGCTGACGGGCAGTACTTTACGACCCTGGACATGGCAGCTGGGTTCCACCAGATCCCCATCTCGGAAGCATCAATAGAAAAAACTGCCTTCGTCACGCCAGACGGGCTATATGAATATTTAACTATGCCTTTCGGGTTGAGCAATGCCTGTTCAGTTTATCAAAGGTGCATAAACAGGGCACTATTTCCCCTATTGGGCTCTGCAGCACAAGTGTACGTGGACGATGTGCTCTCAAAATGCGCAGATTTCTCACAAGGAATTTCACACATAGAACGCATCCTCTTGGCTCTACAGGAAGCTGGGTTTTCCATCAACGTGGATAAGTGCAGTTTCTTTAAACAGTCAATTGAGTACTTGGGTAACGTGGTTTCCAATGGTCAGGTTCGCCCAAGCCCCAAAAAGGTGGAGGCCTTAGTAAAGGCACCTCTTCCTAAAACTGCAAAACAGGTAAGACAATTCAACGGTCTGGCAGGCTATTTTAGAAAGTTTATTCCAGACTTTTCCCGTACCATGATCCCGCTGTACGAGTTGACGAAACAGGGAGCTAAATGGGAGTGGAATGACCGGCACGAAGAAGCACGCAATAAGGTAATACAATGCTTAACATCGGAGCCAGTGCTCACTTTGTTTCAGGAAGACGCTCCTATAGAATTATACACGGACGCAAGCAGTCTGGGCTTCGGTGCAGTACTGGAACAAGTGATAGACAACCGCCAACATGCTGTTGCTTTTATGAGTATGCGTACTACGGACGCTGAAAGCCGCTATCACTCTTATGAGCTTGAAACGTTGGCGGTAGTAAGAGCGATCAAGCACTTCCGACAGTACCTTTACGGACGGAAGTTTAAGGTAATAACGGATTGCAATGCTATAAAAGCATCAAAACACAAAAAGGATTTGCTGCCAAGGATCCATCGCTGGTGGGCGTTTCTTCAAAACTACGATTTTGAGGTAGAATATCGAAAAGGAGAACGTTTACAGCATGCTGACTGTAGTATCCCGGCATCCCGGGTATCGGCTCCTTACGTCACACTGACTAACACGTCCGTCCTTTACCGTGGTGGCGAGTAAACTCTCCCCACTTCCACCCCGCCCCGGCGTCGTCGGGGAACCAGTGTGCGCAGGAGACGACAGAATACTTCCTTCTCTTTTTCACATACACTACATCCCTCCCTTGTTTTAATTTAAATAAAACTATTTATTTTATATCTCGATTAAATCATTTATGAAATCATCAATTTATACATATACATATTGATATTGGTATTGACATGTTGATATATATATATATATATTTTTTATCCTTCTTCCATCCTCCCTTATATTATAAAGCTTTTTTTTGCTGAATGCAATACATCAACGAGAGCAGTTTTTAATAAGTTAAAAGCTGTCTGCTGCCCTTCCTACCATAACTATCTGATATCCAATTTTGTTGTCATTCTTCAAACGAAGCAGTTTCTTCAAAGTTCGGTCTTTGTAGCCTCATTTAGTATCCACTTTTCTACATAACATATTAATCTCTTATAGATTAGCAAATCCGCTATCATCGTATAGGTTTCTGCGATATTAAAAACCTTTCGCAAAAATGAATGTTATCATGTGCCTTTAGTCCGGGTCCGGGTTAAGTTCAAGCTGATGAAAAGCATACCATATGACGTCTAGTTTACTAAATACTTCAACGTCCTAATTATTCAGTAATATAAATTAAATCAATAAAAATATTTATCTCTTCATATACACTCACTTCAGACCCTACCACAGCTTCGAGCAACTGTGGGCTAGTGCTGGAAAGAAACTATGCAAGAAACATAATTCACTATAATTGTCAATGCCTCTTTTAAAAATTAACAATGTTTTTGGTTGTTAAAGTAATTCATTATGATATTTTTGAATAATTAACTTATTTTTAATACCCTTCGTCATTAAAGCTTTTGAAACAACCAAATCATAAATCGGTTAGTCTACTACTTATGTTTCTTATTATTTTTTGTACATTACCTTATGAGAGAAATAACGACCTTTTAAATTCTAAATTGTGAAATAAGCATTACTTTATTTTACTTTTTTGCGTAAATAAACATACAAATATTACTTTTCATAGAAATACTGAAAGTACAGTACAGTTAACATCCTTTTTTTTACCACTTCTAAAGAACCTGAGGTTGTTATGTAGATTATAAATTATAATAGCTCAAACAAGGTATGAATATAGTTGGTCTATTGGAGGCAAGTGGTAATTTTCACGTTTTGTAGCACGCAAATGCAAACATCATTCTCATCAATTGGAATTATCTATTCTTACCCCCTCTACTTTTCAAATATTATGTCCTATCACTTCAAACGTTCTTCTATTTTTTTTTTGTGATACAGGCTTGACTTATCAATATGTTTTTATTATCATCATCATCAAACTCTAGAAGTTGGCCGTTGTCAGCGGAGCTTTCCATATTTTCCGAGTTTCTACCATTTTCTCGACTTCCTGATACGATACGACGTTAAACGTTAGCTTTATTTGCCCCACATAGCTTATTATTCTTCTTCCTCGCTTCCTTCTATCTTTCTATTCTTATTTATTTTTTATTCCAAGACTTTATTGCACAAATTAAGTGTACAAAGTGTTCTTCCCTTTATTAAGGTTTTGATCAAATGATTGTGTCGAATCAGGTGCTCTAACATTTTTCCTCTTCTACCTTCTATCGTTTCTATCTTTTTTTTTTACATTGTCATCCAAGTTACAGTTCTATATGCCCTCAAACATCGAAAATGTTTCCTAGTTTCCCTCCTCTAATTACGTAGAATATTGCATTTTTATCCTTATAATTTGAAAACTGAATTTTAGCACCAAAGAATCCTTGTGTTATCAAATGGAAAGTATAAATTGCACTTGAAAAATGTTACCCTGACTCTGTGCCAGACGAGGAATCGAACCCCGTAAATGGATAGTACTCTCATATGCCAGAAAGATCCTATCTGATTGCTTTGTTTGTTAAAAACCTGTATTATGTATTTTCACCACGTTGTCACTAATTAAGTTTACACCCGGAATAGATCACCTTTTTTAAACCAGTATTAAACGCATAGTGAATTTTCTTCCTCTGATTTGTTAGTACTTGTTGTTTCTTCAATGTTTCTCTGTTCCATATTCGTTTGTTTTCACCTTTTTATTGGTAATTCTGATTTATACATAAATTCGCATTCGTGTTCCTCTTCAAATGACTGCTTTAAAGTGAAATATTTTCTCACATTTTAGACACCTTTTCTTATAACAGGGTTTTTTTTTTTACAACTTGTATATTTCCTTTATTGCTAATTTTTTAATTGTCTTATCACAATTTCCAAAGTGTTAGCATCTATAATGATTTTATTTAAAGTCATGTCGTCTCCTGACTTCAAAATGTTTTATGTCGTAGCTTTTTAGAATTGTACTTCTCCGTGAGTTGATATTTTAAGTCTATGAATTTGCATTTAGAAGCTTGCTGCCGAAGTCTTATTTTTTTTTAATTTTCTTATTTTCGCCTCGTTTTATACCTCTTAATTCGTGTCTTTTATATGTCTTGCTTTGCTGGAGGCAAAGTATTCATCCATTTTGTTTATGGCTATTTTGAATACATCTATTTGACCATCTTTAAGTTGTAGTCCACCACAATTTTTGACTGCTTTGTTTTAGGTTCGCCGCTGCTTTTAGGTAAAATTTCACTTCTATTTTCCCACGTAAGTAATACCGAGCCAACTTCACCATTGCATTCAAATTTTTCTAAGAGAAGCTATCAACAAAAGTTGTTCGCTCGTAACCCAACCACACCATTCATTCAATGACCATTTCCATGTTATTCATTTTCACCACTATCAACTATCGTCATTTCAAACTAAAAGCCTACCTAATCATCATTATTGTCTTTATTTCCATCATCTTCATCGTCGTATTATTATCATCGTCATCATCATCATCTGCTCATCATGATCATCATTATCATCATCATCATCTTCATCGACATCTTCATAATCATCATAATCGTCTTCGTTTTCATCATCATTATCATCATTGTCATCTTCTTCATCATCAACATCATCGTCGTCTTCATCATCATCAACATCAACGTCATCGTCATCGTTATTATCAGTGTCATCGTCTTCATCGTCATAGTCATCGTCATTATCATCACTATCGTCATTGTCATCATCATCATCGTCATCATCGTCATCATTATCATCATCATCTTCATCGTCATCTTCATCATCTACATCATCTTCATCTTCATCATCATCAACATCATCCTCATTATCAACATCATCATCATCTTCATCATCATCAACATCATCATCATCATCGTCATCATCATCATCATCATCATTATAATCATTATCTTCATCGTCATCTTCATCATCTACATCATCTTCATCGTCATCTTCATCATCTACATCATCTTCATCTTCATCATCATCAACATCATCCTCATCTTCATCATCATCATCATCAACATCATCCTCATCTTCATCATCATCATCATCGTCATCGTCATTGTCATTGTCAGTGTCATCTTCTTCATCGTCATAGTCATCATCATCATCAACATCGTCCTCATTATCAACATCACCATCGTCATCTTCATCATCTACATCATCTTCATCATCATCAACATCATCATCATCATCAACATCATCTTCATCATCATCAACATCATCATCATCATTGTCATCTTCATCGTCATTGTCAGTGTCATCGTTATCATCGTCATCATTTACATCATCATCATCTTCATTATCATCAACATCATCATCATCGTCATTGTCAGTGTCATCGTCATCGTCTACATCATCATCATCTTCATCATCATCAACATCAACATCATCATCGTCATCATCTACATCATCATCAACATCATCATCATCGTCATCGTCATGGTCAGTGTCATCGTCATGGTCAGTGTCATCGTCATCGTCATCATCTTCACCATCGTCATCATCTACATCATCAACGTCAACATCATCGTCTTTAATATCAATATCGCCATCTTCAAAGTCATTTCGTTAAATTAACACCATTTATCAAAAGACTACTATTATATCTAATAACCTTGTTTTATTTAAATTTGTGTACCCAGTCGCGTATCGCCCGAATTGCACGCATGTACATTTTATATTATGTTTAATTTTATTGCAAATAAATACCTTCTGTTAAGAGCTAAACTCCCATTTATTGGCCTAATAAAGTAATTTCTTACCAAGAATAAACTTTTTATGTATTGTGTGTGAATTTGAAACCATTTCAAATTCACACCCTATCAATAAGACAAGTGGCTTGGTGTTATAAATTAGACCTTTACTTCAAATCCTTCCTTACAGTTATTGTTATTAGTTATTAATTGTATTTTTAAATGGAATACAATCAAATGTTATATTCAGCTCATCATTGCATAAAAGAAAGACTGGCCTTCATAAAATTTACAGTTAGTCTTATATAAGTGAAAAGTATCTTAAGAATTTATTACTGCATCTATTTATTATTACTATCATCTATAATTATCTGTATCTGCATGTAAAGATATGAAATTTAAGTTGTATACACTCTCTGTACATCATTTTCCAATTTCGTTAATATAATCAAAATATTTTGATTACCTCTGTATTATGTTTTATTCTATCCTATATTAGATATACTTCATCATGCTATGTAAACATGTTTTGGATTGACAGTGCTAGCATACCTAGACCCTATAATAATATTATGTAACTGTCTATAATTCTGGTTTGTGTACTTAACAAATGAATTGCTCAAAAACTGACGGCAGTCACATCAATTAATCGCAATAACATACGAATATATATTATCAATTATTAATGCTATAACTTAATTATTTCCGAAACACCACATTTTCTCGTTCGTCATAATGTTACGTTTAAAAACTTTACGTTTAAACAACCATTGAAATGCATAAATATCAAATACCTATATAGGTAATACAATACATCACGTACCCCGCTTCATTAACCATTATGTTTTGCTGCATAGCCTTTTCATACACCTACGTTTCACATAGGAGGTACACATGGACTTCATGGGTATTCACATAATATCTGTACGTAAGGTTTTATTATCACAAATGAATTCCCCTAACGTTAACTATTAGGAAAACATTATTTGGTAACCTCATACCCACTGTGCCTGCGATACGCTTACTTAAAATCGTGTAAACAACACAAACAAAGCTATTTACCAAATATTTATTGTATTTTCCTTCAACATTGCGTAAAATAGGATACTAATGAGCTGTAAGCCCGATGTAACTTCAATTATTGTAGTAAATGCATTATGAGTCTTATATCAAATACATATTGTTTTCTCCCTTTTTTTTTATAAAAATATAATGATTCACAGTACTTACATCCTCGTTGCCAAAATGTAGTATCCCGGCATCCCGGGTATCGGCTCCTTACGTCACACTGACTAACACGTCCGTCCTTTACCGTGGTGGCGAGTAAACTCTCCCCACTTCCACCCCGCCCCGGCGTCGTCGGGGAACCAGTGTGCGCAGGAGACGACAGAATACTTCCTTCTCTTTTTCACATACACTACACTGACTTTTTCAGTAGGAATCCAAACGAGCAATGTGTCAACACCATGACCAGAGACATGGATTGACTAAAAGTGGAACAGAGGAGAGACGAAACGTTGCGGCCATTGATGGATAACCTGAGAGACAACAATTCGGTTGAAGATGGCTACATATTGGATGATGACGTTTTGAAACGCGTTGTTACTGACCCAGTCTTCGGCCAACAGGTATGTACAGTTGTGCCCAAATCTTTCCAGTGGAGTATTATTAACACGTTCCATTCGGAACTCAAACATCCAGGCTGGGAGAAAACACTTCAGAAAATCAAAGTGACCTACTGGTTCGACAAGATGAGCTCTACAGTCCGTAGATTTGTAGATAACTGTGTAGTATGCCGAACGTCCAAAGGCACTTCCGGTGCTATACAAGCCCAGCTGCACCCAATACAGAAACCAAACGCTGCTTTTCAAGTCATACACATGGACATAACAGGTAAATTAGGTACACCAAATGAACAACAGTACGTCATCGTTACTATTGACGCATTTACAAAGTATGTCATGTTTTATTATGCTACCAACAAAAGCCAACACAGCACCCTAGCAGCACTCAAACGCACAGTGCATTTATTTGGAGCTCCGGTCCAGATAATAGTTGATGGAGGTCGAGAGTTCCTGGGTGAGTTCAAAATCTATTGTGATCGTCTAGGAATTGATATACACACGATAGCACCAGGAGTTAGCCGAGCGAATGGCCAGGTAGAAAGGATGGTCGCCACTTTGAAAAATGCTTTGGTAATGATTAAAAATTACGAGACTGAGCAGTGGCATACGACACTAGAAGAACTTCAATTGGCCATGAATTGTACAGCACATCGAGTAACCGGCGTAGCTCCACTCACACTGCTTACACGACGAAGACATTGTGTTCCTCCAGAACTGTTGAGGTTAGTAAACTTTGATGACCAAACAGTTGACATTGAAGCCCTTGATCTTTATGTACGAAATAAGATGTCTGAGGTGGCAGAACAGGATCGTTTGCGCTTCAATCAACGAAAAGCCAATATACGCCCCTTTCAAAGAGGAGATTATGTATTAATCAAAAATAACCCACGTAATCAAACATCTTTAGATTTGAAATTCAGTGAACCTTTTGAGATTTGCAGGGTACTTGAAAACGACCGCTACATGGTGAAGAGAGTGGTTGGCAGAGGACGACCACGAAAAGTCGCCCATGACCAACTCCGCCGGGCACCACAGCCAGGTGACCAGGCAACCGTATCGGCAGAAGAGGACGAAACACCTTCAGTTCAGGACGATGCAGCCCATCAACCTGAGCCGTCCACTTCACGGATGGAAGACCCGTCTCAAGCTGGTTCTGAGCCTGTCAATGCCCTTGCTGAACTCCCTGAAGATTTCCTCCTGGTGGTGGCACAACCTTCCAGTGATGAAGAACATTAAAATGTAAGTGTCTTTACTTGCACTTCACATTGAATAACCTATTTATTTTTAGAGCCCCCACTTTTAATGGCATGGCATCAACCTTACCCAATAATCCTATAGAGCCCCTGTGTACCACGGCGAACAGGACCGCCCAGAGCACAGCATCACACCTTATAATTCTGTTATACCCTCCGAGAACCATCTACGAGACCCTCCGAGAACCATCTACGAGACCCTCCGAGAACCTTCTACAATACTCTGATAATCATCTCCGAGACACTCCGAGGACTAATGTGTGTAGACGCTGAATGGAGGGTCGAAACACATAAAATAAGAACAACACATCTCATTTTTATAAAACTCTTTATTGATAAAACCTTTCTTACTTTGTCTGTAACAAACTATTTGTTTGTCAAACATTTATTACATAACGTAACATTAATCAACATTGAAAATCCAACTTTGAAACATAGAATCACATAGAATACGGCGCATAGCCGCATAAAAGTGAAATACTTCAGAGGAAATTCATTTCTCTCGTTACAGGACGTGAAAATGAACAACTACGCACACTGCAGATGATTCTTCCTAACACCAGGCGGGTGCAGAGCGCGCACCGCCTGTCAGAATGGCCGTATCGGCGCATCGAGAAACATTCATCACTTTTCATTATTGAAATGCTTTTAAATTACAATTAAACACTAAATTTAACCTTGTTTAGGTTAGGTTTTGCACTTTGTTTACAATTATCTATCCAAAGACAAATCCAAAGATAATAATCACTTTAGTTTTAACTTTTGGTTGATCTTCTTGTCTATGGAATAAGTAATAACGAGTAACGATAGTAGTTTAACAATTCGTTATTTTAATAAGAATGCTTTTGAAATGTTCTTAGCAATTTAAATTTGTTAATTAAATGATCTATGAAATTATTTAAATGTTATTGTGTGATGCAAGTGATAACGTTAACCAGTTATTTAGTTGAATGTTTTAAAAAGCGTTACGAGCGCCCCTAGTGGCGGAATTTGACACTTGCATCTCACAATGGCCGACGAGCTCAATTTTTATTCACTTTTGCTCGAGCCGTCGGACCGATCAGATTTCCTCTGGATCTGTACTTGGTGAGGACAATAAATATTGGTGAGAATATTCTGGTTTATTTTCCTGCATGGACAATAGCGAAGAAAATGGCGCCAGCGAGGCTGGTGCCAACGTCCTTAGAAACCCTACTGATGGCGATTTTCCGTCATATATATCCGTACGAATACATGGATAGCTGGGATCGCTTTAAGGAGCGATGTCTTCCAGAAAAAAAAGAGTTTTACAGCTGTCTTACAAATGAACATATTACCGATGCAGATTATGAACACGCTCAATTGGTTTGGTCGCATTTTAACATTAAAAATCTGCGTCAATACACTAAATCATATTTAAAAAACGGACGTCCTGTTGTTAACAGACATTTTTGAAAAGTTTAGAAAAACTTGTAAATTTCATTATCAATTAGATCCCGCCTTTTACGTGACCGCTCCTAGTTTGTCATTCGATGCAATGCTCTATAAAACCGGAGTTGAGTTGGAACTGATAGATAACCTTGCCATAGTGCGTATGATTCAATCAGGCATTAGAGGAGGTGTATGTATGTGTTCGCACAGGCATGCTAATGCCAATAACAAATACATGTACAATTACGATCCCTTAAAACCCGATACCTTTGTAGTTTACATAGATTGCAATAACTTATACGGGTTCAGTATGTGTCAATCTCTACCGTTGTCGAATTTTAGATTTTTAAACCAAGCAGAAATAGAATGTCTTGATATTGTTAATGTTTCTTCTGATGCAGAGTATGGCTTTATACTTGAGGTTGATTTAAGCTATCCAAAAGATTTACATGACAGGCACAATGATTTACCATTTTGTCCTGAAAAATGCATTCTACCCGGCGGTAAAACTAATAAACTCGTGCCTAATCTTTACGACAAGTACTTCTACGTCATTCACTATGTCCACTTAAAAACATGTCTAAAACATGGACTGGTATTAAAAAAAATACATCGGGTCATTACATTTAGACAAAGTCCTTACTTAAAACAATATATCGATCTAAATACAAGTTTAAGACAACAAGCTCAGTCTACGTTTGAACAAGATTTTTTCAAGTTGCTCAATAACAGCATTTTTGGGAAAACCTTAGAAAACAATGAAAAAAGAGTTAACGTACATTTAGTTAACGAATGGAGTGATCAGAATAATATAACAAAAAAAAGAATAACTGCTAATAAATTAATTGCAAGCTCAAGTTTTCACAGTGCCTCAATTTTCACAGAAAATTTAGTAGCTATACAAACAAAACCTGAACGCGTGATTTTGGATAAGCCAATATACATAGGCTTCACGGTGTTAGAGTTATCTAAAAGCCACATGTATGACTTTCATTATTCAGTTTTTGAACCATCGTATAAAAACAAATTAAAAATGTGTTACACGGATACAGATAGTTTCGTGTACCAAATTGAAACCGAAGACTTTTGCAGAGATTTGAAACAATCTCTCCTTCATTATTTTGATACAAGTAATTTCTCTGAAAAAAACAATTATGGCTTGCCGCTCTTAAATAAAAAGGTACCAGGACTTTTCAAAGACGAAATGGGTGGAAATATTATAACAGAATTCGTTGGATTACGGTCCAAATTGTATTGTATAAAGACAATTAATGCTACAATTAAAAAAGCAAAGGGAGTTAAGACAAGTGTGGTTCGTGATATACAAATATCAGACTACAAAAGAACCTTGTATCACGGTAATATAGTGCGAAAGACAAATGTTTTATTTAAGTCAATCAAACACGATATTTTTACTCGTAGTCTTAATAAAGTAGCGCTATCCAGTAACGATGACAAGCGATTTGTTTCGGGTGACAAGGTGTCTACGAGAGCTTGGGGACACACATCCATTCTTAACATCTAGTTCCATTTATATTGAGCCAAGAATTAGGTAATTTATAACAGTTAAATTACTTTGCTTCTATGTAAGATTTTTTCTATTTTAATATACTATGTAAGTGTAGAAACTTAGTTAAATATTTTATTGAATTTAATAAAAAAAACGAGAATGATCCTTTCCTACTATATGAAATGAATGTTACCTATATTTGTTATAATCATAAAAAACGAGTTCTCATCTACTTTGTAATAAATGTAATTAATTATGTATTTCTATAGTGTACCTACCTAAGTATGAAAAATAAATGACAATGAAATATTTATTTGGATTTTATTTCTTTTGTGTAAAATCTTAGAATATTAGATTCAAAAACATCGCTTCACATCTCAATCAAGTTAAGACATGTTTAAATGTGATGTAAGTCACCGCGTATAAACGGTGAGATCGTATGACAACAATCACACGTTGGGAATCAATATACAATGTATTTATTTTGCAACGCAAAGAAAACTTTTACAGGTTTGAACTTGAAGTAAATTACCAGCACGCGGCACAGCCAGCGCGTTTCATATTACCTATTTGATATAAACAATCAGTAGATTTTATTTAGTTATCAATTTGGCTTCATCGCGTTCAAACTTGCTTGGATTAAAAGTTAAGATGGCTCAAGGTAGTCACAATCAAGTTACCTCACCACAAGCCAGCTACGTTCTTTCAATCGATAGTAGAGTCCCTAAGCAGATTATTAAGATTGAAATTATGGAAGCAGTGGAAGTGTCAAACGATCAAGTGGACATTCAAAGCCGTGCAAAAACACAATACATTGTATACGACAATTGGGACGATGTGTATTTTAGCTCGCTGCAACTACTGTCGCTCATCAGTTCCAAGTTACGAGACTGCAACGAAAGACCTACTTTGTGACTGGGAAAATAATTCAAAAATCAGGTATGTTGATTTTTGTATTTTATTTTTTATGAACTTATTACTTAACTGTTATAACAACTATATTCATTACAATTTAATCTCTTTATGCTATAGATAAAATCGATAGATTCATAGTATTTTTTTTCTTTACAGATAATGACGGAAGTATATGATGATTTTCCTCAATACGCTCAAGACCCATTGCAAGACTTCACTCAGCAATACAAAGATTTACTCGCTGTGCCATTAGCGGAAGTTAAACAAAAAAGAAAAAAAAGAGTTCCTCCAAGAAAGAATAAGCGAGTAACTCCAAAATCTTTTGTGGTGTGTAACGAACAGAAAGGCTTCAAGATGATCCAGATAAAAGTCTTGGACCTGGTCTGCGAGCGTGATCGAGCGAAGACGAGCTCATCGTCATCGACGTCGGATGCCGACAGTGAGGGCGTGTTGCTTAGTGCACAATGTGTGGTTCATGACGCAGTGGATGAAATTATGGACATGACTGAATGTGTCATTAAAAAGATTTCAAAAAAGTTATGTGGTTGTAGTTTCTAGTTAATTTGATATTTTGTAATAGTAAGTGTATGTTACTTAAATATAATTTAATAAATCATATTAAAATCAGTGTATTCTTTTTTATTTTTGGGATGCCTTTGGGGATATTTTTAGTTGAAAAGAAATAAAAAAAATGAATCATTGACATACATTTTATTAAAAAACCACAGGATCAAAATCTACATTATTTTCTAAACACCATTTTTTAATACTTAAAACATTTCGTAACGCACAATATTTTTTATGATTAAAACAATTAAATAACAATACATCTTTAAAATAGAGTTCGTTAAGATTTTTTAAATTAGGAGCACCCTTACAAGTTATGTCTAAAACACTATTATGGTCACACAACTCTTGCATCCATTTTACTTTTTCTTCCCCTTTTACTATAATTGTTTTATCTTTTAAATAAGTTTTGATTATTCTATGAAATTCTCTGTAGTCTATATAGCCTTCGTTCCATTGGTAACCTCTATTTCTTTCTATCCAACGAACACATTTCTTTTCTTCTTCACTCAGTGTAAAAAATGGATAAGGAGGTTTAACAAAAAATATGTGGGTGTACTCTGGGGTGGCGACTGCCATTTCTTAAACCAAGAATTTGTTTTGATAGTTTTTAAATCCTTGTAAGTCCACGATTATTGTATTGGTATTCATGATATTTTCTTTACTATGTTACTCAAAGGCTTATATTCGTATAAACAATCGTTTAAAATCAAGCAATATGCAGCTGTCTTATCTGGAATTTCTTGGTCTGTTTCAATTTCGACTCGTACGTCAATAGATCCTTTAAGAGTTTCGTGTTGTCGTGAACAGTCAATAACGAATAAAGGAGCAATGTTTTTGAATTCGTTTAAGCTCAACAACGGTTCTGGTCGACGTCCGTGATACGACTGCTGAAATCTTGTATATTGTTCATATAATAAAGTAAATTTGTTTTCGGAGAAATTGATGTTTAATCCTTCATATGGATAATATGATGAATTCAAAAATACTCTTACATCACGCACGTGACAATGATCAAACTCTGCCATTGACAATTGACTGTTGTGTTTCCGGTTAGTTTGTAAGGCAATGATAACAAAGCGCGGTTTCTCTATTTGCGATGAAGTTTTGATAGACCAAGTATGCTTGCGTGTTTTAGGTAGTAATGGGTATTCGTAAAGATCCCAGTTGCGAAACGCTAATGGAATAGCACGATCTCTCTCTAAATGTTTTAATAGATTTATTCTTTCTCGAACTGACACTTTGATGTGTGGCACTCTCCAAATTATTTTATTTATTGTAATATCATCTACAGCTTCTCCTGCATTAAATTTTATGGCATTAAGGTTCGTATTGCTTCTTAGTAGCACTAACTCGTGTTTACAGTTCATGATAATTTTTTGATAATCTTCAAGGAATTCCTAATATCTTGGAAGAAAGAAAAGCAAATCCTAATATCTTGTTCAAAGGAATTGATACAGAAAACGCCCCATCTCCTGTATTTTTGGTTCCCTCTGTTGACCAGCCCCAAACACGAGCATATTTTGACTCATTTTCACTTAAGGACAGATATGACTTTGTAGTTGTAGTTAAACCAGCATTTTTAATTTTATCTATTTCTACTCCATTCAATTCATAACGAATATCTTGAAATAGAAACAATACCGGATTATTAACGAAGTTTACATCTGATATTTTTGCTTTAGTCGTTGTGTTATGAACACTCACTTTACCCTCGATGTACAAACTACTAAATGACGGCAGTACGTATAGGTCTTGCTGATTAATCGGAATTCTTATTTCATCATTCTTGTTGAAACTTGTTACGTATGGCTTGTATGAATGATACTCAAAACCTTCAATGCTGTTGTCATATGTAGTTTGTTCAGATATATTTAAGATATTCATTTTATCAGCCCAATTTTCTTAAGGAATTCTTTATTGGTCTTGGTAAGTTTCTTTTTGAGCTGAAGCGGTGTGCCTTTGCGGGGTGATTTTTCAGCACTGACTCGAATATTCAACTGAGCGGAGCTTTTATTGAAATTTATCATTTTCTTCGAAAATGTAAATAGAGTTGGACTTCTTCACCTCGCAAATTAATTTCGTTATTGTCTGCGTCCAAGAGTCTTATATTGATAGCGCTTATTGAAGATTGATTAACAGGAAAATAAATCAAATTTTTTGGAACTTCAATTATTCTATAACCAGGTGGTACATTCGGCACAAATTCATAAATAATATGGCTTGCTTTCCCGTTTACAAATGAACCACTAACAACATCGCATTCGATTCGTACGATGGTCGTTGATAGAATGTTGACAGGATATTGTGAATCTGTACTTATATTAGCATTTATTGTTTCCCTCCCAAACCCTAAAATTTGAGCTAATGATGCATTCTTATGAACAAAAAATCTTATGAACATCTTTTGAACAAAAAATGATTGTTTTCAATGTATTATTATTGCAAGTGATTTTTAAAATTGTGTTGTTAATGTTGCTTTTTAAATAATCACAAATGTCTTGAAGCTCGTAAGACCCCTCAGGAATTTCGAAAATTTCATTTTCACCATAGTAAAACTTATTGTTGCGCTCATCTATATTAGGAATGGAGTTAAAAGTGGAAAAGTACAAAAGACCACATTCATAGTTTCCTCGAAGCTCTAATGTTGGGGAATAATTTGTTGATAAGGAAGCTCCTTTCCCAGTTATAGACACAGTGAAAGACATTTTTAAACTGACATATTTATTTTGGTCGTCCATTATATAAATGATTATTCCAATAATTTCTTAAAAATTTTAGACACAAATGCCCACAGTTTGTAGTTCCAAATGATTGATATCTTACATAATTATAGTTTATAGGCAAGTCATGTACATATTTCATAAATTCTACCGGTGGTTTTAAATTTCCAAAGCTATCATAATATTCTACGTATTCATTTTGCTTCACATAGGCTACCCAATGCGTGCCAGGATTTATGTTGCTATCCAAATTCATAATTCCACATTCTATCTTTCTAGGTTTCAATGGTAACGTATCTCTCATGAAAACACCACGAAAATAAGGAATATCATTGGCATGTTGTATTATATCAAGGTTGGTGAGTGCACGTCTGGGCAGCCGTTTATTTAGTTTTTTGATGGACCCAGATATAAACCTACTCCTTTTTTATATGGTTTTATATATACTCCTTTTCCAAGAGCTACCGCTTCCATCATCCTGTTGTGTCTCTCAGCTTCCTGAAGACTTTTTTGTGCAGCTTTAGAATCATTAACAGCTTTCGCTATACCTGCTGCACCTCCAGCAAGTGAACCTAAAGCCGATAGCCCAGCAAATATGGGGATGAGTGGCAAAACTCCACCACTCTTCGGGAGAGGAATATATCGTGGCAAACGTATTCCTTTTTTATTACGAAACAATTTCTTTGCCGCTGCATAAGCATATTTTATAGACGAGTTGGGATCCTTCGATTTATGTTTTTTTAAATGGGATTTAATCTTTTTAACACCTTTATGAAAAGATTTTATGCCTCCACCTGCCTTGATTTTTGCCTTCATAGCATTTTTTACTATCCATGAGGCAATTTTTTCTCTTTTGCCTGCGTCTTTCGAATTCAACCTTCTTTTAGCCATGTTCAAAAGTTCTAAATCAGCTTTACGTCGTGCTTCTGAATCTTTATTAATGTATGCAATATCGTGGTGCATGCAAGCTTCGTCTAATCTATTAACTCCTCGATCACCTTTTTGTATCCGTTTTTCAAGTTTTGTACCAGGGCCACAAAATTGATAGCCTGGTAAGTGTAGCTCAACTGGCAAACGATCAACCAATTTATCAATTATACCACTGCCTTCCTTCATTGATAAGCAATAAGTGTCATGAAGAAGTGATTTGTGTTATTTATATACCTCTCCACTACACCACTAATTCACTTTTATTTACCCATGTGTTCTCTTCATCACCTAGCCCTAACCATTTTACAAATAGTTTGTTTCTTTTTCTTTTAATAACTTTTTCAATAAGATATATGTCAGGAAAATTAGTTTTTTGTAACTCGTATCGGTAAAAAGAACCTAAGATAATTTGATTGTGTTTGTCTGCTATTTGATACGTTTGAGGATTGGTTTGACCGATTTTAACAATTCGAAATATTTCCGTAGACAAATTGGGAGTATATCCTTTATAGAAATCTCCTTTATATTTACTTATACGAACAAAATCACCAACTCTCAGAGTTGGACCTTGGCGTGCTGCCTTTGCATGTTGTGTTTTAATAATATTCGACCTTACTAAAATCTCATTTGAACGATTAACATTGATTGGTTTGAATTTTGTGATACGGTGGTAAGTTGTATGTATTGTTGTAGTGATTCACAACAGAATCTAAATTACTTTGAATCCATTCATATCGTCCGCATAAACTGAATGCTTTGTAAAGATGGGATTTTATGGTTCTAATTACGCGTTCTACTATGGCAGCTTTTTTAACAGAATATGTGGAATAATGGTTTATTTTGTTTCTTTTCATTAATTTTTCAAAAGAATCGTTGTAAAACTCTATACCTAAATCTGTTTGCAAATTTTTAGGTTTTCGTGTGGATTCGGTAAATATGCTGTGCATATCATTTGCAACGCATGTCTTAGATTTCGTCTTCAACGGTCTAACCCAAACGTATTTTGATAAAGCATCAATTACTACTAAAACATATTTGTATCCTTTATTGGATGCTGCATATTTTTGAAAATCCATGAGATCAGCTTGCCATAAATCATCAATTCCTTTTATAACAGTATGTCGACGAATGAAATTTCTTCTTGCGGTCTTGTAAAGCTCGTTTACTATATCTTGTTTACTCATTACTAACAATTTTTGATGGTAGCATGAGATCAATTTCTTTTTTTGTGTAGTACAATTTACTAAAATTAGTAGTGGTAAGTTTTTCTAAATTGTTAAGGTACTTTTTAAAATTACTTTGTATTGTTTTTAGTTCATTTTTTAGTTCATCAACACTTTTATCCACGTATTCTTTATTTACAGCCTCATCATTCCTTTCTGGAATTTGTAGTCCCTTTAATCTTGATGATTTCAAGTCAAATTCTCCTTCATCTGTTCGCACTAGGGTGTCGGTAAGAATATTACTGAATTCTGATAGTCGTAAACGCTTGTGTATATGATGACCAAATTTGTCAATATTCATTGTCGTCTGGTCTGCTTCCGTAGTTTAAACACACTGCCTGATCCTCCTGATGGTTGCTTTATATATTTGATTTTTTTTATAATTCCAGCTTCATATAACTCTTCAAGTATTGCATAAATTTCATTATGTACACCAGTGTTGCCAGCTGCCCATGATCCGAGTAGTAATTTGAGACGTTCTACTAATTCGTTTGGATCATCCCAGTAAACCAAATCAGTATCGGTCTTCACTTCTTTTAAAATATCGATTCCTTTGCCCTGTCGGAGGCTTTCCAAACTACTTGTATGACTTCTAGCGAACTTAAATAATGGTTTGATTACGTTCATATACTTAAAACTTTTGTTACTGTTTATTGGTTTCAAAGAATCAAAGTTGCGTCTGTAAGCATTGGTATCCATAATTATTAATTTATAATTTTGTAAATCTTGTTCTGTAATAATTTCTAAATTTGGGATCTTTTTATACAATAACTCTCTCAGGCCAGCAGTCTTTTTGAGGCTACGACTTCCAATTTTTATAATGTGGTTATCATCGTGAACACGTGTATTACCAAGCATTAGTTTCCTCTTTACATTCCTAATACCAAAAGGTATATCTTTCATTACTTCAGATGATACAGACCATGATAAAGAATCATTATTATTGGCTATACTTGGCGACGACTGAAGAGATTAGAATGAGCTCTCATGATCATCATCACCTTCAGTGGGTGGTGCGGTAAGGGTTTTGTTAGGCGTTTTACAGTCGTCAGTTTCTATATTAACTTCATCTTCTTCAAAATATTCTGCGTTGTCATCATCCGCTTTAAAGTAATCAAAATCTTCTTCAGAAATATTCGATGACTCACTTTTGGTGTGTTTAGTTCTTTTTACTGATTCGATTTGTTCTGTCTCTTCATCTATGAGGCGTTTGTTGGCAGTTCCACTCGTCAATAGTTTAAGAGGGCTTACAATTGGTTTAAATATTGTTTCCAGAGCTAAGTCATTGTTTTTTTTTGAATCTTTCATAATTTCTACCTTTCTTTTCACAGCTGATGCTGACTTTACAATTTGTTCCTTGAGGTTTCGCTCCATTGTTAAGGATTCCACTTTGTATGACTTCCTGATTGAAACTGATTCGTTTTCGTTCAAGTAATAGTTACTTATACAATAAATAAAACATTTAATCCACCATTATAAATGTATCAAACTTCATTCTGTAACAACCTTTGTTTCGTTCACAATCCTTATTGATGACGACATAACTGAATGGTTTTTTCCACACTGTTGAACACATTTTACGGAACTGTGACCACGTCATATCAGATCCTACATGCTCATCGTATATATGTCTCAGGTTAATGTCGTCTTGTTTAAATAATATTATCAGATTAGCATTGTCTCTTACAAGTTGCTTTGGTATTTTTGTGTAGGTTTGATTAATATAAAAGCAGTCAATGTTTTTATGTCTTCCCATGGCAAAGTAATCGCGAATATTGTTTTGTTTCTCGCACGCAACATCATCAAAAATAAAAATTGAGTCGGGCAAAGCTTCGTGTGGCGTTAGAATTTCGTTATTATCATTATACTTGTAGTAACATATTTCTGAAACTTTCTCCAATACCTTCTCTAAAAAAATGTACTTGGGTTGATACAAAGACTTCGAATATACATAAAGGTTTCGAAAAGGTGGCCCATCCTGGTGTAGCAATAGACTTATTACTAAGTTAGTCTTTCCACAGTTTGATGGACCACAAACAATGCTTCGAATAGTATTTGGCAATAAATTGCCATGCCGCTTACACTGATTTGAAGAGACTGGACATATTATACATTGTAATCTAAGGGATTCTTTTTGTTTTAGAAATCTCATTTCTTTTAACTCAACCGTTGCGATTGACGGGTTTCAACGGAATGATGAAAATAGTGACGATTGATAAATTAAATGGGTTTCATGAAAAATTTATTGCTACACAGTTTGTTGAACTTCCGGTTGCGAACTGAAGGTTTTCTGCATACCTCTATACTGCACCACTAATTCGTAGTGTATTATTGGGCATTCTGTCATACCAGAGTGAGCGCAGCGAACGGTTGGGAGCGAAGCGGACGACTGGGGGACAGAATGCCCAATAACTATTCGCCTGCGGCCATCTTGAATTCCGAATGACGTCAACTGCGATACGCCCCTCCCACTTTAATGGCCCTTGACGACTCCGGTTACAAAAACAAGAGCGATAAGCGAACGCTAAGTGGCATGTGTGCGTAATTTATGTCGATGAGTTCCTCGAAACACAAGCTAGCTCGTTGTATTCAAGTAGAAACAGCTGCGTCTTTGTAATACTAACAATGTTTTGCTCAAGTTACCGGATCGATTTAATTTCGACAGTTTACATTCAAACTCTAAGGTATAGGAAATAAAGCACATTTTTGCTTGACATCAAATTACCCGCCAAAATGTCTGAGTTAAAAAAATAATTAAAAAAAATATTTCTATGGCGGGCGGTCTGCTGTTGCTAATCATGCCTTCCTTGTTTATCTCGCAGTGCTCTGTATCATTCTGACGCTACTTGCGTACGCGGGAACCGTTGACTGCGGCGGGAATTCGATAACACAGAAAAGCGAACATATTATGTCTTGTCCGCAGTTCCGGTTTTTTGACAGCAGACATAATATGTCTGCGCCGCAGGCGAATAGTACACTACTGCGCTGCATGACAGACATCCGTTGGAATTATTATTTTACAGTAAACTCTTATAGGTGGCGCTGTTAAGAGGATATCCGGTTAGATTTATTTAATAATATAAAGAGATAAGATAAGATTAATAGATGGCGCTACAATCCACCGGATATCCTATTAAAGCTAATATCTTTTATAACATTTCATCTTTACTGAATAATAAATAATATTAGAGGTTAAAGTGTTACAATATATCATATAAATATTTTATGTCCTATCACTCGGCCTTTCCTGACAACTATTTTCGCCCTCGTAAAGTGGTTTTATTTATAACAATTAAAAATACTATAAATTATTAACAATAAACAATATTTTTCTTATACTTTTAGAAAATATTAAATAAAATTAAGCACAAACAATAACTGATTATTTTACTTAAGGGAACAGACCCATTGGTTGCAGGGACCACATCCATCTTTGTTATTATAGGAAACACACCCTATCTTTGTAACTATTATAGGGAACACACCCATAAGCTTTTGGTTCTTTCATAAGGAACACACCCATAAACTTTTGGGAACACACCCGTTTTGGCATAATTGGGAACACACCCATAATTGAATTACACAGATCATAATTTGATAAGATTATATTGTATTGTAATAGAATATTATTATCTTATTTTGTTATAATATCATTAATTCCTAAATTCGTTTTATTATAATGAACTATTTTTTAAAACTTAAATAAACTGAATTTAATATTTTTTTTAACATGATTTTCACCAGAAAAGTTATCATATTAATCTTGTAAACTGAAAGTTATATCGACACTACTTTTATACTAATTAATTTAAATGAACTAGAAAATTTATTATTTAACACTTTCTATACCTATTTCTTTCTTAGAAAGCTTATTTAGCAAAAATATTCTAAAATTAACATCATTCTTTTAACACATTGTGAGGTCTAGCATATTAATCAAAAAAACCGGTTAAGTGCGTGTCGGACCCGCGCACTGAGGGTTCCGTGCCACCCTTAACTGAATTCAGGGTCCACTTACTTTCACTTAACGAAACATCACAATATATTGCGACAGCAAAAATAACTTTGTTTTTCATAGTGTTTGTATGAAAGACAAAGTTATATTTGCGGTTGATAAAAATGTGCAATATCTCAAAAACTACTGGTTCGATTTCCTTCAAACCAATTTTCGTTGCAAGTTTTTGTTGAGATCTACATCATATATTTTTTTCAAAATTTTCCTTTTCTTAGTTTAAAAGTTAGATGGGGGGGGGGACGCCCATTTTACCACTTTGGAAGCGTCTATATCTCAAACCTTTAACTTTTAGAAAAAATGGTTTTAGAAACCTCAACATCATTTTAAAAGACCTATCCATAGACACCCCACACGCATAGGTTTGAGTAAAAAAAAATTTTTAGGTTTTAGTTTCATGTATGGGAGCCCCCCTCAAATATTATTTTTTCTTACTTTTTGTATCTGAATCGGAAAGCGGTGAACAAAATACACCTACCTACCAAGTTTCAGCTATGTGATGCTTATAGTTTCAGAATAAAGTGGCTGTGACATACGGACGGACAGACAGACAGACAGACAGACAGACAGACAGACAGACAGACAGACAGACAGACAGACTTGACGAAACTATAAGGGTTCCGTTTTTTGCCATTCGGCTACGGAACCCTAAAAAATTAAATTAATTATTATTAAGACTACTATTTAAATTTCTTTCTTAGTAGAACTCGTATTAAGCAAAAATGATATATCGTTAATAGCGACGTTTTACCTGAAAATAAAACGTTTATTAAACATACTTACCTTATTCGAAGCCTATATTATGAGAGTAGCATTTCCGTTTCCGATTCGTGTACTAGACGTGACGTACTGCTGCCCACGTGACCAGCTGATTCCATTTCCCGCCGCCGCCATCATGTCACACTAGCGCCACCTATAGCAGTTCGAACCGAGGTTCGGTATTTTTGACATTGGATGTTTTATGATATGACACCAGGTAGGGTTAAAAGTAGGCTTCGAATAAGGTAAGTATGTTTAATAAACGTTTTATTTTCAGGTAAAACGTCGCTATTAAACAGTACTGTACCGTTATTCGAAGCCTATATTATGAGAGTCGTGTTTATTATCGCCTGGTGGCGCTGTGTAGTCGCCAATGTGATCAAATGAAGAAAAACAAAAAAATATATATACACAGTGATTAATGTGCAACAATTTATTTATCATACACTCGTAATGATATGAATAGAGTTTTAGATTAACAAAAGGTACCATAAGGTAATCAACAAATATTTAAACATATTATCAATCGGTTAGTCGTTTGCAGGGGTAAATAAGTGCGTAACAGATCCAGTGATTGTTGGTGCGGGTGCAATTTCACGTCTGTAGTATTTCATGAATGTGTTCGAAGATCTCCAGTTCGCTCTGGACATAATATCATCTAATTGAAAATTCTCAATCCAGCTTTTTGATGCGACAGCAGATCGGACACTACCAGGCGTAGCATCTACACCTGCTTCCTCGAGCATCTTCTTTACCCAGCTGCCTATGATCGTACGAGTAGCAGGTTTAGGTTTTCCAGCCAGGGTAATGAAAAGACAGTCGGATTTAGCTTGACGACGTCTCTCTTGCAATAGTAGACATAATTTCTTAGTCCAGTGAACAGGGCACAAGGATTTATTACTTTCATGAGCTAACAGTTTCCAGTTGGACTGTCTGTAGTCACTAGTGTCGGTTTTTGACCCGAACACAGGTCGTAGGATTATATAGTCATCACAGACTGAGTAATGTTCCGAGGATACTCTCAGAAGAGTAAGGTCGTGTACTCGTCTACCCGAGCAGAGTAATAATATAGTCGCAGTGCATTTACAAATTTCGAATAAGTTACGAGTATTTGGATCCTTGTTACTTAGGAAGTGTATTAATATGTCTGTATCCCAGATAGGTGGCTTGATTGGTTTTGGATTAGCCAATCTAATTGCTTTAAGGATCTGTTTAACTAGATAATGTGAACTTAGTCTTTCGTGGCAATTGGGATTTGTAAATGTGGATACCACAAATTTATGCACCAAGATAGTACTCAGAGAGAGCTTTTCTTTCTGGTGGAGGTCGGCAAGAAAACGAGCTAAGTCAGATCCACTTGGTTTCAGAATGTCTGTACCGTTAGTTGCTGCCCACAATGTCCATCTATTCCATGCTGGGCGATAAGTGTTTAAAGAAGACTTGCGCCAACTAGACGATAGCAGAACTCTTTGTTCTTCCGTCCAATTCGTCAAGGATTGATCCCACCATGACACTTCCAAATTTCTATTGTCATTTCCGACACCTTGGGTGGTGGGTTTCCCGTTGACACGTCGACTAGCACTTGGTCTAGGTCCCGGATCGTGAATGGCGGGGCAAGCGACCGACGTTTCAGGTCGGGTCTCCAAAATGCGTTTCTCCAACGCGGGGCCACTATTAGGAAAATCCCCTTGGCGTTGTTCAAATGTGCTAGTACTCTCGGTATGAGATGAGGTGGTGGGAACACCCAAGCGAGGTGAAAGTCCCAATTCAAGCTGAATGCGTCGTAATAAATCGCATTGTGGTCTTTCAAGTCGAGTGTGCAGTATGTTTGTACTACATGAGCATTGCGTGACGCAAATAGGTCGATAACTAGGCTGCCCCATTTGTTGAACACCTTGTGAGTGATTTTTGGCAGGAGATGCCATTCTGGTGGCGGCCTTTTTCTGGAAAGTCGGTCTGCATCGCAGTTGTAATTGCCAGGGATATGTTGAACAGTCATGTGAATGTGAAACTGGTCCATGTAAGGCTTCTTGAACGAGTTTCGTTAGGGCATCGGATTACGTTCCTCCCTCGTTGCGGAGGTAGGACACAACAGTGCGGTTGTCGCATTGAATGAGCAAAGACTCTGAGGTCAGGTGCTGAGCTTGATCTTTTAAGACGTTTATGATGGCCAACATTTCCTTGTAGTTGCAGTGGAGGTGTTGTTGATCTATGGGCCACGTTCCCTCCCAGTCTAGATTGTCCAGTTTCGCACCCCATCCAACGTCGCTGGCGTCCGTTGTCAAGTAGTGAGATGGTGGTGGAAAATGAATTTTTGAGTTGGTTTTGCAATGGGTAGCCCACCATCCAAGTTCGTGTCTTGTTTCCTCTGACAGGGAAACAAGTTTCGCTGTCTGTGACCTCAATGATTTGTTGCACACGGTCTGTAGGGCCCGGTAGTGCAAGCGTCCTCTCATTATCACGAAACTCGCGAAATTCAGCAGTCCGATTAAAGAACGTAGTTCGTTTATTGTTACTTCTCTTTTTTCCAATAAAGTCTCCGTTTGGTATTTTATTTTTGAGGAAAGTCTGTCCGGGAGATATTTGATATTCCGCCAGGGGTCCCATATGATGCCTAGGAATTCTATGGCCTGCTTGGGCCTGAGGGCCGACTTCCCTATGTTTATTATCCATCCAAGATGCTGTAATAGCTCTAAGGTGTAATGTATCTGGCTCTGTAATACGGCTGGGTTCTGGTTGACCAAAAGGAAGTCGTCCAAGTAAACGAGGGTCCGAATACCGTGATCTCTGAGCAGCCGAGCGACCCAATTCGTCAGAGAGGCAAATGTTTTCGGAGCTGAACTGAGTCCTAAGGGTAAGCAGGTCATTTGCAACAGTTGGCCGCCGTATATTAGCCTCAAGAATCGCCTGTGTGTTTGGCATACTGGCAGATGGAAGTAAGCCTGATGGAAATCGATTTTTGCCAGCCAGTCGTTTGGTTGTAGAAACTGAGGGACCCGTTGAACATTTATCAGTCTGAATTTTCCTTGGTAGACGAATCTGTTCAGATTTTTCAGATTGAATATTGGCCGTGACGTGCCGTCGCCTTTGGGACGAAGAAACTTCATCGAGATGAAGCTGGGAGTGTTCTCCGCTGCTTCTAACACACCTTGTGACAGCATGTCTTTGATCACACTCGAGACTTCTGCTGAGTGCGGTGTTTGATGTTGAAAGTTGGGCGCGCATAGCGGCGGTTTGGTGTCGAATGGGATTCGTTCGAATCTATAATCCTACCGACTGCGCCAACCATGTTAAATAGTAGATTGTTATACAAGGGGAGAAAGCGACCCATTTCACTCGAGATGTTTCTGGCGCTCGAACGAAGTGAGAGCGCCAATAATTCGAGAGTGAAATGGGTGCTTTCACCCGAGTTAAACATACTATTTTTCATTTCGACTGTGAGGAAAACATTAAATTTACTAAAATGGTTGTAGATGTCTTGGTGAGGTATTATGTAGTTCAGCGAGAAAGGAAAACTCATGTTTTGAACAAAATATGACAGTTGATTTACAGTACTAACAACATCTAACACGATTAGAAAGAATAACGGCACGAATACATGAAAACAGAGTACAAAAAAGCAGAAAATAGCAAATAATTAAAATCTTTGTAAAGAATATCGATCGATTTTTTTCCACAGATAATAACAGAATCCAAAATTTTTTTTTTTATAAAAGTTTTAACGGCTTTGGTCGAATACTTCCTGAAATGACACTGACAATATAAAATTAAAAAAAAACATCTTGGCAATATGGCGGGCAGCCAAATATTTTAATTATTAATTGAATTAAAATTAGAAATTTTATATTTTTTTATCAACGATTATACATAATACCTACACAATATGATTTTCAATTTATAGCTAAGCAAAAATGTTTGTTATTTTAATAACATGATGTGACTCAATTATCTTTGGTCCAAGCTTTGACTGCAGGCCTTGACTCTATGCCATGTCAATTAAAACTAAATTACTTTCCACCCTAGGGATGGATAAGCTATTTTCCACCCGGCTATCTACACAGGAAAGTTCTATTTTCCGAACAGGAGAGATGAAAAAGTATATGGAGCGGCGTGTGAATGAAACTCGAGTTTAGCCAAGACTGATTTTTATTTTTATCGTATGACACTTCTGTCTACCTGCATTATAGTTTATATTCAAATGTAGATTTACCTACAGTTCCCTTAATAAATATTTAAAATGAGTGACATGCATTTTTATTCAAGTTCATAAAATGGAATTGCATTCAAGCAAGAATTTATAAATATATTTGATGTGAATATTATTTATGAATTACTATTGCGTGAGTATTTTATAACCTGTACATTTATAGAATACACAGCAAAGAAATAATTAAATTACATTACATATGATTATTTTAATAGTATTACAATTATTCTGAGTAGGTATGATATTCATATTAGTAGGTGTATATTGGGCATTCTAATTAACTTTTTTCTTCACCATTCGCTCTCTTCGTTCGCTCATTCGAAAAAGTGAATTAAAATGCCCAATATACACCAAAAACGAAATCAGAAAACATGCTGGTAAATTGTATTTTTACGGAGATCCAGTGTCTCACAATATAACTTAATTTGGAAACATGTTATTATCATTTTTCAAATTCAAAAAATTATGCGTGGAATTCTCAATACACACTTACTTTTGAAACGCATCTGCAGATGTTACCGTTTAAAAAATGAATCTCATTAATATGCAGATAACGCTCTTAATCTATGCAGTGCGTAACTTCTTGTATTTAACTGTTTATTTATAAGATTCAGCTTATTGAATAAACTGTCATTTTGCTGATATCAATGAAACATGACAGTCGATTTGATTAAGTTATAATGAAGTTCCTGAAACAAAAAGAATCATTGCAGTTAGAAAACATCTGTCCTGCTGCGATATCAACGGATACAAAGCGACATGGCGACTTATTACCAAACACCATACGCAGTCTTGTTTGTGGTCCGTCTAACTGTGGAAAAACAAATTTAGTTTTAAGTTTGTTACTACATCAGGATGGTCTACGTTTTCAAAACCTCTATGTGTACTCGAAATCTTTATACCAACCTAAATACATATATTTAGAGAAAGTGATGGATGAGGTTGCAGAAATTTCATATTACAAATATAACCATAACAATGAGATTTTGAGTCCTCACGAAGCTTTACCAAACTCAATAATTATATTTGATGATGTTGCTTGTGAAAATCAGAACAATATTAGGGACTACTTCGCTATGGGTCGTCATAAGAATATCGACTGTTTTTATATTAACCAGACTTACACCAAAATACCTAAACAACTAGTCAGAGATAATGCTAACCTTATAATATTATTTAAGCAAGACGATATAAATCTCAAACACGTTTACGATGAACATGTGGGATCGGATATGACATGGTCACAGTTTCGTGAAATGTGTTCAACTGTTTGGAGTAAACCTTTCAATTATATTGTCATCAATAAGGATTGTGAAAGAAACAAAGGATGTTACAGAATGAAGTTTGATACATTCATAGAAGTGGACTAAAGGTTTTAAGTAGCTGCCAGGGTAGTAAAGAATCAGTTTTATTAGAGAAGCCGAACAGAGTGGAATCCATAGCAATGGAACGAGATCTGAAAGAACAAATTGTAAAATCTGCATCAGCTGTAAAAAGGAAAGTAGAAATGATAAAAGATTCAAAAAATACAAATGATTTGGCACTTGAAACAATATTTAAACCAATCGCTAGCCCACTGAAACTAATTACCAACAAATTAAACAACCCTCCTCGTCATTCAGATGAAGACACTGAAAAAACGCAACTATCAAAAAAAAGTAAACACAGCGAGAGCGACTTATCAAATACTTCAAATGAAGATTTTGAATACTTTAAAAACGTTGTTGACGATGAGGTAAACTCAGACATCGATGTTTGTAAAACACCTAACAAAACCCTCACTACATCTCCTTCTAAAGATTACGATGTCCATGACAACTCATTTAAATCCCTTCTGTCGTCACCAAGTGTTGCCAATGATTCTTTATCATGGTCTATGTCATCTAAAGTAATGAAAGATTCTATACCTTATGGTGTTAGAAATATAAAGGGAAAACTCATGCTCGGCAATACTCGTGTTCATGACTTTGATCGGACTTTGAAAGTTGGAAACCGCATCTTAAAGAAAACTCCTGGTATAAGCGAGTTATTGTATAAAAAAGTACCAAATTTAAATATTATTACAGAGGAAGACTTACAAAATTATAAATTAATACTTGCGGATACTAATGCTCACAAACGTTACTACGATCCATCCAAACCAATTAACAGTAACAAAAGATTTAAATATATGAATGTGATTAAACCATTATTTAAATTCTCTAGAACTCAAACTAGTAGTGTAGAAAGTCTCCCGCAAGGTGAAGGCATAGATATTTTGAAAGAAGTTAAGAAGGATATTGATTTAGTTTACTGGGATGACCCGAATGAGTTAGTGGAACGTTTAAAATTACTACTTGGATCATGGGCAGCTGGCAACACCTCGGTACACAACGAAATTTCTGCAATTATCGAAGAAATGCATGAAGCTGGCATCATAAAAGATATGAAATATATAAAGCTGCCCTCAAGAGGATTGGGCAGTATCATTAAACTACGGAAAGCGAAAGGACGGCAATGAATATAGATAAATTTGGTCACCACGTTCATAAACGTTTACGACTCTCTGAATTTAGCAATATTCTTACTGATACGTTAGTAAAGTCCATTGCAGGTGACTTTGATTTAAAATCATCAAGATTTAAAGGTCTGCAATTTCCTGAAAACGATGATGAAGCTGTAAATAAGGAATATGTGGATAAATGTGTTGAAGAACTAAAAACTGAAATGCAAAAAATTCATAGCAATGTAAAAAAGTACCTAGATAATTTGGAAAAAATAACTACTAGCAAATTAACTACATTATATTACACAAAAAAAGAAATAGACCTTATGATTGCATTGAAACATACTATTACTGATCAGAATGAGTAAGCAAGATATAGTAAATGAACTTCACAAAGCAGCGAGAAGAAATTTCTTTCGTCGACAAACGATTATTAAAGGAATAGATGATTTGTGGCAAGCCGACCTTATGGATTTTCAAAAATATTCAACGTTTAATAAAGGATATAAATATGTTCTAGTAGTAATTGACGCTTTATCAAAGTACGTATGGGTTAAACCATTGAAGTCAAAATCTAAAAAATGTGTTACAGATGCAATGTACAATATATTAAGTGAATCAAAACGAAAGCCTAAAAATTTACAAACAGATCTAGGTACTGAGTTTTATAATGATTCTTTCAAGAAATTGATGAAAAAGTTTAACATTAATCATTATTCAACTTACTCTGTTAAAAAAGCTTCCATTGTTGAGCGAGTGATAAGAACTTTAAAATCTCGTCTTTACAAATCTTTTAGTTTATGCGGAAAATATGAATGGATTCAAAATAATTTAGATTCCGTTGTGCAGTACTATAATAATTCTTTGCATCGCATTACGAAATTTAAGCCAATCGACGTTAATTTTTCAAATGAGATTTTAGTAAGATCAAATATTACCAAAACACAACAGTCAAAAGTACGTCAAGGACCCCCTTTACATGTTGGCGATTTTGTTCGTATAAGTAAATACAAAGGCGAATTCTATAAAGGCTACACGCCTAATTGGTCTACGGAAATATTTCGCATTGTAAAAGTTAATAAAACCAATCCTCAAACATATATAATAGAAGACAAACATAAACAAAATATTCTAGGTTCTTTTTACGGATACGAGTTACAAAAAACTAAATTTCCGGACCTTTATCTTATTGAAAAAGTTGTTAAAAGAAAAGCAAACAAGCTTTTAGTCAAATGGTTAGGTTTGAGTGATAAAGAAAATAGTTGGGTTGACCGAAGCGATTTAATAGTGTAGGTATATACATAACAAATAATCATTACTTTGTCACACTATACGCTCATCAATGAAGGAAGGCAGTGGTATAGTTAATTACTTAATAGATCATTTGCCGTTTGAATTACATTTACCTGGATATCAATATTGTGGTCCCGGAACAAAACTTGAGAGACGGTTACTAAAAGGTGATCGAGGCGTTAACAAGTTAGATGAAGCTTGCATGCACCACGATATTGCTTACACTAATAAAGATTTGGGTGCCAGGCGTAAAGCTGACTTAGAACTTTTAAATATGGCTAAGAGGAGATTGAAATCGAAAGATGCGGGCAAGGGAGAAAAAATCGCCTCTTGGATAGTTAAAAATGCAATGAAGGCTAAAATCAGAGCAGGAAAGGGCATAAAATCATTTAAGAAAGGTATTAAAAAAATACAGTCACAATTAAGTAAACTGAAATCTAAAGACCATCAAGCTGCTATAAAATATGCCTATGCAGCTGCAAAGAAACTATTTAGTAAATCTAAAGGAATACGTTTGCCACGTATCATTCCTCTTCCTAAGTGCGGAGGACTTTTACCACTTATTCCCATATTTGCGGGATTGTCAGCTTTAGGTTCACTAGCTGGAGGAGCAGCAGGTATAGCTAAAGCTGTTAATGATTCTAAAGCTGCACAAAAAAGTCTTCAGGAATCAGAAAGGCACAATAGAATGATGGAAGCGGTTGCACTTGGAAAAGGGTTATATATTAAACCACATAAAAAGGGAGCAGGCTTATACTTGAATCCATCAAAAAACTAATAAGGCGGCTACCCAGACGTGCGCTAACTAACCTTGATATATTAGAGCATGCCGGCGATATACCTTACTTTCGTGGTGTTTACATGAGAGATACGTTACCGTTGAAACCTAGAAAGATAGAATGTGGAATAATTAATTTGGATATCAACATAAATCCCGGCACGCATTGGGTAGCCTTTGTGAAGCAAAATAACTATGTAGAATATTATGATAGTTTTGGTAATTTAAAACCACCTTCAGAATTTATCAAATACATGCATCCCTTACCTATAAAGTATAATTATATACGATATCAAGCATTTGGCACTACAGACTGTGGCCATCTATGTATAAATTTTTTAAGGAATTATTGGAAAAAGCATTTAAATAATGTGTAAAATTAATAAAACGTCAGTTTAATCATGTCTTTCACTGCGTCTATTACTAGGAGAGGAGCGGCCTTATCAACAAACTATTCCCCAACGTTGGAACTTCGAGGAAACTATGAATGCGGTCTTTTGTATTTTTCAACATTTAATTCTATCCCTAACATAGATGAAAGAAACAATAAGTTTTATTACGGTGAAAAAGAAATCGTTAAAATTCCTGAAGGATCTTACGAGCTTGAGGATATTTGTGATTACTTAAAAAGTAACATTTCAAACACTGTATTAAAACTAACTTGCAACAACAATACATTAAAAACGCATATATTTTGTTCGAAAGATATTAATTTCAATAAAAGTGATTCAATTGAAAAAATATTAGGATTTGGAATGGAAACAATAAATGCAAATATAAGTACTGAATCAAGGTACCCGGTTAGCATTCTATCTACAACCATCGTGCGGATCGAATGTGATGTAGTAAGTGGTTCATTTGTAAACGGAAAATCTAGCCATATCATTTATGAATTCGTGCCTAATGTACCACCTGGTTATCGAATAATTGAAATACCTAAAAACTTAATTTATTTTCCTGTTAATCAAACTTCTATAAGCGCTATCAACAAAAGACTGCTCGACGCTGAAAATAAAGAGATTAATTTGCGCGGAGAGGAAGTACAACTTTATTTACATTTTAGAAAAAATGATAAATTACAATAAAAACCAACCTGCATCACGTATCCAAGTCAGTTCTAGAAGAACATTGCACAAAGGCACACCACCTCAGCTGAAAAAGCTTACCAAGACTAATAAAGAATTCCTTAAGCTAATAGGTTTGATAAAATGAATATTTTAAATATATCTCAACAAACATCGTACGATAACAGCATCGAAAGTTTTGAGTATCATTCATACAAACCATACGTGACAAGTTTTAACAAGAATGATGAAATACGAATTCCTATCAACCAACAAGACTTGTACGTGCTGCCTTCACTAAGTAGTTTATACATCGAGGGAAACGTGAATGTATATAACAGTACAACTAAAGAAAAAGTTTCAAATATACATTTCATAAATAATCCAGCATTATTTCTTTTTCAAGACATACGATATGAACTAAATGGAGTAGAAATTGATAAAATTAAGAATGCTGGTTTAACATCAACCATCAAATCTTATCTATCCTTAAATGAAAATGAATCTAAATGTGCTCGAGTTTGGGGTTGGTCAACTGCAGGAACAAATAATGCTAGTGGTGGTGCATTTTCCGCATCTATACCTTTAAATAAGATATTGGGATTTGCAGAAGACTACGAAAAAATTATTATTAACTGTAAACACGAGCTAGTATTACTCAGAAGCAATACGAATCTTAACGCAATTAAATTAAATAAAGAGGAAGTTGTAGATGATATTATAATCAATAAAATTATTTGGAGAGTTCCACACATCAAAGTTTCTGATCGTGAAAGACTTAATTTACTAAAACATTTAGAAAAAGACCGAGCAATCCAACTGGCGTTTCGCAATTGGGATTTATATGAATATCCATTATTACCAAAGACACGCAAACACGCTTGGTCTATAAAGACTTCATCACAACTCGAGAAACCTCGATTCGTTGTTATTGCTTTGCAAACCAACCGCAAGCACAACACTGCACTGTCGATGGCTGAATTTGACCACTGTCATGTACGTGATGTAAAAGTATTTTTAAATTCATTGTATTATCCATATGAAGGGTTGAACATCAGTTTTTCGGAAGATAAGTTTACTTTATTATATGAACAGTATGCCAGATTTCAACAGTCTTATCACGGACGTCGATCAGAGCCGTTGATGAGTTTGAAAGAATTCAAAGACGTTGCTCCCTTATTTGTAATCGACTGTTCGCGGCAACACGAAACATTGAAGGGGTCGATAGACGTTAGAATTGAAATCGAAACAGATCAAGAAATACCAGATCAAACTGCTGCATATTGTTTAATTTTAAATGATTGTCTTTTTGAGTATAAACCTTTAAGCAACATTGTGAAGAAACTATCATGACTAATACAGTAATTGTGGATTTGCAAGGATTCAAAAATCGCAGCAATGTTTTTATAGTAAAAGAATTCGTTATAGTGACTTTGGAGTTTACCCATATATATTTGATCAAACCGCCTTATCCATTTTCAAAATTAACCGAAGAAGAAAAAAAACGTGTTCGCTGGATAGAAAGAAACAGAGGTTATCAATGGAGTGAAGGCTATATAGATTATAGAGAATTTCATAAAATTATCAAAGATGTACTAAAAGATATGAAAATTATTGTAAAAGGTGCAGAAAAGGTTACATGGGTAGAAGATTTATGTGGACACAAAATTATTAATTTTAGATGTATGTTACACAGGTATACCAAATTTAAACGATTTGAATATGATGTATAAAAATAATATGTTTCATTGTTTATCTCATAAAAATAAATGCGCTCTAAGAAATGCTTTATGTATAAAAAATGGTGTTTTCTAAATGGATATTCATTTCCTTATTTTTAAATTACTATCTTAAAGTTACGTCATTCTATAATTCGTATATTCGTAGTTGTATTATTATAACTGCCTCGGTGGCGCAGCGGTGAGAGGGTCGCATTTTAAAGCGTCGGCTGCGCTAGAGGTCCCAGGTTCAATTCCCGGGTCGGACCAAAACTATGTACCGGAGTTTTTCTGTTCAGAAATTCTCAGGGTAGCCCGGAGTTTGGAAGTTGGCGGTGTTTCACCCCCGTGCCTCGGAAAGCACGTAAAGCCGTTGGTCCTGCGCCTGATCTCTCTCCGGTCGTGTCAGATTGCTGTCCCATCGGGCTATGAGAGTGAAAGGAATAGAGAGTGCACCTGTGTTTGCGCACACACTTGTGCACTATAATATGTCCCGCGCAGTCGGTTAGTCGTTGTGACTGGCCACCGTAGTCGAAATCGGCTAGGGGGACTATTTTTTTTTTTCTATTATTATTATAACTATGTAAGTAACTGTAATGATTTCAATAAAATGTTTTCAATTTGAAAATTGCGTTTAATTATATGCTTTATATTTTATAACCTTAAACTTAAATCTAATAATCTTAAAGAAAAAATCGTCTTTCATGTTTAAAGTTTATTTCTTTATACTCAATACATTTTCAAAAGTTATCGGTACATAACGTTTTTGAAATTTTCTTGACAAGACAGTCGGCGAGGTCCATTATCTCGTCCACAGGGTTCTGCACCACGTACTGCGCACTCAGTAGCACGTTGTCCTCGCTGTCTACATTGTCCGAGCTAGAAACCATATCATTGGACAAATCCAAAACCTTGATTCTAATAAGTTTTATTCCTTTCTGTTCCTTAGTGATCACATAGGATTTTGTTGATTTTGATCTCTTAGAAGTATTTTTCCTCTGTTTAGGTCTCTTGTTTTGTTTGGGAGTATTGATCGGTTTGATACATAAGTCTGGGTATTCTTGTGTAAATCCTTCTAATGGGTCTTGCGCATATTGAGAAAAAAGGATGTCGGGAGAGTCAGCCATTGCCTGCAGCAAAACAAAAGGCTTTATAATAAAAATATAAAAGAAATGCAAACAATTTAAGATTATCAAAAAATATACTCACATGAAAAGCCTCGAAAGTGAACTAGTATAGCGCTCGTCAGTGACGGTACGTGAATGAGAGAAAATACTAAACAACTTATTGAATGTTAATGAAATATTGCTTATTTTGCATTGCGTCACAACGTTAAAATTACATTACACGTTAAAATTGTGTATTATGGCATACCATAATTATTTATACATAAAACAATTGAAAAGTTTCTAGCCAGATCAATTAATTTTTAAGAAATATATTCGCATATTATGTAAGGGCACAAGTTGCCAGAAGAAGTTAACGTATTAAAAATGATAAATTAAAATTTGTATCAAACTGAGTAAGCACAGAATTAAATTTTGCCTTTATTGACAAAGCGCAGTATATTTTGTAAAATTGCACATTGGATAGTAATGTGTAAGATGTGTTTGTCTTGTTGTGAACTTGTGAATTTGTCAAAAGTGCATATTGGTATTTAATAAGTGTTTATTAGTATTTATTAAGTGTTTCTATTTGGCATTCCGCTTCAAAAACTTTACGGTTTCTATTATTGTTTTCCAGGATTCAGTAAATTGAGAAAGTAAAAAAGTTGTGTTAATATATTCTAAAACTGTAAATGCTAGAAATCTGTCCAACGATAATCATTTAAGATTATGAAACTGTAATATGATAGTATCAATCATCATTATCTCGGTATCTACAGGTTAGCAACTTGAAATATGTAAAGTTTAGCAAAACATTGTTCACTACTTCTTAATTTATTAAAGAAGGGAAGGAGTAAGACTGTTCAAATAAAACTTATTCCAATCTGAACCACGATCATGTAATTGTATCACCTTTCATAAATATTATTTATCATTAGAATTGTATAACTCAAATCCGTACCTGCTTACTACTTATACTATGATTACAGAGCGTGCGTATTGCGATGTTGTTTTGACTTATACGCAGCTCTGATTTAATTGACAAATTTGCAATTGGTATCGCAGTTTTACATTGTATCGATAGTATTATTATGATGTAATAACATAAATATCCATAGTCATGGCATTGTGGTATTGATTTAACTCGTCAAGTATGTGTAAACGAGACACTATAAATTCCATTGTTATGCGACTCTCGGCATTCGTTTGATACCTGACTGATTAATATTGTTATATTGATAATATTTGTTACACTGAGTGGGAATTGAACGGATTAAGCTAGATCGTAATACGCCCTCAGTTCTTGTAAAAACTAGTAATATAATATTAAAATGTATTTACACTGCACAGTAAAAATATGTAATAACGACAACTCTTAATCAGTCAGGTATCAAACGAATGCCGAGAGTCGCATAACAATGGAATTTTTATTGTGTCTCGTTTACACATACTTGACGAGTTAAAGTGAGATCTTGAGGTGGGTCCAAAATAATTAAATAATATCTATACTAAGTACAGAAATGTTAGTACACGCAATGAAGTTCAAGAAGACCTCACTGAGACGGTTGTATGGACAGTCCGATGATGATGACTTGTGTATGATGTATTTGATTTGTTTTATGGCAGCTAGTGGTGACTGAGTTTGTTCCGGCGTTTCTTCTCAGCACTTGCCTAATTGTTTGTGTTCTGTCTCGAAGCGCTGGTAGGGCCAAAGATAACCTGAGACATGTACAGGCCCCATAAGGGCAATGTTTTATTTTACAAAAAGGAAGAGATGTGATGTGTTGATCCAATAAATGACCCAGCGCGGGCGCACGTCACGAGTTAGTTATCGGCTTACCGCCGAGCGGGGCGGGTGTGCGTCTGTGACTGTGTGAAGCACATCTAATATAGGTGTATTATTTGTCTCCTTTCACTCCCTATCGATCCCTATGTACCATGACATGGCACAAGCTGTATAACGATAAGTATGATGATATAACTATTGATAGGCCGGCATCACAGCTGAGTCCCTCCAGTAGTTCGAACGCCTCCTTCGACCGGGACCAAGGTCAGCGTCCAAACATAGGCTCCAGTGCTCCACAAACATCACAATCACAATCAATAAATAACAATGTTACTCAATATACTACTCGTTTCGGCAGGACAGTGAGACCTCCTGATCGCTTGCAATACTCTCTTCCTGGAATCCCAACAACAAGGTAATCGTTCACAGCCGATAAAGAATTTATCTCATGTGTCTTAACATAGAATACAACAATTGTATTTATTTTAAGTTAAATTTTTGCATGCTTAAATATTTTAAAATGTCTGTATGGTGTTCTAATTCGAATATATTATTGTTAACTTAAACAACTACCAATACATAAAAAAAAGGGTGTTGTACAATACAATACAATACAATATAGTACTTTTATAATATTGGACTATGATCCGTGATTGTATTATGAAACATTTGCAAATTATAATTATTTAATGGAATACTTGAAACTCATATTCGGATTTTCGTAACTTTGTTACTTTGAATAAATGAAATATGAGTAGGTGTATATTGGGCATTCTAATTCACCTTTTTCTTCACCATTCGCTCTCTTCGTTCGCTCATTCGAAAAAAGTGAATTATTCCTGCCCAATATACACCACAAAATTACAAAATCAGAAAACATACCGGTGAATCGTATTCCCTGGAGATCCATTGTCTCGCAACATACTTGTCTTTCACCGCTTTACCTCGATTACAGTTTTTTTCATGCACCGCACTGTATTTTGTTAGCATACCGAGAGGAATCACTATTGTAGGTAAGGTTTATTCTAGCAAGCGGGCTAGAATATTAATTAAAGTTTACGTTTATGTAGTTAAGTTATCAAATAAAAATGTTGTCGACCTCTTTATCTGACTTTGCAATTTTTTGTTTTAAATAAGAGCTCTAAATGAATAAACGCTATTTGCATCAGTGCCGTTACCTGTGACTACAATCAGTTACTTCAAGTGATTCTCCAGTTCCTGCAAGCAAGAAGATTCCCTGCATACCCATCATGTGCGTAAGTTTTTAAACAATTCACTCTTACTTTGATAACTCGTTATAGTGTGAATTTTACTAATATAATCTTCCGTCTTTAGGTCTACCACTGAATACTACCAAAGAGAAGTCTCAGACTCTGAAGACGAGTTCACCGTCCAGCGCTCGCGCAAGACGAGTAACAGAGTGTTTCCCGACTCTGAAGACGAACAAGTCTCTAAGAGGTGGGTTTATTCTCCTAGTTAAAATGTTTGCCTTTGTAAAATTTATTGTTGGTTTTACGATCAACGCAGGTTTAACTTTTTAATTATACTTATCATTTTTATTTCAGTAAAAAAAGTAAGACAGCAAAAAAAACCGCATCAAAGAAGCGCAAGCCAGCTGAGGAGGAGCTCACCGACACAGAAGACGAGCAACTTAATAAACGGTAAGTAATAAATCATTCACGTTACGTTAACTTAGCAGTCGTTTAGATTTGACAGCCAAACTATTATTCGACAACGGTTACTAGATTGATTTAATGATTATGTGCAACTAAAATAATTACAAATATCAAGTTATATCAACATCGATTTAGTTCTGAGTGCATGCACAAAACTTTCCTCTAATTTAGTTTTTATATAAGTATGAAAATGTGATACAGTTACTACGTAATTACTTATAGATATGGGTGAACTCTATACACCTTGGGGGCTACAGACCTGATGTCTTTCGTGTTATAAACCCGTAGATCTATAAAGAGGTCACCGGGTAAGCTCGCTGTGCGGCGCAGGTTCCCGTCGGCGATGCGGCGCGTGAGCACAGACTGCAGGCGGGCGGGAGGCGCGCGACACGACTCAATCTCCTCGTCGTCGTCAAGCTCCAACTTCCAACCTGAAGTTGGAGCTCTCTTTTCCACGCTCGTAGAGCGCTTCTGCTTGTTGGTTGCTGGACGTTTTTTCCCAGCTTTACTTGCGCTGAAATCATAAGGTTCTTAATGGATATCACGAAACTTTATTGAGAGTAATTGATTTTATCATTGAGATCCTATTGAGTTGCTATTGAGTTCCTACCTACCTAGTAACTGTATCACTTTTGCATACTTATAAAAAAACTAAATTAGGGGAAACTTTTGTGAATGCACTCAGAACTAAATCGATGTTGATAAAACTTGATACTTGTGATTATTTTAGTTGCACATGTCGAATAATAGTTTGACTGTCAAATCTAAACGAGTGATAAGTTAACGTAACGTGAATGAATTCAACTTACCGTTTATTAAGTTGCTCGTCTTCTGAATCGGTGAGCTCCTCCTCAGCTGGCTTGCGCTTCTTAGATGCGGTTTTTTTTGCCGTCGTACTTTTTTTACTGAAATAAAAA
>OY757262.1:5725799-5952910 GCA_963584085.1 Pyrausta aurata | reverse complement strand
TTTGGTAAAGTAACAATACTCATTTTTATACAAATATTAATAACGTTAACTGTTATTGCATTGAGTTAATATTACTACAGGTCTAACTGATTAAATCTAAATACAAAAATCATCACATTCGGCCATCCTACCTAGTGCACCTCCTGGTGCATTTGTCTCTGCATATATTCGTATATCAATACTACTACAGTATACTACGTTTTACAAATTATGAGCAATAAAGATTATGTTAAAATTTTACTGTTGAGCTCACCACATCAAAATATTACAAATTGTACTTATTAAAACAATCATCACATTCGGTATTTATATTAGCACTAAAAAATTAATACGACTTTCGAGAAATAAAGATTATGCTACAATAATACTGTTGAGCTCACTTTGTAATACACGGCATATATAAATCAATCACAAAAATACATATAAATAACAATAACCATGTTGCTTGCTAGTACTTTTTATAATTATACTATTTTTGGTTTACTTTGAGTTGCCGCAGCTCTGGCAAATATAGATAGATCTATTGAATATAAAGGTTTACTGAAATTTTGACTAACTAGCCAAGGCTAAAGAATTAATTCAGTGCCCTTATACGACTTGCAGCAACAAAAGTTTAAAACATCTTAGCTATAATCTTTGATGAAATCCGAGTACATCACGTCTAAGTATCGGTAGTTTAAATGTTATTTTATTGTAGGGGCTAATAAGTTACTTCGGTTACAATTACAATTGTAATAATAATGAGTAATCTACAGCGGATGCTTAGAGGCATTTTTCGAGATTGTAAGAAAACAATGTACCTCTTTAACTAAATTGACTATAAAATCTTGAGTAACATTTTTTGTAGTTTTAAGAATGTGGCATATAAACGATTATAGATTTAAAGAAACCTTACTTAACTACAGGAACAACAGCTTGTTTTAAACGTAATAAAACATTAGTGGAAGACAAATTAATGCCTCATTACTATAAATAACATCATTATATAATACTCCATTACAACATTTTGTTGAGTATTTAAATTTTTATTAACAACAGCATCCATTAAAATTTTTGAATGACTCAAAAGTACGATGGGGAGTTAATATTTCCAACAACAAGTCACCATTTGTCTACTGTCATTTGTGCAATAATGCTTCTAAAAAAATAGATGAATAAAAAAAATACACCGCATGTTTTTTTTGTGTAATGTTTAGGATAAACAAAGTGTCTAAAAGAAATAAAATAATCAAAATTTATCTAACATAAGGCCAATCTAAAAAAAAAACAATATTTGAGCTTCTTTTATTACTTTTTGAAAATTGATAATTTTGTAACTTACATGGCGCAAGTTTCGTCTTCCAGTGCCCATAAATGTTATGAATTAATTATGGAACATAAGGTTTGGCTAAACTATACTATGATAACTTGTTGGTAGTGTTCGAATAACTTGGTGCTTAAATTGTCTGATCTCAAACTGTTT
Organism: Pyrausta aurata; assembly: GCA_963584085.1. NCBI lineage: Eukaryota > Metazoa > Arthropoda > Insecta > Lepidoptera > Crambidae > Pyrausta > Pyrausta aurata. Next base: position 5,951,448 of record OY757262.1, on the reverse strand, counting down.
TATAAAATAGTGGCACAGAAATAATTTAATGGAACATTAAAGACATTTTTTTTACTGGGAGAATAGAATTTTGAAAAATATTATTTTAAAAAAACATGCATTTGATATAAGTAACACAATCACAATGAGTATAATTTATTATGTTAACATCTACTGCTATTGTGTACATGTTTACGTAAATAAAGAAATCATTTCTTATCGTTTTTAATGATTTACTTAACCAACTCCCCGTAAAGTCAAGATAGGCTGTACAAATTTGAATAAAACAATAGATATTTTGTATACGTTTGAAAATAAAATATAAAGTAGATCCATTTCAAAGAGTTGCAGAAAAATATTAAAGAAAAAAGAACTTTAAAGCCTTTCAGCATTATTTACCAATTTATTCGTCATGACCTAAGAGGGCATGGTCCAATTTACAATTAAGCTATTATCACTCAATTGCAGCAAAATAATCCCCCCTATTTTACTTATTAAATATAAAATGTAAATTATGTTTTAGTTCCAAGTTTTCTAAAAAAAAAAAACCGTTGTTTTACATTCGTGTCCCAATAACTAACTTTTGTGGCAGATGCAATTTCTGAATGAAATATCTACGTTTGTCCCAAGCCAATTTTTATGGATTGAGCTGAATTTGTTATAATAAATTGACGGATACTTTCAGTAAGCTCTTTTTTAAAATCGTAAAATTTTAAAATACTTTTATTTGCCATGTAGTTGACGCAGAGAAAGTGTTACAAAAAATAACCCTTAACGTTTGTGATCTTTGTGCCTTTGAATGTATTTACAAAGGGATATTTGATTCTGACGTAATACGTGAATACTTTTCGCTCATATTATAGTTAAATGAGTAATGATTACTCTGTAAATGACAAATAGAGAAGCAAACTTTTCAGAATTTACTTTTTATATTTATAAATATGCAAGAGTGCACTCTTGATTCTACAAGTTTAGTAAAATTATGGATCGCCAAAATACAGATTCCTAATTTGGAAATTAGTGAACTCATCTTTTTGTACTGTATTTACCAACTTGACAATATAATAAATGAGAAAATTCTCATGATGACTACTACCACGGTACAGGTTGAGTACTAATTCGATGGTAGACGGCTGATTGTTGTTCTATACTATGTGTATGTGTTTGCGTTGAGAGGGATTTCAAAGTAAAATAAAAGGATGTTTTCACAGAAATTCAACTTTTATCTTTTGACGTAAAAAGCAAACTTGTCAAAATAATAAAAGGAAGATTCAAAAACAATATATCTAGAAAAAGATTGGTTTGCCACACTATGAACTACTATTATTGTTATTGAAGTGGTACAATAAACGTTTATTTCTTTTATTTTAAAGTCTCATTCTACTCGCAACCACAAACATCTTTAAGTTTTCGAAACGTTGGGATCTTAAATTACAAGATTTTAGCGAATAATATCTGCAAATTGTATTAACAAGGACATATTCGGTGAACATACATACACATTATGCACAGTCGGTAAGATATGTCGAAAGCATTCGACTTTGTATGTCATGATTTACTGCTAAAAAAACTAGAACATTGTGGTGTCAGAGGCGTTGTACTAAAATGGATCCAGACTTACTTACAGAATAGAAAGCAATCGGTCGAAATCTCACAAATAGATAAAAATAAAGTCGTCCAAACATATAAATCGGAATTCAAGGAGAATAAATTTGTTGTTTCTCAAGGAAGTGTTTTAGGTCCGCTTTTGTTTTTAGTCTATATCAACAACCTTCCTGACGTGACTGAGCACCAGTGCATTCTGTTCGCTGATGATATATCAGTGGTAGTACGGACAGATGGTAAATTGACATTAGAAGATCATAAAAATGACATTGAAAAAACCGTTAAATCTATAGTTATATGGCTTAGGAATAATAATTTGACCATAAATATTAAGAAAACTTGTTTTATAAATTTCAATAATACCATTACGCAGACATTTAATATACATTATCAAGGACAACTACTTACAAATACAAAAACAACAAAATTTTTAGGTATAGAAATTGACCACAGATTAGATTGGAAAAATCAAATCGAAATTGTATGTTTCATGAGTCAAACACCATCACAATTTTATACAGTTCTTTATTCGATCACCACACTTATCTTTTATACAAATCATTATTTCTAACCATAATAATTATAACGGCACTTCAACATAGATTTATTTCCACAACCTTTCGCTTCGGCGGTTAGCACTAGACTCCCTCGCTTTTCGAGTGCGCCTCGCAAGTAAGAAAGTAGGAGGAGAAGGGGCAGCCTGTGTTATAACAGTAGCAACATTATTTAGTTAGTCATTATTTATTTAGTTCGAGTCTAGTGCTAACCGCCGAAGCAGAAGAACATACAAAGTCGAATGCTTTCGACATATCAAAGAATAGAGCTGTGGTATAACTGTTTTCATTAAGACCGAACATTGTCTCACTCACCATGTAAAATATAGCGTGACTGGTGGATTTGTGTCTACGCGCACAAGATGCGACGTAGAACCACCTTAATTTATTCGTAGCTAGGTAGCTTTTAGTAGATGCATTTGTGTATTTGTAGAGTAGTTTTGTTTGTAGCTTTACTTATGTTGTAAAATCACCTCATACATCATACGATCATGCTCATCCAATCACAGCTCTCCTTCCACCTAGTTTACTGTGAAGGCCCAGTGGTGGGCACACTCTCTGTTTATTATTATTTGTGTCTTATTATAATTTACTTAAGGTCTAAATTGTTAACTTCCGTAAGTACAGTAGCCAAAGCTTGTATTCTCTATACGACACTTCACATTTGGTCGCTGTCGCCTTAACACTGTCCCTTGTAAAATAAATATAAGATTTAACTCATTAAATGAGGAATATTTAAAGTAAAATTAGCTTTATTTCCTCCCTTTGTTCGAATAGCGAACAAAATTGGCGACCGTGACAGGACAGTGCCTAGTTTTGAAGCGATTTTTGGAGTTTTCCAGAATTTGTCCCCTGTTGAGGACGAGTAGAGGTCATCACCACGTCATCCGCCTCATCGAGTTTCACCGAGGGTTTCGGAAAGAATCCGGCCTTATCCTGTGCTCTGTGTGCTGACGTTTGGATGTGCCCACTCCGCGACCTACGTGTCCACCGTGAAATTCTCCAAAAAGGCCGTGAAGTCGTAATTAAGGAAGAGGAATCAAGGTCTCATCGACGTAGCAAGAGACTACCTGGGCGCCGAACATCTAGGACTGCGCTGCCAATTCTCCTGTCTGATTGTCAAGTAAGCCCGTTCCTTTACTATCCTTCCTATTTCTGCCACAATTTGTGTATTCAGGAACTAGCTTTCAAATTGCCGATATTTAGTGCTAAATTAAATAGGTAGTACCTACATATCGCAATACCTATTTGTGCTTTCTACTTTTTGTGTGCTTTATATCGCCTTAGGCTGTATCAACTAGGTGTTTCGCACAAGCTTATTGCAAAACAGGAAGACGCATATGTGCTTAAAGTTCCCTGATTAAAGAAACAAATAGCCTTTAATACTTACATTTTATACATATCAATCCATTTTGTTAACATTTCACCATTTTTATCACTAAATATTTCACTATATTGCCCATTTTGCACGCACTCAATCACATCCAACAGTTTCAACTTTTACGTGCTTTCATATAGCTATTCGCATTACGACTGGTACTATTTATTACAAAGTGCATTCCAATCTCCATCTTAACTTGCTCTAATTTCCCCGGATCTAACATCGTCCTCACATAACAAGAGGTCAAGAGAATGGCGGAAGAGCGTAAAGAATGGAAAAAACTCCACCGACAAGAGCTTGGCTCTTAAATTAGATGATGATGATGCATTCCAATCCCTTTTATTAATCAATAGGCATCATCTGGTGCATTCATTATTTCTTATCTCCCTGCCCTGAGCATTCCAGCTATTCAGCGCTGCCTACCTGTCGCCGCGCTCGCACTGCTACTGGTGGCCACGTCGCTGCAAGCGCTTATTTGTGATTGCAACTGCACTTCGCATCGGACCAAACGAGGAGCGTATCGTATGCAATTTTAGTTTATTTTACTATTTTTCGATTTAGCCTTATTTTTATTCGATAACAATGCCTGAAACTGATGCTTCGAAGTCTGAAGTGAGCCTTAAAGATTTGTTTGCTAAACGTAGCTCAATTAAGGGGCGCGTAACAAGGTTTAAACATTATATAGATTCTTTGAGAGAATGTGAAAGCCTTCCGCCGTTAGACATATTTAAGCTTAAAAGTAAATTGGCCAAGTTCGAAGCATTATTTACAGAATTTGATGTAGTGCAGGAACAGATAGAAGTGATTAACGTTGCCACTCAGGATGTCGAATTAGGCGCAAGAGACTTAATCGAGCAGGATTTTCATAATTATTTAGCTCAAGCGCAGCAAATGGTTGAAGCGAATAGCGATGATTATAAGTCCACCTCGTCACGACGGTCTAGCGTTCATTGCCCGGGTCATCATGATGATACTGAGGTTCTGGGATTTAAGTTGCCCGTTATCAAGATACCGACGTTCGATGGGACTTATTTTAAATGGCTGGAATTTCGGGATACGTTTGTTTCGCTCGTTCATGAACGAAAGATTAGGGATGTTCATAAATTTTATTATTTGAATTCTTATCTCGAAGAGGAGGCGGCGCGAGTCATTAGTAATTTAGAGGTCACCGATAATAACTATGCAGAGGCCTGGAAGCTTTTATGCAGTCGGTACAATAATAAGCGTCAGCTGATAAATAATCATTTGAAATCCTTATTTAGTCTCGAGTCCGTGCGTGAAACAGAAAAATCATTAAGATTTATTATCGATCACGTAACAAAAAACTTGCGTGCTCTTCACACTTTAGGATTGCCTACTGATAAATGGGACGTGTTAATTATTTATATTGTTGCGCAAAAATTAGACTCAAAAACCTGTTTTAAATGGGAAGAGCACCGCAATTCATCAAATGAGATACCGAGTCTTGATGATTTCTTTAATTTTTTGAGAACTCGTGCGGACGTTATGGAAACAGTCAATAATACTCAGTCGGTTAAAAGGGCCTCCTCGTCTAATAACACTGGTCGGCAAGGGCCACAGACTAGGGTCATGCTGGGTACTTCTTCGGAGGGCCTTTCTCAGTCCGCGCAGCCGTCTTCGACGCCGTCGAGATCTTGCTATGTGTGTCAGGGTTCGCACCGCGTTTTTGAATGCCCTGTTTTCAAGGCTAAATCCATTGATGATAAAATATCTGCTGTCCAGTCCTTAAAATTGTGCCACGTTTGTTTACGGCAGGGTCACAAACCACAGCGGTGCAAGCTATCTGGTGGCTGTAAAATATGCAAGCAACGCCATAACACATTGCTTCACGAGCGTTTGTTTAAGGAGAATAGTCCGTCTACATCTCAACCTGTCGTCACTATGTGTGCACTCTCGTCTTGCGAAGCGCTTCTTTGCACGGCTGAAGTCGATTTGGTTAATCCTGTTACCAACGCCACGGTTACAGCGCGAGCTGTACTGGATAGCGGCAGCCAATCTTGTCTTATAACATCTCGTTTAAAGGATGCCTTGCAGCTGACCTCCCAGGCTTCGGACAGGGATTTAGTAGGCATAGCCGCCATTCCAGTGGCAAACAAATTTGAACGCTGCTCAGTGCGCCTTCAATCTAGGTGTAGCTCTTTTAGCACTTTACTCTCCTGTATCGTGTTGCCGATTATTTCTGATAAATTGCCGACGCGCTCATTCATCGCGGACCATTTAAATTTGGCGGGTATCCAGTTAGCTGATCCTCAATTTAATAAGTCATTGGACGTCGATCTGCTTCTTGGTGCAGAATTGTTCTGGGATCTGCTAGGAACGGAGCAGCGCTCATTGGGTGATAATTGTCCAGTTCTGCGGAGTTCTAAACTCGGTTGGCTTGTTACCACTCCTGTAGTTTCTAGAAGTTTGAATGAGGAAAACGTTCGTTGCAATCTAACGCGAAATAAGGAAACGAGTATCATTGATATAAACAATAATCTATCTAAATTTTGGGAGTTGGAAAAGGTCCCTAGTAAGTCAATTTTAACTGAAGAAGAAGTGTTGTGCGAGCAGCACTTTATCGCTAATACGTCTCGTGATGCCGACGGCCGGTTTACTGTAAAACTTCCACTCCATACTGCAAGAGATTATTTAGGAAACTCGTTGCATCTGGCTAAGAAGCGGTTTTTTAATTTAGAGTCGCGTTTCAGGAGACAGCCTTTGCTAAAGGACCTCTATTTTGATTTTATGCGTGAATACGCTGACTTAGGACACTTGTCTGACTGCGGTGATATTCAGCGGTCTTCAACAGTAGATTTCTTTTTGCCTCATCACCCAGTTTTAAAAAATAATAGCGAATCGACGAAGCTTCGAGTTGTTTTTGACGCTTCGGCTCGTACTTCATCTGGACTATCAGTCAATGATATCCAGATGACGGGCCCTACTATTCAAGACTCGTTGTTTAATATTTTGAGTCGTTTTCGTTTATATAAATACGTCGTCTGTGGAGACATCGAGAAGATGTACCGGCAAATTAAGGTTCATCCTGATGATCGTAGTCTTCAGCTTGTTTTATGGCGTGACGATGAGTCTCAGCTTTTGCGCACCTTGATGCTTAATACTGTCACGTATGGGTTCTCAAGTGCTAGCTTTCTGAGTACCCGTTGTCTCTGGCAATTAGGCGAAGACACTATCGATCCACTAATAAGAGACGTCATTCAAAGGGATTTTTATGTCGATGACCTCTTGACAGACGCTCAAACAGAGAAAGAATTGCGTTATATTTAGCAGTCTGTCGCTGAAGCTCTAGCTAAAGGAGGGTTTCATCTCAGAAAATATCGGTCAAATTTGCCTTCGGTGCTTGAACACAGTTCTACAGAGTCGTCAAGTGATCTCATGATCAGCAATGCAACAAGCACTCTAGGTATTGGTTGGATGCCTAAATCAGACGAGCTGCATTTTCCTATTGATTTGCCTTCGGTCGATGTTATCACTAAGAGAACTATATTGTCTTCCACCTTTAAGATTTTTGATCCCCTTGGTCTGTTATCCTTGTGCACCATAAGGCCAAAGATGCTACTCCAAAAGCTTTGGGCAGAGCACAGGCTAGGGTGGGACGACCCTGTTCCAGAAAAAATCAAGTCTTCTTGGCTCTCGTTTGTTGATGGCTTTAATAGCATAGCGGAGCTAAGGTTGCCGAGATACATTTTGATAGATGATCCAGTACGTCTAGAATTGCATTGTTTCTGCGACTCTTCACAGAAAGCTTATGGAGCATGCATTTATTTAAAGTCGGTTAACAAACATGGCGACGTTAAGGTAAACTTGCTTTGTTCTAAATCGCGTGTCGCTCCAGTCGCACCGACTACAATTCCTCGTCTAGAGCTGTGTGCCGCCTTGCTAGGAGCCGAACTTTCTACGGTTGTAGTGCAAGCTTTGCGGATGAAAATTTCTCGTTGCATTTATTGGTCCGATTCGAAGGTTGTCTTGAGTTGGCTACGCACAACCAAGAGTATGAAAACATTTGTAGCTAATAGAGTAGGAACAATAAAAGAACTTACTGATCCGTGCTCTTGGCGCTACGTGCCAACTTCTCAGAACCCTGCTGATCTTGTGTCACGCGGTGTTGACCCCAACGAAATTTCCAGCTCCGTCATGTGGTGGCACGGCCCTTCCTTCTTACAGCTCGAAGAGGCGTCCTGGCCACCCTCAGACATCGAGGAATTACCAGCGTTGCCGGAGATCAAGGTTTTGTCAGTTTTGGCGGGGGATTCTCCTCTCGATATTTCTAGGATCTCGAGGATGTCCATTTTGCAACGAGCTTATGCTCGTATCTTGAGATGGTTTCACAATGCGAAACAAATAAATAAAAATAATAAATTGACTGGTCCATTACAAGCTGCAGAAATTGATGGCGCAACGAACGCGTTAATTAGAATTTCCCAAAAGCGCTTTTTTGATAATGAGCTAAGATTACTTTCGCTGAATAAGAGTTTGAAAGCTAAATCAAATATTACCGCACTGAATCCATTTCTAGACTCCGACGGCATTATTCGTGTTGGTGGACGCATCGCTGCTTCGTCATATAATTTTGATAAAAAACACCCTGTTTTGTTGCATGCCCGTTGTCATTTTACAAAGCTACTTTTTCGACAAGAGCACACACGACTCTTGCACGCCGGCCCTCAACTTCTCCTCGCTTCTATTAGAGATAGATACTGGCCTATAGGTGGGCGTAATCTGGCTCGCAGTGTCGCTAAAAACTGTGTTGTGTGTCATCGCTTTAAAGGACAGCAGATGAGTAATATAATGGGTAACCTGCCATCTGAGCGAATCAACCCTGACATACCATTTTCAAACATAGGGACTGACTTTGCTGGGCCATTTTTAATTACCGATCGCAAGGGCAGGGGTTGTAAAATAACCAAATGTTATTTGTGCATTTTCATATGTTTAAATTATAAGTGCATTCACTTGGAAGCCGTTAGTGAGCTTTCAAAGGAGGCTTTTATGTTGTCACTCAAACGTTTTATAGCCCGTAGAGGGTTACCAAAAAAGATATTTTGCGACAACGGTACAAACTTCGTTGCCGGTGCTCGCGAAATTAGCGATTTTTTGAGGTCAAAGGACACTGTTGGTACCATTTTAGACTTTGCAGATCAGCAGGGCATTAAATTTAAATTTTCGCCTGCGTACGCTCCTCATTTTGGAGGTTATTTTGAAGCTGGGATAAAGTCGGCCAAATACCATTTGCGTAGGGTAATGGGGGAAGCGCACTTAACTTTTGAAGAGCTGTGTTCTTTGTTTACACAAATTGAGGCTATCCTCAACAGCCGTCCTCTTTGTCCTCTCAGTCCTTCACCCACAGACCTACAACCTCTTACCCCGGGTCACTTTTTAATCGGCAGGCCACTGACAGCGCTGCCAGCACCTGCCCTGATGGAGTACAACGCTAACCGCCTCGACCGCTACCACCGTCTGGAGCAGATGCGCCAACATTTTTGGAAACGTTGGTCCAGCTAGTACGTCTCCGAGCTGCAGCAGCGTACGAAGTGGAAAACCCGTTGCAAGGATCTGCAAGTGGATGATCTTGTCTTGCTGAAGGATGACGCCGCTCCGCCCCTCTGTTGGCGTCTCGGCCGGGTCGATAAGGTCTTCCCTGGTTCAGACGGCGTGCCTCGCGTTGCTGATGTCACCACGTCCCGTGGAGTTGTGCGCCGCGCTCTCAATAGACTGTGCCTCTTGCCAGCCGCAGGCGAAGAAAAGAGTTGAAGACTATGCCATGTCTTCAACGCCCCGGAGGATGTCTACGCGCACAAGATGCGACGTAGAACCACCTTAATTTATTCGAAGCTAGGTAGCTTTTAGTAGATGCATTTGTGTATTTGTAGAGTAGTTTTGTTTGTAGCTTTACTTATGTTGTAAAATCACCTCATACATCATACGATCATGCTCATCCAATCACAGCTCTCCTTCCACCTAGTTTACCTTGAAGGCCCAGTGGTGGGCACACTCTCTGTTTATTATTATTTGTGTCTTAGCTTGTATTCTCTATACGACACTTCACATTTGATCGCTGTCGCCTTAGCACTGTCCCTTGTAAAATAAATATAAGATTTAACTCATTAAATGAGGAATATTTAAAGTAAAATTAGCTTTATTTCCTCCCTTTGTTCGAATAGCGAACAAAATTGTTTTTTTGAAACCCGTGTTGTCTTTTATTTAATATCTGATATTTATTAAAGAAGGATGTCAGTTTTGCATGCATTACCTTTTCATAGATCTTAGACAATATGGGTATCAGCGTTATTGGTCGGTAGTTGTCAATTTTTGTTTTGTCGTCCTTTTTGAATATTGGTTTCACGATTACCAATTTTAGTTTGTCTGGGAATACTCCAGATAGCATTGATAAGTTTATTAAGTATGTCAATATTGGGCTTATTTGTTCTTTACACGCCTTTATGACTTTAGTGCAGATATTGTCATAACCTGTTGCATTAGTATTGTTTAGAGAGTCAATATTTTTTTTTACATAGTGTTCGTCAATAGGGGAAACATAGATTGAATTATTTAAAATGTCATTTGGTGGTTCAATAAAAATATTATTATTAGATTTGTTTGTCAATTCAATGAAGTAGTCATTAAATACTGTACAATTTTTTTCAGGAGTATTTATAATATCATTAAGATATTCAATAGAATTAATGTAATTATTTCCCTGCGATCCACTGTATTTCATCTAATTCACCTTCTATTTCACCTTGTATTATTTTCCAAGTGGCTTTGCAAGCATTTTTACTTTTTAGAACATAATTGTTGTTATTTTGCCTTTTTGCTCTCATTATACACTTCTTTAATAATTTAGAATATGCTAGATATTTCTCTTTGGATTTCATATTCCTTTTTTTGTTAAAGTCGCGGCGGAGATATCTATTTTTGGCACAACTTTTTCTGATGCCTTTAGTAATCCAATTAAGCTTACAGTTCATATTTAATCTTACTTTACAGATTGGAAAACATAGCTTGTACAGTAAACAGAACCACTCATAAAAAATGTTAAAGGCCTCATTTGGATTTTTTTCCGTAAACACTTCTACAAATGATAGGTTCCCTATACAAGTTTTAAATTTGACAATATTTTCAATAGAATATGATCTTTTAAAATTGAATATTGTTTTAGGAAAAGCGTTTTTCTGTTTAATATTAAATTTAAGCACCTGTGCTGTGTCATGGTCTGAAAGGCTGAGCTGTAGAGTTGAGCCTATTGCGTTCCTTATGTTAATAAATATATGGTCAATACAAGATGAGCCTCTAGTCGGTTGTTCTATGTGCTGAGTCAGTTTATGATTACGTAAAATGTCAGTTAGATATTTAGTATTATTATTTTTCACCAAAGTGTTAATATTTATATTACCAATTATATATTTATGCATGTATTTATTTAAAGCGAGCTCAAGTTTTTCAAAGAAATACTCAAAATGTCTCTTATTTGTAGCTGTTGAAGAGCGATAGACACATAAAATTACAATATTAATTGTTGGCACTAGTATGGAACAGCATTCAAAGTGAAAATTAACTGCCAGGTCCTCACCTAAACCTATTTTCTTATATGATGTCCCTTTTTTGACCATTATGCAAACTCCACCTCTTTTTTTGTTTCTCGAGTAATGGGATGCAAGTTCGTAGTTAGCTAGCTTTATATTTTTCTCTTCTCCATTTTTTATGAAAGTTTCTGAGAAACAGAGAATGTCTGGAGATGATATATTTTTCAAATCAGAAATAGTTACTTCAATAAGCTCTTTTTTAGACGTAAGACCTTGAATATTTTGATGTAAAATAATAAAATTATCAACTTTATCAACGAAAAAATTTTGATTGTTCTGGTTCAGCGATATGGTTACTACTTTTGTGTATGTTTTTTGGGGGAAAATAGTACGGAATCGTACCTCTTTTGTATAATAAAGTTTTGTTTAAGTTAGTAGACGTTACGTTTTTAGAGATAAATAAACTATTATGTTTTTGTGTTTTAATAATTCGACCGATATTTTTGATGTAATCTTGATTGTATTTTATGTAATCAATTTCAATATTAAGTTTATTACAGATCTGTTTCCTAATATGTATTTTGCCATTATATTCGTTATTTTGCATTAGTTCACCAATATTTATAAAGGTACAATTGTCATATTGGTTTACAATAAGATTTATTTTTGTATTTAATTTATGAACATTTAAACTGTCATTTTGTACAACACTTAACAAAAATATCTTATTGTCATAGAATTTACTTAATATATTGCATAGATTAGTTATAGTTGTGTATGGATTCACGTCATTATTGCCTATAGATAAAATTAATATGTCATCTTTATTAATATTATACTTCAGTATTCGTCCTCGATATTAGTATTATACACATTTAGTATCGCTTGCACTTATCACCACATAGCACAAATTTTAGAGCTAGATAAAAATAAATTACAGGTAAAAAAATTTATTTCCGGATTATATTTTTAAACATAAAATAGAATCAATTTCCGTATCCTGTAAAAAGAATTAAATAAATTAAGAACACTTCCGTTCCGTCACTTCCTCCACGCCATTGCTTTTGAAGCCTTCATTCGCTATTTGTGCTTCGCCACTAAAGCACGTCAATTCTCGTTCCGTGCAGAATAAATTTAATAATAGTTTTTGTGATTTTAGTGAACTATCAAGATTGGATTCCTCGAACTCAAGACCCTTCCGAATCGTTGAACAAATACGTACGTCTGTGCGTAAATACAAGGTTTATAGCACCTCGGAATTGTATCTCGGACTTTTCCACGCTTAAACCATTTCGGCCTCGTCTGTTCAGTCAATACGCATTGTACAGTATTTTGGACTGTTTTGTGCGTACTACAAGGTTTCTAGCACTCGGAATTGTATTTTGGACTCTTCCACGCTAAAACCATTTAGCTTCGTCTTCTCAGACCTAGCTCGACTGAACACGGCCGCTGCAGTCGACGGGCAATGGAGAAAAACCTACACATGTGCAACCCGCATGGGCGGCGTCGCATCTGCCCTTTACATCCAGAGCTGATGTAGTCCTGCCACCAACACCGCCGCAGCTGTCCACGTTTCGTGATGCAGCTGGGACGGAGAGCAGTCGACGAGAACACCAGAGATCGAGATGCAACCGGTGAGTCATTAAAAATCCTGCAATAAATGGACGGTTTCCAAACCAAACCTATTAGATATTTTCTTTGGACCGATCCTACTACTTGCCTAAGCATGACAATCGCCACACATCTGTGTTAATTTGTGTGTGTTCATCTGACTGAACATGGCCAAACCTGGCTACGAAAGCTAAAACATTTATTTAACGCCGCTGCCCTCGCCTACTGTGCGACGCGCAGTACTACACACACTATTCATCATCATTTCATTTTATTTTATTTTTACCGTCAAAGAAACTACAAAATCTGCCAGAGCAGTAAATCAGGCTGACTATGTAGTTTTATTTTGGTTTATGTAGTGTATTTCACTACGCAAACTTAAAAAATTGCATAGAACAAAGGGGTAGATTCCTTGTCTGACACCGTTGCTTTTTACAAGTAGCTCGATTAATTGCCAAAGGTTGCAGGTTATAATAGCCCTGCTTAAATTTATAATAGATTTTGCAATTTTCTTTATAACTTTCTCGTCGCGAACAAACAGGTATTATTAACATTTAAAAAAAGTTGGAATACAGTGAGTGCACCACGCAGATAGGAAGCAGCCTTTATGGCTTTACCACCAGCTACCGCCAGCGCCATCGCCAGTGACGGCCTCGAGCATGGAATCGCATCGGACCGCAACACAACCGCAGACTGCAGAACACGAGGTACGCTACGTGAGTCATTTGTAAAACAGTATAGCATATGATCAGACACGGTGAAAGGTTATCTTTTGAGAAGATGCGAGTCGTACTTTATTAAAGTCGATTATCGAGCAAACAGTTTTATAAATTAGACAAGTTTTTTCTTCTCCATTGCTACTATAATATTATACAGAGCGTGATCTTCCTTTCGAACACGTCGAGCTTATTCTTTTTCAAATTAATTTGATTTGAAATCATTAGAAAGAGTAAAGAAAAACACAATTTAACCTCTAAAAACAGATGATATCTGTATAGTCGGTACAGTGTAAATTAACTTCAAAACATTGTTTTACAACCATTAACCATCATCGACTTGACTAACCTTGTCGTGACAGATTTTGTTCTGTAATACAATATTACGTGTTTTGTAAAGGAAAGGAATATTGTAGGTTTTTACAATTTTCCTTATGATTTTCTTTTTTATCCTTGGATTTTCTAACTTTTTACAACCACAATTCAGTTGTTTTTTACATGAATATTTTGGTTAAATAGAGAAGATAATTAATTTTGCAAGAGTTTTAGATATAAAATATTACTGTTAGGATGTTCGGTGCAATTCACCATAATATTTTGATATTATTAACCAAGGTAGACTTAAATTAAAACTGTGGTTTTGTATGCTTTTTTACTATTTAGGCTACATGTATGTATTTATTTGGAATGCAATAAAAACATCAAAAATAAGTAACACAATGCTTAAGTATAAGGATATCTAGACTTATTCAAAAAAGCTACACATCTTTCTAAGGCTCAATATACAAAACTTTTCCTTTTAATTCTAAACATTGACATGCTGCATGCATACTACAGACAAACGGAAGAGCATTAAGTTAAATTATTTTTTAGCTTTGTTCATTTTTTTCCTTTTTTTGTTTAAAAACATGCAAAATCTGCATGGTTTGTTTTTGTTTTATGCTGGATTTGACCATGAACTAAAGCGTACATGTAAATTTAAAAGACTATGATGCTAACGATCGTCATATGAATATTATACCGATTTATATCTTATCCAATGTTATTGGTGGTTAGATGTTATTTATAAATTCTATCCAGAAAATTAGCTGTATTACTATATTTGTGATATTATTCTGACGCCTCAACAACGGGGTAGGGCGCGGCCTGTGAGAACGGGTCAGCAAGCGCTCAGTGATTACAACTAGAAACAATATGTTATCATTTGGAATTTTTTAGAGATGGAATATTTACCGCATAATTTCGAAATACTTTCATTAGGTAGGTAACATAGTGATAGCTGCATAAAACTTGTAAGAAGTAAACAATAATACCCACATTTTCATTTCTACAAATATTAGCAATTCTGATAAATATAAAATATGTTTATAACACTGTTTTATAGGAATTAGTGACGCGCTGTCACCCGGATATGAAAAGAAACTAACCCTCACAGATGTGTTTATCAACATTATTTTGTCATTCTTTTGTAAATGCTACCGGCGGCCTATCAATCCCTTAGCGTTTAATTTATCATTCACTCACCCAGCGCTCATTCCCTGAATGACTGATCCATCATCAAAATCCTAGAGTATTTGATACAGGGTTACAGTGTGTGATATTTGTTAAACTGTTAATTTTGTACCCGTATTTTTCTAATATTATTAAAATATGCGCCAAATATGCGTCGTGGTGATTGGACGCGGATGAATTTGTCGTTAATACATCTATTAGTTGTAAAAAATTAACAATTAACTTTTCAGTTGCTTGTTTATTTAAAAGTGTAAGAATAAAATAAAATTGATTATAGCAGAAGCAATAATCAGGTTATTTATGTCATGTTCTGTTTTTTCTATCGACACTGCTGGCAGATACTAAGCGTAGTTCACTTGATGCCAGTAGGTAATTACTGTAACACCATTATCCCTTTTTTGCCTAGATTTAAAGACTGAAATCTGTAATAGGTATAAAATAATGATTTTTCATCTCTCCTGTTCGGAAAATAGCACTTTCCTGTGTAGATAGCCGGGTGGAAAATAGCTTATCCATCCCTAGGGTGGAAAGTAATTTAGTTTTAATTGGCATGGTATAGAGTCAAGGCATGCAGTCAAAGCTTGGATCAAAGATAATTGAGTCACATCATATTATAAAAATAATAAACATTTTTGCTTAGCTATACATTGAAAAACATGTTTATTATGATCGTTGATATAAAAAATATTCAATTGATTCAATCTATAATTTAAAAATACATTTACTAATCTGTGATTAAAATATTCGGCTTCCCGCCATAATACCAAGATGACACTTTTTTTTTACTTTGTCAGTGTCATTTTTTCTTTTTGAACTCTATGCCTACTTTTTTAAATTTTGACAATTATTATTATCTGTGGGGAAAATTCGATCGATATTTTTTACAAGGATTTTAATTATTTCGTATCGTCTGCTTTTTCGTACTGTTTTCATTTATTCATGTCGTTATTCTTTCTAATCATGTTAGATGTTTGCAGAACTGTAAATTAGCTGTCTTTTTTTTCAAGAACTTGAGTTTTGCTTTCTCGCTGTACTACATAATACCTGACCATGACATCTACAACCACTATTATAAATTTAATGTTTTTCCTCACAGTCGAAATGAAAAATAGTATGTTTAACTCGGGTGAAAGCACCATTACACTCTCGAATTATTGGCGCTCTCACTTCGTTCGAGCGCCAGAAACATCTCGAGGGAAATGGGTCGCTTTCTCCCCTTGTATAACAATCTACTATTCATTCAGTAAATTGTGCCGAACTGGCCATTTATAACATTGGTATCCTCTCTTCATAAAACCTGCAAGAAGTTGTAATAACATATGTACAACAACATGTTACAGCATTTCAGTATGATATTTTTATCAAAAGATGGTATTGTTAATGCAAAACTAACAATATCTATTGATTTCTAAAGAACAATTACTAAGTTGATTTCAGATTACCTAACTAAACTAACCTTTTTTTTTTGGTTTCGCTGGAAAATGCCTTACGCATACCTGCCGCCCTCGGGGGAGGGCAGCAGGTTATGTGGGACTCTCCCCGAACGGGGCATACCCACTAAAAACCAGCGGCGTTCTCGGGAGCCATGAGTTCGGGGCCACGAGTCAGCGCCATAAGCACACATCCGCGGCCCTTCACTGACTAGACCGACACACGGTCTCACCCGATCTGAAGAGGGCAAAAGCCCCTGCCTTCAGCGCCAGAGGAGAAGGTGTCCTCCGGCTTGATGTCCCGATGATGCGTAGAACGCATTACACACCATCGCGCCTCTTAGTGGGAAGCGGACGCCCCCGCGTCCGCGACCCGAGGCACAGGGAGGGGCATGTGCAGGTGGTGGAGGTTCCGCCTGCGCCCAGTACGCCTTCGGCGCATAAGGAGTGCGTCAGCCGCAGCCTCTCGCTCTCGCTCCGCGCTCTCCTTTTCGGCGATAACCCGCTCGCAAAATGCGGCCATGGCTCGCCAAGCCTCCCTGTCATCGACCATACGCCGGACTATGGAGCCCAGGCTGAGGTCGGTCCCCACGTGTGCTTGGAGGGCACGGCGGTCAGCGACCCACGCCGGGCACACCTCGAGGGTGTGCTGTGCCGTGTCCTCCGGAGCATCGCAGTGCCAGCATCGGGTGGTGGGTTCCCTGCCAATGCGGCAGAGGTATGACCCAAAGCACCCGTGGCCCGTAAACACCTGCGACATCCGGTATGTCACCTGGCCGTGTGATCGCTCAACCCATTCTTTGAGAACGGGGAGTACGGCACTGATGACCCGGACGCCAAAGTGACTACTGGCCAGTCTACGGCGCCACTGCTCGTGGGCTAGCTCCGTGAGCTGTGTCTTCTCCGATTCCACCTCCGTCGGTGCGGGCCTATTGCCCTGGGATCTTTGGTCTCCTCGCCACTGATACAACGCGGCGAGGACCAGGGAGTCGAGATCCCAGGGGAGGCTGCCGGCCAGGACCAGCGCAGCATCGGTGGAGGTGGTGCGGTAGGCTCGCGCTAAACGCAGGGCTAGCACCCTTTGAGCCTTCCGCAGGACTGTCACGTTCTCGGACGAGAGGGCGTCATGCCACACCGGGGCACCGTAAAGTGCCATCGAGCGGACCACCCCTAGGTATAGTCGTCGAGGAGACGTCGACGGACCACCTAGGTTTGGCAGTAACCGGCTCAAAGCACCCGCGGTCGCATTGAGCTTGGTAGCGAGCTGACGGAAATGGGCCTTAAACCGCCACCTTCCGTCAAGCACAAGCCCAAGGTACCGGATGGTGGATGAAACCGGGATCAGAACCCCATCCACCATCAGCCCAGTGCCCGCAGGCGGCGCACGTCGAGGGCCGTGAAAACACAGCGCCTCAGACTTCTCCAGCGCCACCCGCAGCCCCAAAAGGCGGATTCGGTGCACCATCACAGCGACCCCAGCAGTCGCACGACGTGCTGCATCGGCAAAAGAGTCCCCGCGAGCTGTCAGCAGGGTATCGTCGGCGTAACATGTCACGCCAACCCCTGCGACGAACTGGCCGCGGAGAGCCCAATCGAACCCGATGTTCCACAAGAGTGGCCCTAGAACAGACCCCTGCGGAACGCCGCATCCGGCCAAGTGCCGCAAACGACCGTCCACCGAATCACACGCAACCTCTCGTCCCTCCAGGTACGATGCGATGGTGTCCTGCAGGTAAACAGGCACTCCGTGGAAGCGGAGCGCCTGCTTTATCGTGGTCCACGGCAGCGTGTTGAACGCGTTGGCAATGTCAATAGACACGGCCAACAGCACGCCGCCGTTCTCCACCGCTTCGCTGGCGAGCGATTTTACCCGCAGGATAGCATCGATCGTGGAGCGCTCTCTCCTGAAGCCATACTGAACATCCGACAAATTCGGCCCATCCGTATCCAGGTGCCGAACGAGGCGGTTTGCAACGACTCTTTCAAAGAGCTTGCCCACCTCATCCAGCAACACGATCGGACGGTATGCCGAAGGGGAGTCGGTCGGACGTCCGTCCTTCTTCAGAAGCACGAGCCTTCCTTCTTTCCATAGCGCCGGGAAGCGCCCCTGTTCGAGGCAAGCGGTTAGGAGCCTACGAAGGCGGTCACCCAGTATATCCGATACGAGAACCCAGATTTTACCTGGAATCCCGTCAGGACCCGGGGCCACGTTCTTGGCCTTCAACCGCTCTAGTGCCGCGCCGAACTCACCCTCGGAGACGGGGTCAGGGGGCTCTCTGGAGGCCACAGGGTGTGGCAACATCGAAGGCGGGGTGTGTTCCACCTGAGCTGGGAACAAGGTGGACACGACTCTTCGGAGGAACTCGGGCTCTAGCCTTTCCGTTACCGGGGGCGCCCATGGGCGGAGTTTCCCCCGCACCGTGCGGTACGGGCGTCCCCACGGATCGGCATCGAGCGATGCCAGGAGTTCCTCCCTCGCCTTGAGTTTCGCCTCCAGGATGGCGATCTTGAGCGCCTGCTTCGCCTCTCTGTAGGCCTGGTAAAGCGGCTCGTCCAGCTCCGGATCACGACGTCTGCGTCTTCGGTGTCTGGCTGAGGCGCGACGCGCTGCGATACATACGCGGCGCAACTCCGCAACCTCATCCGTCCACCAATAGACGTTCCGCCGGGGAAGGGAAGGTCCGGACCGAGGCATGGACGCGTCACACACGTCCGTAACGGCCTCCCGAAACCATTCCGCTTCCGCATCCACTTGGACGGGCTCCAGACCTACAGGCAGCCAGGCCTTGACGACCGCAGCTTCCCGCGCTGTTTCCTTGTCCAGGCAACTGAGCCTCCATCGGGGTTATGTCACGTGGGGTGTACCGCTCGGAGGGATCACGGGACCGGAGGCGGAGATGTCAAACCGGATGTACCGGTGATCCGACAATTCTTCCGCCTCTGTGACCACTCTCCAGCCACTGATACGAGCTGCAACCGCGGGGGTCGCGAACGTTATGTCCACGACGGACTCCCCCTGCGGTCGCACGCATGTGGGTTCGGTCCCCACGTTGACGATGACAAGTCCGTTGGACACCGCCCAGTCCAGCAGACTCTCCCCTTTGGGGTCAGTATGACGTGAGCCCCAGGCAATGTTCTTGGCGTTGAAGTCGCCGCCAATGATCACCGGCAAGGTGGACTGACGGAGAACCGACCCGAATCGGTCCAGGTCGGCCTCGAACTCGCTCCTGGTTCGGCTGGGCGGGCAATAAACCCCCACCAGCAGAAACTCCCTGCACTTGGCGGCGACGAAACCGCTCTGCCTGGATACTACGTCAACGGGATGCGCCCCTGACACCATGATGGCCGAAAGTCCATTCACGTCCCCGACCCAGTTCTCCCGGTCAGCCGGTATGAAATAGGGTTCGGAGACGAGTACCGCGTCTATGGACCACTCTGTCGCGTGCTGCAAGAGGATATCCTGCGCAGCGGCAGAGTGGTTCACATTCGCCTGCAGGACGCTAAAGGCCATCCTAAGCCGCTATGTTCTCTGCCTCCATGGAAGTCGGCCTTTCGGCCGCGGACGCTGCGGCTGGAGTCCTAGCCACCGTCCTTCCCGCTCGATTGCCACGCTTGGGCGGTTTGCAGCTCTTGCTGCCCACCCGGTGGTTCGCTGGCAATCCTGCGTCCGCGCACAGAGGACAATGCGGTGAGGCAGTGCATCCCCTGGCTGGGTGTCCCGGAGTACCACAGCGGTAGCACAGGGTGCTGCGATCGGTGGTCGAGGGGCAGCTCTCGCGGGCGTGTCCCACCTCCAGGCAACGGAAGCACTTGAGCGGCTTCTGTTCCATTAGCCTGGTCTGGGCGGAGACCCATCCCACCAGAACCCTCCCCTTTATCACCTTCTGGGCTGCAGCGATCGGCACCTTTACGATGCAGGCCCCTGTGCCCTGGAAGGATCGGCCAATCGACCCCACCTGGATCGATTTCGGATCGCAGCCCCCCGCCTTGGCTACAGCTTCGGCAACCTCGACCTTGGTTACGGAGTCATCGAGTCCCGAAATCCGGACATCGACGCTCTTGGTCGGCCTGGTCACTTTGGCTATCGCCTCGGGGATGACCTCCCGCATCTTGGCTGCCAGGGTGTCAGCCTTCGTCTCGCTGTCGGCACCGGTGATCTCCAGGACCTTGCCGCCAGTCTTGGCGACCCTGAAGCGGATCCCAGAGATCCCCAACGCGCCGATGTCGATGGCCTGCTTGGCCCTGCCCAACACTGTTTCATAGGAATGCTCCTTTGCCTCCAGCACTCCCGGTTGCATCGCCACCAGGATGGCGGCGGTCCTCGGCGGGCGGAGGTTTGGAGTCTTCCTCTGTTCAGTCGGCTTCTTCGGCTGAGCTGTAGGTGGCTTTCGTGGGGCGGCACTAGAGGTCGCCTTTTTCCCACGCCGAACAACCTGTGTCCACGATTCGGCTCCAGGGCCAGCTGCGGACTGGGTCGTCGGGCGGGAAGTCCCGGCCTGGGAGGCGGTAGCGGGCACGGACTCCTGGCCCTGGTTATGGGCCTTCTTCCGTTTGCTCCGCTTTCGCCTCTTCTTCTCCCCTGCAAGGTCTGCACCGGCAGTCGAGGTCGTGGCCACAGGGGCGGACACCTCGGACGGCGCTTTTCCCGTCTGGGGAGAGGTAGCAGTCTTGGGCGACTTTGGCGGTGCTGCTGTCGGCGGCTGCTTTAAAGCCTTGTCGGCGGCGGCAGACGGGCGCTCAACCCGAGCCTTGCGGGCGTCCGCAGCAAGTGGCGGGCGCAGGCGAGGCTCAGGGAGCAGCCGGTCTGAGATGGACGCCAATTTGGCATCCATCATCCCTCCGATCTGGCGCATGAGGCGCTGCTCAAACTCCTCCCCTAAGGGGGCGGGGATTGACTGCGATCCAGTTGGGGCCGCAGGACGAATGTCCGCAAGCCTCTCAGCCCTGAGCTCCTGGACGACGCGCTTCAGGTCCGCGACATCCTGCTCCAGGCGCTTGTTCGCGGCTTGCAGCCGCCGCGTCTCCTCATCGATAGTCCTCGAGCTGAGGATTTCTACCGCCCGCGTAATCGAGTTGGCGGCCTCCTTCAGAGCACGCTGAAAGCTGCCCTTCAGGTTTCCGGACTTCGCCACGCAGAACAACACTGTGTCCGTGGCAGCCCGGATCTGGCCGCTCAGCTCTTCCGCGGTGGCATCCCTCACGGAGAACTCACTTCTGTTCCGGCTGTGCACAAGCCGCTCAGCAAGACGGGAGGCCTCCTCCTCGGCCTCTACCATCGTTGCGCGGCGTTTTTCATCCCGGAGCTGTTCTCGGGCTCTGCCTACACCTACGTACTCCCCATGCGTAGGTGGGCGGCCCCGTCCTCTACGGGCAGCAGTTATTTTGGCAGGGGAGAGGTCTGAAGAGGCCTCATCAGCCCGCCGTTTGCCAGCTCTCATCGACCTGCCGCTGGTACGTGATCCAGACGGCGATCGAGATACCGCGCCTGAAGACGCAGACTCGTAGTCCACGACCTCTAGGCTGTTGTCTAATCCGATGTTGGAGGGGGAAACACAAGGTGACATCCCCTCGCTGTCACGTCCGGTAAGGGCGACCTCGTCCTCAGACTCAGGGAAGTCCCCGGGCCTGAAGAATCGGCTACCCGCTTGTCTCGCCTGTGGTGCATCACACCTCTGCAAGCGGACGACGGGCGTCCTGAAAAGGACGTCACCATCACCCACTCCTTTTCCCACGGTTTGAGCGCCTTGCGCTCGGGGGTTGGTCGCAAAATTTGAGGACTCCTTGTTGCAAGCCATGTCCTTTAACTTCTAAGTTCAGTCGGTGGTGACCCCACCCACCACGGAGCCCCATCTGGGGAGGTGCCACTGGCACCCCAGGGTTTCCCACCGACTATAGCGGGGACGCCACTTCCCTTTCGGGCAGACTAGCACGGGATCTTTGACGAGACGGTTGGGGCAAGGTGAGCACGCGTCGACCAGAACGCGCAACATCACCGAGCCCGCCGCCTGCCCTGCCCCCCGTACCCCCCGCGTCACCGTTGGACGAGGGTTAAGCCGCTCGCCCGCAGCCGAATAACCCGTGGACCGGCTACTCCACGGGCCACCCGTGTGCCCGGAATCCGAGGCCAAAGACATGTGTTGCCTGGGTGGTCTGCCTCAGGCTCAACGTCCAGGATCCTCTTCTCCCAGGATTACGGGACCCAGCGCACGGCACAAATGCGCTGCCCGGGTTGTCGTGATGACAGGCTACAACCCGGGAAAAACCCAACGGATCCGGGCAACATGCCCCGACGACCCTATGCCCTTTGACCCGGGCAAACGCCCCGCCGGTCTAGGCACCCCTATCTTCGCCTCAGGTACTCGAGCCACTCTGGTCCATTCCTTCGAGGAGGAGTAGGCAGAGCGGCGAATACAAGAGGTCTTGAGCCATATGGCCTTCCTCGTCTGGCCCGACAGGTCCGCCGAGTTGACAAAACCTGCCGCGCTCTGGTTTTGGTTCGCGCCGGCCGAAGCCGGTACCCCCCATATCTGGGAGGCGTTCCCCTATCCACCACCTGGGGACGCGCCCGATGCGGGACCAGAAACCCGACACGGGTAACTAAACTAACCTAACCTAACCATAAACAAAGGATTTCAGTATGGCATTATAAAAAGGCAGTTTTATTGCTTTCAATATTTTGAAATGGTTTTCAAGATTTTGAAAATGAAGTTCTTTTCAGGATGTTGTAAAGGAGTTTAAAGGCTGCGCACTAATTTATGTAAACACTAGCTTTTGCCCGCGACTTCGTTCGCGTGGACTTCAGGTTCGTCCCGTCTAGTAGCGCAAAAAATGTGTTTTTTTACGACCTCACATTAGAAACCTCAAAAATTGTAGCCTATATGTTATTCTGATGTATAAGCTATATTGTGGTAAAGTTTCATTCAAATCCATTCAGTAGTTTTTACGTGAAAGAGTAACAAACATCCATACATCCATACATCCATACATCCATACATCCATACTTACAAACTTTCGCCTTTATAATAGTAGTAGGATAATGTTACTTACTTGAATATTTTATTCAGTAGGCTATCTGGATTAACTATTCAATCGTGATCTCATTAGAACAAATGGGTAAAAAATGATCGTCTCATCGTTTTTTGTTACAACTCGTACTTACTTACTTGTACTTACTAAGAGTGTTTTCTTTTACAAATAATTTTAGAAATATGTATATTTTTTCTGATAACCCAATTCTTATTCAAATAACGGGCTTAACTACTTATTTCTTCCAGGCGCATCTCATGCGTTTACAATTCCAAAATAAACCTTTAAGAAAATCTGATAACTTATAGTCTTCTGATTAGAAAACCGTATATCAATGTGACTTTGCGGACTAATGGAGTTGACATATCAGCCTAGGCATCATACCTCGACGTCCACAGCCGATATTAATGTCAACCTGTATTAGTAACTTGGTTGAGCAACTCCAAAATACCCTCGCACGGGTATAAACCCGTAGTAGTATAACTATTATAAAATAGTTACTGTAGACAGTACATTATGTTCTGATTTTGCTAGTTCCTTGTTGTTAACCTAATAAATAATTCTTGCTTAATGATTGATAATCATACTATCATAGGTAACTTATTTGTTTTATATGATTCTTTGAAAGAATTGATCAAGTACTTACTCATAGATGATATTTCCTTCTTTCATGCTCTAAACATCTACATGTGTATAATACTAATATCGAGGACGAATACTGAAGTATAATTAATGATTAAACGAACTTACCTGTACGTGAAGTTCTATCATAATTATACGAAGTATTCGTCCGAAGATATTAGTAGAAAGTCCCACCCACCCGATGCATACTTTTTGTGTTGACAAAAACCCATCTCTAGGAAATATCATCATATTATTATCTCTAAACTAAATGAAGGCTTCAAAAGCAATGGCGTGGAGGAAGTGACGGAACGGAAGTGTTCTTAATTTATTTAATTCTTTTTACAGGATACGGAAATTGATTCTATTTTATTTTTAAAAATATAATCCAGAAATAACATTTTTTACCTGTAATTTATTTTTATCTAGCTCTAAAATTTTTGCTATGTGGTGATAAGTGCAAGCGATACTACATGTGTATAATACTAATATCTTCGGACGAATACTTCGTATAATTATGATAGAACTTCACGTACAGGTAAGTTCGTTTAATCATTAATTATTTGTCAAATGTTTCGAAGTTTTCAATATTTACCATACTAGAGGTTTTTACCATACTAGAGACAGAGGTTTTTACCATACTAGAGACAGTATAATCGTCATTCCACTTTCCGCGTCGTGTTTTCATTAAATCCTCCGCCAATCCGCTTATTTGTTCATCGCCGAGTATATGAATCATTGGTTTCTTATGATGAGTATTCGCTGTTTCGTTGTTTTTCGGATGGTCTGGTGCACAGATTGGTTCCTCTGTACCACTTTCATTACATAGAGTGCTTGATTGTTCAGATAGCTTCAGATGGTTCTTAATAATCGTCCTAGATGGCGTACGCTGATTTTGTTCTTCTAAGGAAAACTCAAGTGAAGTTTTGTTTAAGCTTTTTCTTTTTCTCCTGTGTGTGATGTTTTTTTCCGAGCTAGAACTTATTTCCGTGAGTAATTTAGTTTTTGTTTCTAAGTTAGCTAGAAGTTGTTTTAGGTTAGAGTTTTCAATAAGCATATTTTACATTTCATTGTCGGCTATCTGTAATTTTTCTTTTAACTTTTTGTTTTCATTTTCTAGTTTCTCGATTTTTTCAATCATGTTTATCTTTTGTAGGTTTAGACTGTTTGGGCAGCTGTTGTGTAAGCGACGCCCTTGTGTCAACGATGAGATGTCAGTATAGTCATCATCTGATAAATATTCGAATGAGTTTCGTGTAGTGATGTTTATATTAATATAATTTTCATTAAATGGGGTCGTATCTTTACTTGTCATTGGTATTTGTTCATCACTAATTGTCTTGGGTGTAAGAGATTTATGTTTAGTTAAACATTTATCACACCTCCATTTCTTTTTCCTTTCTACATCCATAATGTTGAATCTGACAAACGGTACATTGGCACAACCCAAGTCAAGTGTTAGTCTACAATGTGAACAAGTCAAAAATTCTCGTCTAGGAATATTGTTTTTGCACTTCCCACATTTGATTTTTGTCTTGTTTAGTGATTTGGCTGACATTTTGTAGTACGAAACTTAATATTTAACAATCCACAAAAAAGTCCTATGCGGGATTGAATCCACCACTTTCACGTGTACCGGTCAACCTTATCCGTCGAACCAGCAATGCTTATCTTGATACGACGAAAATATTGATCAGATGCAGTGCGTATTGTGAGTAGATAATCCTGTAGCGCTAGCTGTCACTAGTGTTTGTTTACATTTATTAAGTGCAACTTAGTACAAGGAGCTTCAATAGATGGCGTTACACTCTGTCTTTAGGCATAAAAGCTTTTAGTATGTGTGCCGTAAGATCGTCAATGCTATAGCACTTAAACACTTTTAGTCACATTCAAATAAAATTAACCGTCGATAAAAATTGTTTTATGCACAAAATCTTAATGAGCTCATGAATGTGATGATTTTTGTATTTAGATTAAATCAGTTAGACCTGTAGTAATATTAACTCAATGCAATAACAGTTAACGTTATTAATATTTGTATAAAACTGAGTATTGTTACTTTAACAAATACCGTTATCGTTTTTTATAAAGTGGCAACACAGGCTGCCCCTTCCCCTCCTACTTTCTCACTTGCGAGGCGCACTCGAAAACGCCGAAGCGAAAGGTTGTGGAAAGAAATCTATGTTGAAGTGCTGTTATAATTATTATGGTTAGAAATAATGATTTGTTTATAAGATAAGTGTGGTGATCGAATAAAGAACTTTATAAAATTGTGATGGTGTTTGACTCATGATAAGTCAGAAGTGGAAATCTGCAGCTCACAAAGGGTACGTACTATTTTTGATTCATATGATTAGAGTAATAAAATGTTTCTTATAAAATAGTTTCAATAACGTAACGATTTTGCTTTACATCGAGCAGTGTGTTTGGATTGAATTCTATTTTGCTTAGCACTTACTATCCTGATTAAATCGTGTTAAGTTTCCAACTGACCATTTGGTCAAGGCAACTCCTTGATAGTGTTCAGTGGTTACGAATACACAAGTTTACTTGATATCTAAGTAGGTAATAAAAATTGTCCAGCTAGCACTGGGTTTGTTCTTGATACGAACCTAGCCTGTGCTAACATGACGTAGTTGTGCTGTGTTATCATTAAATCATTTGGGCAAGGCTACTCTTTGCTAATGGCTTATGAAAACACAATGCGTGATTTATGTAATTGGTGCAACTAAAAAGCCAAATTTAATATAAACTACTATGATCGTTTCTCAATCCAAATTCGAAATACAAAGCTAATTAGGTACTCAATATTATTATGTTATTTTCTTGTAGCTGTTTTAGTACATTTAAAACAAAACATTTTAACCTACAACTGTTGTAGGGCTAATATTCTGTTTTTTATAAATAAAAAAAACTTATTTCAAAAGTTGAATACATATCACTCCATTTTTGATTTGGCAGTCGTAGAAAAAGACTTATAAAAACTATGTTGGTGAGTTATAATCAATAGTGAGTTCTAAATTGGATTCAATTTAAACTTTCAAGAAAACTCCAGTCGTAGTAATAACAAACCTTTATTCAATAATTTCACAATAATCATTTTCGCTACAAGTAAGGTCAGTGCTTCGCTAAATAACGGACAACACTTCACTTCGCGATGATCGGACGAGAACTGCCAGAGCATCCCGCTTCCATCGCTCCGTTGACTCGGCCCCCACCACTCAACCCCACTACGCCTGGCGGGGTGAGCAGTGTTGCCAATATTAAATAAAAATAACTACTACTATTCAAAAATATGACAAATATTACTTTTTTAATTAAAATTATGACATTCGGCCATCCTACAACGTGCAGCCTCCCGGCGCACGGGTCATAACAATACCTAATTGACAAGGCTGTTGCTCAGTTTATCCTCACATTAAATTTAATCTTATCAGTAATCAATTTACAAAATAAGTTGAAACTTATAATACCTATAACTAATAAGAATGTTTGCGACATACATCTAGTTTAATAATTACTAATGAAGAACATGTACAGTAATAACAAAGTTTTCTTAAAACTATCTTGTACATTAATATATATCTCAAACCCCAACGACGTTATCTGAGACGCAACAACATTCAACTGAAATCCCGGTGCCTGACTATTTAAAATCATGACATTCGGTCTGATGCGATAGTGTATAAATAATTATTATACAATAGAAATATTGTATAATAGTCCTGCATTTACTGTTCTTATCATAATACTTTATGTTAACTGAGAGCTAAACAATCGTTTAGTTTGACATTATAGTATAACTCATACCAATTTTACATTATCTTATACTTTAAACGAGCAATTCTTGTACATATTTTAAATATCGGAAATGGCTTCAATGATTGTAATGAAATTTTGTAAATAGGGGTTTGTAAGGCAAAAATCGATATAGATAGGTTTCATTTTCAGCAAATGATGTTATCACCGTGTTTTCAGGCACTGAAAACTCGCTACAAAATCATTTGAATATCAAGGTAAATTTGGATATCAATGTTCAGTTGGGTCAACGTTAGTTCAGTTGGGTAAGACGTGGTTCCTGATGGATCCAAACTTTTTACATTTAATTTTAAATAAAATACCGGTCACCCAGGTTCTTTATATGTTATAGAGGAAATAGTCGCGTCACACATCCAAGGATATTTATATTTATATTTATTTATTGGAATAGACCCCTAACTTTGGCCCCTACCAGAACCGTCAAGAATTACTAACATAATCGACCACAGCAATCCGTCAGTTTGTCTTTTGTCTTTGTATTTTATGTTATCATCATTAAGAGCTGTGGTCTTCACAATAAAAATATATATATAACTATTGCTAGCGATTCCTTACAAGGGCTAACTGTCAATTCTACAATATGGGAAGATGTCTAAAGAATGGGAATGTTCTAATATCATATCGCTATTAAGAAAAAGGTAACAAAGCGAATTTAAGCAATTACCGCTCATCAAGTTGACTTCCTTAACTAAGCGCAACTATGCTAATAAATAATAACTGAACTAAAACTCATGTCAAATTTTGGCACTATTTGCCTCACCAACAAGTTTGATTCTTTTATCAACCTATCGAAGATGTTCGGTTTTTAATCTGTACCATGGATCACATTTTGACGATGCAACAGTTATCGAAATGGTAACCGAATACCAGATGCCTTCATCGATTTACCGACCCTAATAAGTCATTTGATAGTGAAGAATCGTGGACCGCTTTCCAGGCATTACATAACTCTTGAATAGATCGTTAATATGTAAATCTAATCAAAAATTTATACGAAAATGCCACGCAGGGCAATTAACCCTTGTTCCAGCAGACGTCTTTAAAAACTGTACTGGGAAAAACGGGAGGACTTTAAATGAATAACTTTAGGTTCACAGATAATCATAGTTCCACTGACAGACAATCCCTAATAACTGCAAATAATGATGCAGGAACTAATTGAAGCCTCTAGGGGGAAGTTGGTTTGAATAAGAACTTAGAAGATGGTAACAACATCAATATAACCATTAATCAAAACACCATGGAATAGGTAGACAAGGTACGTGTACTTGGAACAGGAAATCCGCATGGGCAAAGATAATCAAATAAAGGTACTTCATAAGCAAATAAAACATATGTCGGCGGTTTATTCTAATCTTGACTTCGCTTTCAAAAAGGAAAACCCAGCTGATCAAAACCCAGAATCTATAATCAGTGAATTCTTCTATGCTCACGTGTGGGACTGAGACCTGGATGTTCACTAAAGTACTTATTCGGGCATTCGTAAAAGGTATATCAGCGGAAGGACTATCCGCGCCTAGAACTAACTATGGAAATAACACTATTTTGTTTGAGGGAGCACAGCTATTCAATACACTACCAAACCCCATAAAAGAGTGTGAAAGTATGAACATATTAAAAATAAGCTAAAAATGTATTTAGAGTCGAATACCGGCTAATTACATAAGTTTTTTTTTTCTCAACTCATAAATGAAATGTCATTTCGTATGAGAATAAAGATTTTTAAACCTATGTCCATGTCAGCCACAGTTAAAACATGTCAAACCGCTATTTTCGTTAGATATATTTGTATTACTCCTATTCCCGATCCTTCACCGAACCGGACTCCCATTTTTCTAGACTGCTTACGTGACTTCCTTGTTCTTTCCTTCCTTCACTCGATGAAGACGATGTTGAAGGACTCCTCCTCATCCGTTGCCTCCTCCTTGGTCATATTGAGCGCGGCGTTTTCCAATCATCATCTTAACGAGGCATCCTGAAATCCAAATAAATTCCTCTGAGTAGTTACCCACTCTATGCCTACTGTGTTTGATTTAAACAGTATACAAACAGCTGAATTTAACGAACTTCATTGACTTCGTTGACTATGAACTGTATCAATTGTTAAAACTTCTTAAGACGGTTACTAATCAAAAATAAACTCAAATCATGGGTAATTCCAAACTTAGTAAATCAGCAATATATTTTGTATATATTTTAATGTGTAGTCTAGTGACCATAATAGTTGACTAAATCATTGTAAAATCCAGCGAACATTATTAATCATTTCAATAAATATAGTGTTGTCAACCTATAAGGGATCATCAGGTCAAGTTCAAGTTTCCCAAAAAGTAATTGTGTGTGACCTTTGCTGTTCATTTCATTTTTGGATATTCATTCTTTTCTAAATAATATTATGTAACTTTAAGCTTAACTAGTTCGATAGTAACACTATATAATTTATTTCATCCGTATTTCTCATTAAACTTGCATAGTTACAACATATGTTAGTATTTTGGTTTTCTTGTAAACAACTACCAAATAAAAATGGTGCGTTTAGCTATTATCGGAATGCAAACTTAACGTGATATTATACCAATGTAACTTACTCGTATATTTCGACTTAATATTTATTTCGTTTGTGTTTCCATAATTAATAAATATAAATAAACTATTTACTGACCCAGCGAATCTCCATAGCTCACTCATAGTGATCCAGTAAACATACATAGTTTACTCATCCAGCGAACCTCCAAGTTCACTCATAGTAATCCAGTAAACATACATAGTTTACTCATCCAGCGAACCTCCAAGTTCACTCATCCAGCAAACCTCCAAAGTTCACTCATCCAGCAAACCTCCAAAGTTCACTCATCCAGCAAACCTCCAAAGTTCACTCATAATTATCCTGTCAACATACAAAGTTTAATTATTCAGTGAACCAACATGGTTCACTCATAATAATCCTGCAAACATACGAAGTTTAATCATCCAGCGAACCTACATGGTTCACTCATAATAATCCTGCAAACATACAAAGTTTAATCATCCAGCGAACCTACATGGTTCACTCATAATAATCCTGCAAACATACAAAGTTTAATCATCCAGCGAACCTACATGGTTCATTTACAGTGATCTAGGAATGAATAAATGTGTTCTCTTTGCAGACGACACGACAGTCGTAATAAAGGGAGATGGAAATTATCCAATGGACTCAATTGCAAATAGGGCTTTAGACAATATTATAAGCTGTTTGAGTGCTAATGACTTGAGAATAAATCTAAGTAAAACTGTAGTTATGCAATTTCGTTCATATAATACTCAAAAACAATCACTAAAAATAAATTATAATGGCGATAAAATTGACGAGGTTGACAATTTTAAATTCTTGGGACTATATATTGACACACATCTTAATTGGAAAAAACACATTGACATTATATGTAAAAAGCTAGAGCGATTTGCTTTGGCTATAAAACGATTGCGACAAACGGTATCGATTGAGGCTGCACTCACGGCTTACCACGGATACGTATCGTCGGTACTGAATAATTATGGCATTGTTCTGTGGGGCAATTCAGTAGATATAGACAGAGCCTTCAAAATACAGAAGAGATGCATTCGCGCTCTGTGTAACGTCTGGTATCTAAATAGTTGCAGACCCCTCTTTAAACAGCTTAAGTTGCTTTCACTTCCTTGCATCTACATCAGGGAAGCTTGTCTCTTTGTAAGGTCCTTCCCCAGCTATTACGAAACACGTAGAGAAATCACAGATAGGCAATTAAGGCAGCAATATATAAACCCTAATGCATCAACCTCCCTGTCACAAGGACATATATAAAAGAAATGCATATAATAAGAGTATTGCTTTGTATAACTTACTACCGGAAGAACTTAAAATACTTCAAGGACCAATATTTAAGAGGAGACTGACTAACTGGCTTTTGGACAAATGTTTTTATAGTAATAATGAATACTGTAACTGGCAACAACAGACAAACATTTAATTTAATTAAGCTATCTAATATAATTTATAATGTAATTTAATCAAATTAATTTAATCAATTCAATTCTAATTTACATCAATACTAATTATATGTTTTGCAATATCAATAATAGCAATATCTAAATAACTGAAATTTTGCACGTCTGCGAGCAGACTGAACACATGTGTACTACTTTTAAATGTGATCTTTATTTACTGTGTTCTTGGCAAATAAACGTTTGAGTTTGAGTTTGAGTTTGAGAAAAGTGATATTCTGCTACTTTATTTATTGTGAATCTACCGTATTATTTGCATGCTATTTTTGAATAGTTTGTAAAAAAAAGAACTTAACTGTATCTGAATCCCACCAAAAATGTGACAGTTTTCTCACGCAAATAAATTACAAATTTCATTTTATTTCACATTTACTTTCATTTCATATTTAGTAAACAAACATAGTTTACTTTTCCAGCGAACCCGCACGGTTCACTCATAGTAATCGAGTAAACAAAAATAGTTTACTCATCCATTTGATAATCCATTTGTATTTAGAGTGAATCTTTCTTAAAATATCGATAAAGATTGTAAGATATAACATCATATAGTTATTTATTAAAATCAAGGTAAAATAGTAAGCAAGCAGTTATTTCCTCAGTGATTCGTAGCTTATCTTTATTTTTCTGCGTGTCTCACTGTTTCTCAATGTTCAAACGAGCCAAACTTATATACGATCGAAGAGTAGCCTCGACCACGTATAATGAGCGTAAGAGGTGTTACAAATGCATGGTCGAAGAGTCGCCTCGACCACATGCCACCTCGTTCGCCAATTTGGCATCGTATGAAATCAGTCTTCATTTGACTCGATACTCAAATCATTTTCTTATAATTCATGAAAATATCGCTTTAAAATAACTGCTTGAAAACTTCCTTCATTTTAACGTTTCAAAAGATGTAAGCGTACATACCTTGGTTTATCCCACTTCTGAAGTTTCAAGAAAACTCCAGTCGTAGTAATAACAAACCTTTATTCAATAATTTCACAATAATCATTATCGCTACAAGTAAGGTCAGTGCTTCGCTAAATAACGGACAACACTTCACTTCGCGATGATCGGACGAGAACTGCCAGAGCATCCCGCTTCCATCGCTCCGTTGACTCGGCCCCCACCACTCAACCCCACTACGCCTGGCGGGGCTGAGCAGTGTTGCCAATATTAAATAAAAATAACTACTACTATTCAAAAATATGACAAATATTACTTTTTTAATTAAAAATCATGACAAAACCAATTCAATTCATCAATTTCATTTAGTTCGATTCATTTGTTTTTAATTCAATTTAATTCGATGCATGACTTAAAATGAAGGCCTTTAAAGATATTACTAGTTCCATCCAATTAATTATTTAAATTAAATTTTAATACAATTCAAGTTCATTTTAATGTGTTCGATTTGATTCAATAATTAACTTGAAATTAAGGCCACTGTGCCGATCCAATTTTACAAGGTAGATATAGCGGCCAAGTGTGTCCTTAAGCAGCGGCCAGGTGTGTCGCGAGGGCCAAGTGTGTCCTTAAGCAGCGGCCAAGTGTGTCGCGAGGGCCAAGTGTGTCCTTAAGTAGCGGCCAGGTGTGTCGCGTGGACCATGTGTGTCCTTAAGGAGCGTCCAGGTGTGTCGCGTGGACCAAGTGTGTCCTTATGTAGCGACCAGGTGTGTCGCGTGGACCAAGCGTGTCCTTTAGTAGTTAACAAATATTTTCATATTAAATTAAAAACTCATGATATGTAACAAGCAAACAATAACATGCAAAAGATAGTTAATTAATTGGTTACATTATGACCTCAGCGAAGTATTCGTGAATTTAAATTAAGATTAAATTACAGTTTAATCAATTCGTCATTAATATGTACCCATATATCAATAATAATTTATTAGCATTTTGACGAATCAAAAGTCAAGATAAAGATTACTTTACGGTCGACGTAGTTATTTTTATTTTATTTACTGAAGTTTTATTTTATTTTAAATTATAATACGATTATGAGGTTTTAATACATGGAATTATAAATAAAATCATATAATCTACGTATTGTAAAAATATGTGTCCATCTAAAATGAGGTTAGCAACATCAAATCTAAAATACTGATTCATCATTAAAATATTCCTTCACACTATAATGATATCCCCTTTTAACTCATGAATGATGTCTTTAATTATTTGGGTGGATTTTGATAAAGTTAGACAATAATATGGCGGGAAAGTATGTCGCTTGGGCAGTGTCACCTTTTATTTTCTTGAGTTTTAGTAAACGTAGTTACAACGGTTAGATGCGAATTCCATATTTGGGGCGTATTGCGATTCAACTTAATCCGTTCAATATCCAGGCTGTTTAATTCAATTCAGTGTAAACGAATACTATCAATGTAATTATATTTAAATAATACTACAGTAGTATGAATGAATATTGTAATGTATATGTTTATGTTATAATATATTATCAATTTAATTCGAGAACACAATACGAATTACTAATTTGACAGTAAATCAGCTGATAAACATTAAAAGCTGCATCGCAATACACTCTCATCCTGATGGCTGAATATTGCATTTGAAGCTAGTATTAACAGATTAATTATTTATCACAAATTATATCGCATATTTTAAATTGTACCTACAGAAGAGAAGCATTGAATACAATATTCATTTATCCTAATTCACGTATCGTGTATATTGTTATATATTATATAGAAAGACTTCTAATACAAATTTACTTTTTCCGAGGCCATGAAGACGAATTTGTCGAGGTGGCGGACGTGACTGCGCACTCAGTACTGGAGCAATAGCCAGGCCGCAGCGCCCCGCCTATGCGTCGGAGGACTAGGATGTCCACGGCGTAGGTGTTTTCTGACATGCTGGCATGCCGGACGAGCCTCCCGGACGTCAGAGGACTAGGGTATTAAGACTGAGGCGTACGAGGCCGGTCGGGTCTAAAAAGAAGACGGAGCTCGGGATCAAGGCTGAGGACATCGACATCTTTCAATAGAAGTCTGAAAACAATAAGGACTTCTATGCGTCGTAGATGGTAAGAGCCGTCGAGCCTCCTGTAGGTCCCGTTTCACACAATTTATATTGACTCATTTAGCTTTGTTCGCAAAATTCCTATATTTTAACTGTTGTGGGTATCCACTGTATATTCACCGACTGTGCATAATGTGGATTTATACGCCTTATGTCAGATACGCAAAATGCCAGGTACGCGTATTGTCAGATCGGCAGACTTTGTCGCAAAATGTCAAATTCGCAAGTCGTCAGAAATGCACTATGACAAATACGCAAAATGCCATATAAGCTGAATGTCAAATACTCAAATTGACAAATACGCACAATGCCATGATTACATTTTAAAATATGAATGACAGTTCAGAGGAAGTCAGTAAAACCCATTTTCTATATCCGTCAGTTTAATAATCAAATGATTTAAAAAAAAAAATATTTAACAGAAAAACATGATAATTGAAAACAATTATTAATTTAAATGAACAAAATCTGCGAAAAATATAGGTAATATTGTAGACACGCCATTTATACCTACAATAAAGATTGGTAAATAATTTTTAGAAAAATGTTTTAATAAACAAAAACGAATGAAATCAGAATGGAATATTACGATTGATTTAAACGATTCAATAATAAAATCAGCAAATTTTAGCTTTTAATATCCAGTTAGTATAATAAACGGCGATAAATCATTTTTTGTACATTCTATCAAATCCGATATTGAAATTTCGACGATTCTTTCTTCTTGATAAAAAAAAGGATTTTTTTATTTAAAATCAACACTTCACACAATCACACAATCAGCATTTACGAAGATAGATGAAAATATTTATGAAAATGAAATACAATAAAAAAAATATGCTGCTATATAATACCGGCTTCATTAAAATATTAGCAATTAGCTTTGTCAAGGAAAATCATCTAATTATGTACACCCACAATTAACAATATCAATACGTTAGTGTATCTAAACTTACGCAAAACCTCTAAAACTGAATGTAACCATCATTACTTTTAGAACTTGGCTAATTCGATAAGTTTGATTTATACTGGCTTTATGAGTTTCTGACTTTTTGCGCAACTGACCTTTTGCGGTTCTGGCTTTTTGCGTAGATGGCATTTCGCGTTTCTGACTTTTTGCGTATCTGTCCTTCTGATTTTCTGACTTTTTGCGTTTTTGACATTCTGCGAAATCTGACAATACGCGTGTGTTCGAGATCGGCAGTGGATTCAAAGTGGTAGGCAAAAATATAAGGGAGGTTTTGTCTGTCAGGACTCACCTATTATCCGCCAGTAGATGGTTTCCAGGTTGCAGGTGATCACCGAGGACACAGGCACAGTCACACAGGTCTTCAGATAAGTTTAAAGGAAAGCACACGCGAAAATTGAGCCCTGGTAGGTCAGTTTAGTGTCATGGGAACAACGTCTCGAAAGCAACTACTTTACGGGGTTCTCAAACAAGCAAAAAATAGGTAAGTACTCAAAATGATGTGCGTAGGAGCGCGCGCCGCAAGATTAGGATGGCAACACAGGTTTCAATCAAATTATTGTAATGAACATATCGCCCGCCCTAAACACGTTAAGTGTTTACGAGAGAAAAAGGAAGGGTAAAAGGAAAAGTTATATACTAAACTGGAAGACGAACCAGCTTCGTCACAGATCTCTTAAGGATACCTGTGGGAGTTTTCACATCAACGACGCGAACAACTTTGTCTTGGCCAGGGTATAAATGAGCAATGCGACCACGGCGCCATTGCAAAGGTGGGAGGTTGTCGTCCTTTATTAGAGCTAGTTCGCCAACTTGGGGAGGATTACAAGGAGATGTCCATTTATTCCTTGCCTGTAAGGTATTTAAGTACTCTAAATGCCAACGAGACCAAAAGTGCTGCGTAAGTTGTTGGATCAGCTGTAACCGTGTGAGGCGATGAAGCTTAACATTCTCATAAGGGTACTCAGGTAAAGCGGTTAAAGGCTGACTTATCAAAAAATGTCCGGGCGTTAATACTTCGACGTCGTTAGGATCTGGAGAAAGTGGACACAGAGGCCGCGAGTTTAAAACTGCTTCTATTTTGGTAAAAACAGTTGTTAATTCCTCAATGGTAAGAGGGGTTTCTCCTATCACGCGTTTGAGGTGGGATTTTGCCGATTTCACAGCAGCTTCGAAAAGGCCTCCCCAGTGGGGGCAGACAGGGGGGTCGAAAACCCAGTTAATATTGCGCTTGGAAAGCTCGGAACCAATAGTAGCTTGATTTTGAGACAAGAAGGACTCTAACTGTAAGTAATTACGTGCACCGATATAATTTAGGCCACAGTCCGAGCGGATAAGGCGAGGTAAACCACGACGTGAAACGAATCGGGAAAAGGCGGCAACAAAGGCTTCAGTACTTAGGTCCGACACGACCTCAAGGTGGACTGCCTTGGTGGAGAGGCAAACAAATACACAAAGGAAACTCTTAACCAACCTTTTATTTCTATAGGCCTGAACTTTGGTGTAGAAGGGGCCCGCGAAGTCAGTGCCTACACCATCAAATGGCCTAGCCGCGGTGACACGGTCCTTAGGAAGGTCACCCATAGGAGGCTGGGAGACAGCCGTTTTAAGTCGATAACAAGAAAGGCATTTAAAAATCACATGTTGAATAGCGCGGCGGGCAGACAGGATCCAGAATTCTCTGTTTAAAATAGCCAGAAGGGCATTCGCACCTGCGTGAGCATTTTCACGATGGTAATGGGAGATTAAAATATTCACGAAATTACCATTTTTAGGCAGAAGCAGGGGGTGTCTAGCGTCATAAGGAAGGTCAGAGTGCCGTAAACGGCCACCCACTCGTATTAGGCCTCTGTCATCTAAAAACAGGCTTAATTTCCTGAGGGAGTTGGTGATTGTATCACCCCTCTTCAAACGGTCTAGTTCATCACTGAAGCAGGTAAATTGAACAATTTTCACTAAATATATAAGAGATTCTCTACGCTCTTCAGTACTCAGGAATGAGGAGTAAGTTTTAGGGTATAAAAATCGCCTTAGGTAACAAGTTACATTTATCAACTTGTTCAAGGAGCTATACCGCTCTAATAAAAAGGAAGGGTCCGGAGGAGAAATTTCAGCAGCCACTACTAAACAACGTAGTCCCGGGAGGTCATTATTCGAGGTAGGTTCCGCAGTCACGGGCCACTGATTAGGAGACTCGGTCAACCACGAAGGAGAAAACCAAAGAGAGTGGTCTACCAATTTAGAGACGGGCATGCCTCTTGATGCACAGTCGCTAGGGTTCATATAGCCAGGAATATGTCTCCAATGACTAGATGTTGGAGAATTAATAATTTGGGAAACACGATTTGCCTCAAAAGTCTGAAGAAGGTGGGGAGGTGTTTTCAACCAACACAAAACAATTTTGCTATCCGTCCAACTATGGATTGAAGTCAACACAGACGTCCTTTGCAGACAAAGAGCGACGTGATGTAATAATTTAGAGAGGAGGGTAGCTCCTAACAATTCCAACTTGGGAATCGTTAAACGGGTCCTAACGGGTGCAACCTTTGACATGGCCATAACAAGATGGACGGAGCAATTACCAGACGTATGTTCTGCGCGTAAATAAACGGCCGCAGCATAACCTAACTCGGAGGCATCGCAAAAACCATGCAGCGATAAGGAGGAGGAACCGCTAGAAAGTATATGACGAGGAATAGCCACTTCGCTCACTTTAGTCATATCTTGAATAAAGGTAGCCCACTCTAAAGCGAGGGGCTCCGTAAGGGGATCATCCCAGGAAAGGCCAGATAGCCACAAACGTTGGATAAACTCTTTGGCCTTAAACACGACTGGAGATATCCAGCCACAGGGATCATAAATTCGGGCAATCACAGATAATACCTTTCTCTTTGTAATCACTGTATCACAGGCATCATAGGAACATTTATAGGTAAATGAGTCGCTCACAGGGTTGTACTGAACACCTAACACTGCTATAGTCTGCGGATTACCCTGATCTACGATTGAGTGAGGAAGTTGTAAATGGTCTAGGGGCATATCATCCAAGAGTTCGGGTCTATTAGATATCCACTTACGAAGCTCATACCCACCAGCGGCCATGATCTCTTCAAGCTCTGATTTTAAGGCCCGTGCAGAAGAAATACACGCTGCTCCACTAAGACAGTCATCAACGTAAATATCCCTTTCAATAACTTCAGCAGTTTGGGGAAAGTTCAACCGCTCTTGTTCTGCGAGTTCAAGAAGGACCCGAATCGAAATATAAGGACTAGAGCGAAGGCCATACGTATTGGTGTTAAGCTCGTATGTGAGGAGAGGATGAGAAGGGTCCTCGCGCCAAAGTACCAGTTGGTTCCTTCTATCCTCGGGGTGTACCCAGGTCATGCGGAACATCATACGAATGTCGGCAACAAACACTACTTCGTGCATACGGAAATTCGTAAGGATATGGGAGATATCTCGCTGAAGTTTAGGGCCAGTGTGTAAACATTGATTTAAGGACACTTTATTGGATGTCGGGCTACTCCCATCGAAAACAACTCGTATTTTACCACCAGCGCTCTTAAAAATGAAATAATGTTCACGGGTGTGATCATATGATGAAAGGGACATGTGATTCAACTCAATATATTCACGCATAAAGGATATGTATTTTTCACGAAAATGAGGATTACCTTGCAAACGCCTTTCAAGGCTTCCAAATCGCTTAACGGCATTGGCCTTAGAATCACCGAGGAGTGGACGATCTTGTAAAAAGGGGAGCCTAATCATAAAACGTCCATCATTCTCACGAGTGGTGGTTGCTTTGAAGAATGTCTCACATTCTAAGTCCAAAGGGTTTGAATTAGACAGCTGGGGGGCCTCTTCAATCTTCCAGAACCTTTCCACTATTTGGGACAATGAGACTCCAGTCATAGGAGGTTCCATTTCAGAAAGACGTCCAGGAACAGGGCCTGACAAGACGAACCCAAAGATTGTCAATATGGCAGTAAGGCCATCAGGTAAAACAAACAACTCAGGCTTCAACAGGCGGCCAATGATGTCAGCTCCAAGTAGTACACTTATAGGACCAGGTTTATGGAACAGGGGGTCAGCAAGTGGTAGATGCTTGGTAGGGGTAACAACACTTTTAGGTACATCTACTTCCGGGAGGGACCCAGCAATCACGTCGACAACTATGGCGGTAGTCGATATCACAGGTAGGGTAGAATTGACAGGTTTAAAAGAAAGGGATACAGTTCCATGGAAATGGACTGACTGTATATTACCTATTCCACGAACGGGAACATGTGAAGGAGTGATAGGTAAGTTCATTTGGTCCGTAACAAACTCTGTAGTAAGGAGGCAGCCTTGGGCACCGGTATCTAATAAGGCACGGGCTTCTGCGTAATATCCAGACGAAGTTTTAACGTGAATTAAGGCCGTAGGTAAAAGAACAAGAGAATTGCGTGATACTGAAGTAAGGGTAGGTACAGGAGGGCTATCTAGTCAGAATTGTGAAGAGTCGTTTGGCTTTGAATGGAAGGCACGTTCATCCTGAGATCTTGGAGGAGGAGCGTGATAAACACGATCACTATTGGGTACAGGCGAAAATCGCCCGCCCGAACCCGGGGGTGAAGCTCTGTGGGAATTACGAGGTGAAAAGCTGTTATAGGCTCTAATGCGTGGGAAAGTACGTTCCGTCAGGTCACGCGGTGGGGACGTCCTCGGCGAGTTTGAAGGTAAGGCTGCGACGTCGCGGTAGAAGCGTTCATGCTGATGCTTCACGTGGGCGTCATCGGCATAACACAGCAACGTATGATGACTAGAACGACGGCAGGTATTGCAGCGATAATCTCGCTTGCATTGAGAGATGGAGTGTTTATCTAGGCATCGATAACACAAACGGGCCTCTTTAACTACATTGACACGTTGACGTGTAGGAAGGCGAACAAACTCGGGGCATTCGCGTACGTAATGCGACGTACTATTACAAACGTGACACTTCGGTGTGGGTGCAAACGTAACAAATGTCTTCGTAGGAGGCGGAGACCGCGCGTTAGATTTCGGGAATCGAGTGGAGCTCGTACTAAGTGAGGCAGTAGTGTCGACGACCGAAGCACTACCTACATTGTCGTGATGCCTACATTCATCCTCTAAGAAGGTAATAAGTTGATCAAAGGTTGGAAGTTTATTAGGGTCATCACCAAAACGACGCTCAAAACGCGATTTTAATTCAGAAGGCAACTTCGCAAGGCATAGGTGTACCAGTAAATATGACCAATGATTAACAGGCAGGTCTAATCGTTCTAAACAACGGTAAGTTGAGAGAAGAGGGTTAAGAAACGATACACGTAAGCCGGACAACTTAGGTGAAATATTAGGTAGCATCATTATCTGCGCGATATGCGTATCTGCCAGGACGCGAAGGTTGTGATACCTACGCTTGAGAAGGTCACGAGCCACAGTATAATTGCCCGCTTCAATCTTAAGGTGCTGAATCAACCTACGGGGCTCATCAGACAAGGCACCGACTAGGTAATGAAGCTTTAAGGTAGGGGTCAAAGTCGGCTGATTGTCGACCACACTATCAAACTGGTCTATAAACTAATCCATCTGTCGGGACGGCCGTCAAATCTAGGTATAGGTAGGTCAGGTAATTTACTAAAAGTCGTAAAAGTCATAAAAGTCGTTTATTTTTGCATATAGACCCACTGGGGGCACTTATACAAGTCCCAATATAGACCCTACCACAGCTTCGGGACAATTGTGGGCTAGTGCTGAGAAGAAGCTGCGCAAGAAACTCAGTCACTATTGTCAATGCCTCTTTTCAAAAGTTTTACAATGTTTGTGGTTATCATGCAAGTCCATACATTATTATCTTTTAAATAATCATCTACTTTATAATACCCTTTCGTCATTAGGGTTTCTTTAATAACAATTTTAAATTTAGTAATCGGTAAGTCAACAATGTATTCTGGTAGTTTATTGAAAAATTTTATACATTTCCCCATGAAAGAATTACCAACCTTTCGAAGCCTGAATTGTGGAATAGCAAGCTTATCCTTATTCCTAGTATTATATTTGTGTATATCACTTTTTTTCGTAAATGAATCTAAATTTTTGCGTACATACATTAAATTTTCATAAATATACTGAGAGGCTACAGTTAAAATTCTAATTTCTCGAAACACCTCTTTTAAGGAATCTTGAGGTTTTAGACTATAAATAGCACGCACGGCCCTTTTTTGTAATACAAAAATTGATTCTATATCAGCAGCTGAGCCCCACAATAAAATTCCGTATGACATCAAGCTATGGAAATAACTAAAATAAACTAACCTAGCTGTTTCTACATCAGTTAAACGCCTAATCTTCCTTACAGCAAAAGCAGCCGAGCTTAGTTTCCTTGACAAGGTCTGTATATGAGGACCCCATTGTAGTTTGGAGTCTAAAGTGATACCCAAGAATGTTGTGGAGTCAATGGTATCAAGGGATTTATCTTTGATCTTAACCTGAGTTGGTGCCTGTCGGACGTTAGGCATCGTAAACTTAACGCATTTTGTTTTACTTCCATTAAGAAGTAGGTTATTAACAGTAAACCAATGTAGTACTTGTGAAAGAGTATTGTTTACATCGTCAAAATTACCTTTACCTCTTGGAATTTTAAATATCAACGAAGTATCATCTGCAAACAATACTATGTCACAAAGATTCCCTACAAAGTGCGGGAGGTCATTTATATATATTAAAAATAAGAGAGGTCCCAATATAGATCCCTGTGGCACACCCATTGTTAGAGGTGCCCCAGAAGACTCAGTTCCATTAACACATACTTTTTGCGTTCTACCTGAGAGATAAGAATTAATTAAGCTTAATGAGTTCAATGATGCCCCATAGTGACGTATTTTTTTCAATAATGTTTCATGATCTACACAATCAAATGCTTTGGATAGATCACAGAAGATACCCAAAGCATCATGCCTATTATCATACGCATCAAATACATGTGTTAAGAGAGCAACTCCTG
This sequence comes from Pyrausta aurata, assembly GCA_963584085.1. Classification (NCBI taxonomy): domain Eukaryota; kingdom Metazoa; phylum Arthropoda; class Insecta; order Lepidoptera; family Crambidae; genus Pyrausta; species Pyrausta aurata. Next base: position 5,908,627 of record OY757262.1, on the reverse strand, counting down.
CATCTGTAGTGCTTCTACCTTTAGTAAAACCAAATTGTTTATTATGAAATAACTTGTTTAATGAAAAGTGTGCTAAAAGTTGATTGAATATAACTTTTTCAAATATTTTACTCAAGACTGGCAGAATTGATATTGGCCTGAAGTTGGAGGGGTCACTTTTGTCACCTGATTTAAAAAGTGGTATTATTTTACTAATCTTCATTAAACTAGGAAACTGGCCGTCATCAATACACTGGTTAAAAATTATGGCCAGTTGAGGAGCTATTGTGTCGATAATTGACTTAATAATATGCACAGATAGTCCCCACAAATCCTCAGTTTTTTTCATGTTCAATTCTAGAAATGTTTTTATTATTACTTCAGGTCCTACATGCCTAAATTGCAGTTGAGAATTACACTCATTAACATTTAATTTTAAAATAGATTCCGCTATTACTGAAGAAGAGGCAAGTTCTTTCGTTGTTGTAGGTGCAATATGTGAAAAAAACGATTACTATACCGGGGTATATACTAGCCGGGGTGTCAACAATCATGGACTTATTTTCCTTCAAGGGGGTACTAGTACGGGGAGACTCGAACTGGTGGGGTTTTATTTCCTCGAATCTTATTTTAAGGTCATCTACCTTGTCCCTCACAACGCGCATCTCGGTTTTAATTTGAACATATTCTTGTTCATAAATAGCAGGGTCAAGGTTTCCTAACAACTTAGAACAGGCAGCTCTAAACTTATCACACATAAGTGGGAGGTCAGAAAGACGCGCACGCATGCGATTAACGGAGAAGGTCTCAAGGACGCGATGGGAATCATCAACCCAATCACTCACATAACGAATTTCACCTATAGCCTCATGGTATTCAGCCGTGTTCGTGTAAAGTAGGGCCCTCACGGTCTCGTTACCCGATTCAGAATCAGGCATGTTTGAAGTAGGTATATGTAGTTACTTACACTAAAATCAATAGTAATTAATCAACACGTAATTTTCAAAAAGGCAAAGGAATGCAGGACGGCTCGGTGAAGGTGTAATGAATAGAATAGGTAAGGAATAATCGTAACTCGTAAATAGCTCGTATAAACACACACGTGGCGGAGGGACGGCGAACGTTATCAATAGCACAACAATAGGCAGAAATGCAAGTAATTAAAATGCGCTCGCGCATCCCGTAACACAATGATGAATTTGGATATTTATTTATTTATCGTCATTATGTAACTACTAGAAATGAATGGAACTAAGATGGCTACCGCGTGCAAAGGGGGAATGCAGATTTCACAATAATTACTAAGATAGAATGAGACGTTTTATGTAAAGGGTGGAAGCTTATTAATTACGTTAATTTTAAAATAATTATTTAGGCAAAGGTCCAAAATAAACTACGCTCTGCTACCAAAAGATGTTCGAGATCGGCAGTGGATTCAACGTGGTAGGCAAAAATATAAGGGAGGTTTTGTCTGTCAGGACTCACCTATTATCCGCCAGTAGATGGTTTCCAGGTTGCAGGTGATCACCGAGGACACAGGCACAGTCACACAGGTCTTCAGATAAGTTTAAAGGAAAGCACACGCGAAAATTGAGCCCTGGTAGGTCAGTTTAGTGTCATGGGAACAACGTCTCGAAAGCAACTACTTTACGGGGTTCTCAAACAAGCAAAAAATAGGTAAGTACTCAAAATGATGTGCGTAGGAGCGCGCGCCGCAAGATTAGGATGGCAACACAGGTTTCAATCAAATTATTGTAATGAACAGCGTGTCTGGCATTTTGCGTATCTGTCATAAGGCGTATAAATCTATTTTGACAAGTTTGCTTTTTACGTCAAAAGATAAAAGTTGAATTTCTGTAAAAATATCCTTTTATTTTACTTTGAAATCCGATTCATTGATCCCTCTTAACGCAAACACATACACATAGTTTATAACAACAATCAGCCGTCTACCATCGAATTAGTACTCAACCTGTACCGTGGTAGTAGTCATCATGAGAATTTTCTCATTTATTATATTGTCAAGTTGGTAAAAACAGTACAGAAAGATGAGTTCACTAATTTCCAAATTAGGAATCTGTATTTTGGCGATCCATAATTTTACTAAACCTGTAGAATCAGAGTGCACGCATATTTATAAATAAGTATTAAAAGTAAATTCTGAATAGTTTTCTTCTCTATTTATCATTTACAGAGTAGTCATTACTCATTAATTACAATATTAACGTTCCTATAGTTTATTTTTGTTTTTATAGTGTTTTGTCACCATACAAACTTAATAATATAAATTGCACTTGTTTGTTGTTTGTTTGTTACAATTAAGACACGGGGTTCAATTCCTCGTCTGTCACAGGTTCACAGTTGTCTTTTTACAAGTGCAATTTATATTATTAACGTTCCTATCCATGAAGAAAGAGTAGAATAGAATCCCATGCTGGTGGTAAATTGTTTTGATCGAAAAGTATTCGCGTAAACCTTAGAATCAAGTATGCCTTTGTAAATCCATTAAAAGGCACAAAAATGACAAACGTAAAGAGTTATTCTTTGGAATTTCGGATTTTAGAAATCGGCTTGGGACCAACGTAGATATTTCATTTAAAAATTTCATCAGCCACAAAAGTTAGTTATTGGGACACGAATGTTAAACAACGTATTTTTCTAGAACACTTAGAACTAAAACATCAATTACTTTTTATATTTAATAAGTAAAATAGGAGGGATTATTTTGCTGCAAATGAGTGATAATAGATTAATTGTAAATTGGACCATGCCCTCTTAAGTCATGACAAATAAATAGGTAAATAATGTTGAAAGGCTTTAAAATTCGTGGTTTTTTAATGTTTTACTTTAATATTTTTCTGCAACTCTTTGAAATAGATGTACTTTATTTATTTTTTTCAAATGTATATACATCATATATCTTTACTTGACTTTACGGGGAGCTGTTTCAGTAAAATATTAAAAACCATTAGAAATGATTTATTTATTTACGAAAACATGTACGCAGTAGCAGTAGATGTTAACATGGGTTTTTATTATTATTATTTTTAAAAAAACTTTTATCTACCAGTAAAAGAAAATATCTTTACTGTTCCATTAAATTGTTTCTGTGCCACTATCTTATAAAACAGTTTGAGATCAGACAATTTAAGCACCAAGTTATTCGAACACTACCAACAAGTTATCATAATATAAGATTTTAACCAAACCTTATGTGGCATAATTCATAACATTCATGGGCACTGGAAGACGAAACTTACGCCACGTAATTTACAAAATTATCAATTTTCAAAAAGTAATAAAAGAAGCTCAAATATTGTTTTTTTTAAAGATTGACTTTATGTTAGATAAATTTTGATTATTTTATTTCTTTTAGACACTTTCAGTCTTACTACAAATCATCCGTTAAAACTGGTTTTAAGTCATGTTTAGTTAAAAACTGTTTTAAATTTAAAAAGGGTTTAAAACAGTGTTTAACATTTTGTACCACAAATAGGTTTTTGGGTAGTGTTTAGCTAAACACCAGTTTTAGATACAAATATTCATTCATTCATTCTCAGTTCATTCATTACATTTCCTAGTACGCAGGTTGCATTCAACACATGCAGAGTAAATGAACAAAAGCTTCTTGAAATGATGGCTGAATAGTATCAAAACCCAAATCTTTAAAAAAAAGTTGTGATGACAGCAGAATGAGAAGAATCTGATTTGTTTTGACTTTTTTACAGGAGTTTGTAAAGAAAGAGCGCGTTTTCAATTCATTTTTAAAAAGTCGTATTTTGTTGTGTATTGACTGATTTGTTTTCAACATGAATCAAAAAAAGAAAGATCGCTAGGATATTTGGACAAAAAACGAAAAGGTAAATCAAATGGATAACTACCACATAGTCGCCGTATGTGGGGTTTGGAAACGTGATAGCATTGTAATTGTTTATTTTATTTCAGGATATCCATAAACAGCTTATAGAAAGTTCGAAAGATGTGGTAAAACACAGAAACACGAATACCAACATAAACCGTCATAGAGTTGCTGAGTGGAATTTGATTTTACAAAAGTATGTCTAAAATAGTGAACTTGTTTTGTTGGTTTGTTGATTAATAAATTGTGTGATCAATAAATAAATTGTTGTGAAATCAATCATCCATAATATTTTCTATCTTAGATTTCTATAGGAAAGCACGAATTTGATTTACCGCGAAACGAAAGTCAAGTTGTCAAATGTCAATCTGTCAATTTTTTGAGGTTAAACACAAGATAAAATAGGGGGGAGGGTGTTTAACTAAAACACTGTTTAAAAGAGTGTTTTAGCGCCAAAAACTGATTTGTGGTAAGGATTTTCTTAAAATCTTGTTAAACAATGCCTAAAACTTTGTTTAAGTGATTTGTGGTAAGGCTGTTTGTCTATCCTAAACATTACACAAAAAAAACATGCGGGTGTATTTTCTTTAATTATCTATTTATTTCTTTAGAAGCATTATTGCACAAATGACAGTATACAAACTTGTTGCTGGAAATATTCACTCCTCATCGTACTTTTGAGTCATTCGAAAATCGTAATGGATGCGGAAGACTGTTGTTAATAAAAATTAAATACTCAACAAAATATAGTAATGGAGTATTATACAATGATGTTATTTATAGTAATGAGGCATTAATTTGTCTTCCACTGATGTTTTATTACGTTTGAAACGAGCTGTTGTTCCTGTAGATAAGTAAAGTTTCTTTAAAGCTATGATTGTTTATATGCCACATTCTTTAAACTACAAAAAAATGTTACTCAAGATTTTATAGTCAATTAAGTTAAAGAGGTACATTTTTCCATCGTTTTCTTATAATCTCGAAAAATGCCTCTAAGCATCCGCTGTAGATTACTCATTATTACTACAATTATTGTAATTGTAACCGTAGTAACTTATTAGCCCCTACAATAAAATTACATTTAAACTACCGATACAAAGTAAGACGTGATGTACTCGGATTTCATCAAAAATTATAGCTAAGCTTAGCTGTTTTAAACTTTTGTTGCCGCAAGTCGTAGAAGGGCACTGAATTAATACTTTAGCCTTGGTTAGTTAGTCAAAATTTCAGTAAACCTTCTTTAGATTCAATAGATCAATCTATATTTTCCAGAGCTGCGGCAACTCAAAGTAAACCAAAAATAATATAATTATAAAAAGTACTAGCAAGCAACATGGTTATTGTTATTTATAAGTATTTTTGTGATTGATTTATATATCCTGTGTATTACAAAGTGAGCTCAACAGCATTATTGTAGCATAATCTTTATTTCTCGAAAGTCGTATTTTGTAGTGCTAATATAAATACCGAATGTGATGATTGTTTTAATAAGTACAATTTGTAATGTTTTGATGTGGTGAGCTCAACAGTTAAATTTTAACATAATCTTTATTGCTCATAATTTGTAAAACGTAGTATACTGTAGTAGTATTGATATAAATGCCCCATTGTGAATATATGTAGAGGGGTGAATCAACTTTTCTCTGTCCCAACGTGAAAAGTTGAGAGAAATAAAAAAGTTAAGGGGATCATGATTTTTACAAAAGATCCGTGTTCCTCAATTATTAATCAATCATATTCCAAGAAAGGGCACGAATTTTGATGTGTGATTTACGAGTAAATTATCTCAGTCCAGCTGAGGACCTAAAAATCGGTCCCCTGGGTGACCGTTATTTTTACCAATAAAGTAACAAAAAATCAGTTCATAAATAACTGTCTTAGCAAGATAGATTTAATTACATTCTAAAACAGTTACTACATATTTATTAACTATTAAGACTTTATTTATATACCTGAAAACTATGTCTCTTGAGTCACTAATCCAAAAATTAAATATTAAAATTGGTTTAAAAGTTTTTATAATTCTTTAGAAAACAGTCACATAATAAAATTACTTCTTGGGCTAACTTGTCTCATAAACCTGTAAAGTTCTCCATAATATTTTTCGTGGTACAATAATTGTCAGTGAAATAAAACACAGAAATCTGCGCAAAAACAGGGGGACAATATGGTTTGTCAGGAGACAATATGTAACCCAAGAGACAATAATATGCAAATAAACAACAATTTTATGAAAAAGTTGTACACGCATAACTAATGTATATGCCTTCCTTTGTAAGAAAAGGCAGAAATCACAACGTTACGCACGTTAAGCAGTACGTTTTGCATTTCTCTACTTCAATTTGGGCTAACCTCAATAAAGGATAAGCCTGAATAATATTATTGGATCAAGAGATCATTCTCGCTCAAGCTATTTCGGAACCGCAGGTAGGGCACATAGTTTCTGGGGTTTTGTGTCTTGTAATTGCCCTAAAAAAGCTCGTCCTCCCGAATCTGGGCTGAAATGTAGCACCTCTATCCCTGAAAAGGGATTTTAAGGAAATTTCCCTGTGCCTGATCACCTGAGTATCTGTCTCAGTGACTGAATACCTTCTGCTTCTTTGAAGTTGAGATTGGATGACCTTCCGGCTGAAATCCAATCTCAACTTCAGACAGTTAATCAAATCCATATCCCAAACATCAGCTAAAAACTTGCAATTATCTCCAACGTCAGGCAATACTTCATTCCAAAGCAACTTTCTCAACTCTTTAAGCTCAAGTTTGATATTGCATGGACTACATTATTACTTTGAGGAATTTGGATCTCCCAAATACCAACTAGACTGTGTGGATTCGGAACCGAGCCACAAGAGTTGGGGGATACTAAACTTAGTCAGCATTAACTGCTTAAGCAGTTTAATGAATTTCGAAGCCAATCCGGCCCCTTTTCAGTATCTGAACACAAGACGTGAACGCTGTTTCCACCCTAATGTCATAGTCATAACAGTTTTAAGCACCAGATGTTATCGATCTACATTTCTGATGCGTACAGCTACGGAAACCAACTCTTGAAGTGAGTGACAATTGCTTCGTTGAGTCTAGAGCTGGGACGAATGATCCAACTAAGTGGGTATACTTCGAGAACGAAAGTTCTAGATTGAAGATCTTTTATCAAACGAGTAGAGTCCAACGGTGAGATGGGATTACGACTTGCAACTTAACTGCTAGCAACTGGTCTCTATAGAAAACTATGGAAAGCTTTATTATTAGCAATGGACATCCTACGGCTGTTAACGATGGTATTGATTACTACAAAGGACCCAGACTTTTTAAGCAAATAGAATAGATTTAAGTCAGACATGGTCTTTCTTCGTCTAAATTATGTTATACGTAATTTACGTACCACATTTAATATTATGTATTTTTTGTTTCTCTCGATCTTTTTGTAAGTTTTCTCTTACAGCGCCTTTGTGTTTTGGCACGGGTGAATAATATCAAAAAGTGGCTAAACTTATTTAAATTACTAAATATTATTGTAACAGGTATGGGTATAATATTTCAGACTTTATTATTTGGTTAATATTACAAGAAATAATAGTAAAACACTGTAAATCCATCAGCTTTTAGGGAAGTTATATGTTGAACTTCACTTATAATGAGACGGCAAGATGGGATAGGAAAAACCACTATAATAAGGCTTTATATTGTTAAAACAATATTAAATTACAAGTTATTACAGCAAAAACTAATTATTGTATGATTAAATAAACTTTATTGATACAATAACCGCGTTTTGTCTCTGGTGTTACCTCTATTGTCTCTTGAGTCACCTAAATAGTGAGGAAGGGGACCAGTAACTCCAAAGACATTTAGCCTATAAAAAAATATAACCACGTCATTAACCACCAATTTACCTTCATTCATATTCCCACGTGATTTTAGACCATATTGCTTATTGCATTTTAGTTCATAGTATGAAAAATAAAAGAAATACTTGGGAAAATGCGTGGTTGCCAGCGGAACAGTAAACGTACACTTGGCGTCACCTCTGACGGCGGATGAATTTGCCGAGTAAATTATCAGTCGCGAGAATAACGGACACGGTCACGTTAGACCTAGACCGTGTTCTGATTGGTGCAAGCTTTAGTTGTGCCATTTTAAAACATAATACTAAATATAAGGTAAGTAAGTCAGGGGACAACAAAATAACTGCACTCCGAGGGACACAATTTCAAAAGTCAAAATACCTAAAAAATCTTTAAATTTTTCGGACGTCTCTATAAACACGTGAAACTATGGGCTTTGTTGATTGGGATGCGATATAAGATTTATTTGCTGTCATACAGTTTTTTCACACCAGACCTAAAAATTAGAGAGAAACTTGCCGTGGGGACAGCAGAATTTTGTATGGGAGCCCAAAATTGTCGCCTGGGTCACCTAGCCAAAAACGAAAAATTTAATTAAAATGTTTACCAAAAAATTATTTTCATATTTCTTAATGATCTAAGTATAAGTTTATTTCATAAAATATATTGAATTAAGTCCTTTTTTTCCTGAAAATTGCTTTTGAACACTTGGGACACGAAAAGACAAAGAAAAGTTGATTATATTGTTTTAAACTTTCATGGTCACTAACATTAGAATAGTTAGATACGGGATTGCTACCATGTACCTTATTATTTATGAGCTTCCGATATTTCGGCACTGTTGCAAGCGCCATGATCACGGAGTAACTGAAGAGAACTTGCGGGTGGGTTGTTATTGGCAGACATATCGGTCTACCCTCCTTCGAAGTCGTTTATTACGCTCGCCGCCGGTACCATTGTCCACAAACTCACTATTTACTCGCGTCTGTTCTCGACACACAACACTGACAGTATCTGTTCGCGAAACGGCACTATTTTTATTTACACGGTTTTTACACATTCGAACCACTGGATTCCAGACACTTGACAATTTAAACCCGTCCTCACGATTGAAATTTTTGTATTTAGTTATTTCGATCGCTTCCCTAACCAATCTTGGTATGTAGTGGCGTTCTGTCGAAATTATCTGAGGGTTGTGGAACTCGATCCAGTGATTTGGCCCCGATTCTAATAAATGTTCAGCAATAGCAGATTTCTGTCTTTCATTGTTTTTGACCGCTTTTATGTGTGCACTCATTCGGCACGCTATGGAACGTTTAGTTTGGCCAATATATGAGCTACCGCAGCTGCAGTCAATTTTGTAGACACCAGGTCTTTGTAGTGGGAAACTGTCTTTGGGAGATCTTAAACATTGTGCCACTTTTCTTAATGGAGTGAAGACAGTATTTAGTGAAAATTTATTTAGAACATTAGAGACCTTGTCTGTCACTCCTTTTATGTATGGCAAAAATACAGGTTGTCTATCTACCCTATCTTTCCGGTGTCTCACTTTGTGTCTAGGTGGAAGTTGCCCTTTAAATCCATTACTCAGTAGGACCCGCTGAACATGTTCCAATTCTTGGCTAAGATTTTCGCTATCGCACAAATCATAAGCACGGTTCGTCAGCGAGGTCACCACTGAATCAAGATGTCTAGGATGGTGATGTGAGTTTGCGTTGAGATAGCGATCAGTGTGAGTGGATTTCCTGTACACAGAATGACTCAGTGATCCATCATTTCGTACACGGATCATTACGTCCAGAAACGCTAGACTTCTGTCCTCTTCCACCTCGAAGGTAAAGTTCATTTTTGGGTGAATGCCATTTAAGTACGCCAAATGAGACTCCACATCCTGTCTGTCACCCCTCAATACACAGTATACGTCATCTACATACCTCTTCCATAGTTTTATCTCCGTTGTAGCCGTGGCAAGAGCTTTTTCTTCAAAAAACTCCATCCATATATTCGCGACCACAGGAGCTACGGGACTGCCCATGGCAACTCCATCTATTTGAAGGTAGTATTGACCCCGGTAAACAAAGAAGTTCTTTGACAGGCAATGATGTAAAAGTTCTGCATATTCCATTGGGATGTCATGTTCTTGCAACTTTACCTTCACCACTTCCATGCACTCCGCTACAGGTACATTAGTGAAGAGCGATTCTACGTCAAAACTGACCATCACCTCATTCGTCTCCACTTTAGTATCATGCAGAATTTCAATAAAGTGGCGGGAATCTCTGACAAAAGACGACGTTCGGCCTACGATTGGTTGCAATACTTTCGCTACGTGCTTGGCCAGTTCGTACGTTGGTGAGCCTATTTGGCTCACAATTGGTCGCAGGGGCACATTCCGCTTATGTACTTTAGGCAAACCGTATAGTTTTGGAGGCTGGGCATTTCTAGGTCGTAGTAAGAACTTAAGGATATCGTCGTCTATGGCGCCTGCGCTTTGTTTGATAAGTGACCGAGTGCTACGATCAGTTCTCGCCGTTGGGTTATAATCTACCATTTTGTAAGTATTTACATCACTGAGTAAACTTTGTATCTTATTGTCGTACTCAACAATGTCCATAATAACTGTTGCATTACCCTTATCGGCTTTAAGGACTATAATGTTTTCATTCATACGAAGCTCTCTTAATGCGGCTGATTCAGAAGATGTAACATTCGGTTTCGGTGGTGTAACATGGCGTAATATCACGGCGATGTCTTGTCTTAACGTGTCCGCATCTACTGATGGTATTTTGTTACGCATGATACCTTCTTCAACCGAACCAATCAGCTCCTCATAGGGAATACGTGTCGGTGTAATGGCAAAATTTAACCCTTTCTGTAGAACAGATTTTGATAATTCTTGGCTTTCACCTTGACGCCTTGTTGACAGAAATGGAGCGGAGTGACACCTTCATACGAAACTCCCCACCATACCATCACACTTGCCGGATGATGAGTACGCGAGACATTCCGTGCTGAAGCTGGGACATCCTTGCTACTTTTGGCATAGACTTTATTGTTTTGTCGGTTGAACTTTTCTTCGACATTAAAAAAAAATCTCATCGGTGAACAGTATCTTCCTCGCATCGTGTCTCCTAAGCAGTAATGGACAACGTTCGCGTCGCAATTTACGAAGCCGATCGTTTAAAAAGTGAACTTTTCTACGGCCTTTACCTTAAGATCATATTTCAGTATTCTGTTGACTGAAACGCGCGAAATTTTAGTCGGCAGAGCAATTTTTTTCTGAGTGCGACATGGATTTCGGCGAAGTCGCTCTCGGATGATTTTGATGTTCGCAGGCGTCCTTACAGAGCGTGGCCGACCACTCCTTTGGCGATCTTGCAAGGAACTTGTCTCATTGTATCGTTTGATAGTGTAATACACGAAGTTACGGCTTACGCCAAAAGTTTTCACCCCACGGAAGATCTCCATTGGTGTTTTTCCCGCCTTAAATAGCGATATCACGGTCGCACGCAATTCTTTAGTCGCCTCCATCACGATAAAATTGACAGAAATAAATTTGAAAGTCAAAGGTATTAAAAGTAAACATTCCAAATTCAAAATTGGAAAAAGAATTAAATAGCAGCCAGTAATATTTAATTTATTTTTTTAACTACCAAGTTTGTCTCAAAACTTATGAACACACGAGGTATAGTCAGCATTTTGAACGTTAACAACAGCCTTCTTTGCCCTAATGTCCTGAGGTAAATCAATATAAGAAGTGCCACGCAGTGGATTGAATTTATTAACATTCATATCTAGGCTGATAATTTGTTTGAGACTCCATCCACTGTCTTTTTTCTCAAAACTACTTATTTTGTTCGTTAGAGTATTACATAATGAAGAAAAAAATATATCCAAGTCATCTCCGCGAAAAATTACAAAATTACTGGTTTGAAAATCAAAATTATACTTACGACGTTACATCCTCGAGATTTATTAACACTATGTAGTTTCACTTCTATATGTACTAGGCATCACACACAATATTCAGAGCTGTTTATCTAAAAAGAAATAAAAAATAGTCTAATTGGATACTACTAGCGCCATCTGTTGTGGTAACTGCGCGACGTCAGCCGGTCAGCCTCCCTCGCGTACATACCTCATTCCTTTTGTGTGTGCTGGCATCACCACTTCGTTATTTTGAATAAAATCGGATTTCTAGTGTTTTTTTTGTGCAAAATTATGGGAAAACGAAAAAGAAGCAATTCACAACTAAGGAGGAAGATTAGACGTCTTGAAAAACGTATTCGGCGATCATCATCTAGTGATTACGAAGGTTAGTAAACCCGTGTTACTTATTTCAAACCGAAGTAGCAAACGTAAAAAGGGTTCACAGCCGACGCACCTACGTACTTACGTACATATATTTTACATGCCGAAAGTGTTTTGTCTTTTAAGTGATAATGCCGATGCGATATTTTTCCCGGCCTACCTGCCGAAACTATTTGTAACATGAAAACATTTTATCTATTCTCCGTGATGAACTCACGGCTGATAGATTGATCTAACAGCTATACTTCGTGACGCGATCACGATTGATAGCTATTTATTATTGGTTATTCTCTGTGACGTGATCATAGTTGATAACTTAAAGTCCAGTGTCGTAACGTGATTATGACCAGCGACTCAAAACTATTTTGCCTACAAAATATTACCCAAAAAAGCTCACTTGTGGTGCAATCTCCTTGTCTTCTTTATGCCAACGAAGTTTCTGTAATTTTCAGATAATTACCGTTACCGTCGATCTTCATCATCCGACTCAATCATACCAGACCATTATGATGACTTATCAGACTCAGAATCGCTCGAGCCGGAACCAGTTAAATCCCAAGTGGTTGTGCCACCTCCAACAACCACCTCAAACGAGCAGCCTATAACAGAGGAGCCAATCGCAGGACCGAGCTCAGACAAATCACAAGAGACACTCCCACCAGAAATAATTGAGGCACTAGGAGATCCACAGAGCAAGGATGAAACACTGGGCCCGGCGATCAATGAAGAAATCTCCAAACGCTGGGGTACGATCATTGTTGAGGGCTTGACCAAAGAAGCCAAGGAGACTTTATTACAAAAAATGATGATACCAGAAAACTTTCGACTTACCAAGGCGCCTAAGCTTAATATCGAAATTGCCGCTGTTCTTAGCGACGCAAAAATAGGGACAAGCTACTTGAAAAGTCGCAAAATTACCTTGGCCTCGGAATAGCCGGTCTTACTAGCTTGGCGTCAGACCTCATAACAAAAGATCTAGATAAAGTTAGCATCCTAAAGAAGATTTCGGAAATAAGCCAGATATTCCTCGATCTTCACTTTGAAAATACAAAGTCAAGAAGGAAGCTAGTTACCACATCGCTCGACAAGAAGTTCTATAACATGATTTCTGACGTTAAACGTGATGAATACCTTTTTGGCACCAACTTAGGTGAAAAAATCAAGGCCACTAAGACTGCTGAACGATCTGGATTTCAAATCAAGCGAGTTGATAATCACCTTCGTACAAACAACACCAACCAGGGAAACTGGCGCGGCCCGCCCAGGAACCAAGCACCAGCAAGGATACCCAGGCAGGGCGGGCAGAAGAACCGGTACCAGCCCTACCAGCAACAGTCTATGCGCCGACCACCTCAGACAGCGAACCGGACAGCACCGCCGCCGAAAACGATCCCTCGGACCCGCAGGCCATAACCGAGGTACTTCAGCATGCCGGCCGACTTCGGCATTTTTTAGACAATTGGAAATAAATCACGGACGACCCAGTCGTACTCAATTATGTCAAAGGTTTTCGTATTCCGTTTAATAAGACCCCGTCACAAACATTCCAGCCTAATAATAACAGTAGAAGACTTTGTTCTCACGATTTAAAAGAAACACACCTAGCTATCTCACAACTTTTAAGTTCGGGAGCCTTATTATACATACCCATTAGACATACCCGGGCATTTGTATCTCCAATATTTTTAACTCCAAAACCCGATGGCACCTATAGATTCATTTTAAACCTTAAGGAACTTAATAAATTTATCGACCCTTACCATTTCAAGATGGAAGACATACGAACTGCCACAAAGTTACTTAGCAAAGATGACTTTATGGCTTCTATTGACCTGCAAGAAGCGTACTTTTTGGTGCCCATCCATGAGGACAGTAAAAAATTTTTGAGATTCAAATTTCAAGGTCAAACTTATGAATTTCAATGTCTCCCTTTTGGCTTGTCACTAGCTCCTCTTGTTTTTACTAAACTGATGAAACCTGTGATATTATCACTCAGAAATAGGGGCTACTTAATGGTAATATATTTGGATGACATTTTGTTAATAAATAACTCCCGTAAAACATGTCTCGAGAGTGTCAACAATACGGTAGATCTGCTGAAAAATCTTGGATTCATTATAAATACCAAAAAGAGCCACCTTGTTCCAAGACAAATTCAATCCTTTCTTGGATTTGAATTAGACTCGCGTAACATGGTTATACAGCTACCTGATTTAAAACGACGTAAAATGCTTAGTAAAATTAATGGTATACTAAAAATAAAAACTCTCTCCATCAGAGAATTTGCAAGCTTCCTAGGCTCACTGTGTTCAGTCTGCCCAGGAATCTCTTACGGGTGGTTATATACTAAAGAACTTGAACGAGAAAAGTTCTTAGCCCTCAAAGGTAGTAATGACGACTATGAACAAAAGATGCAGTTAGCTTGTAAAATAAAACCGGATCTATTGTGGTGGGTTAAACATATTATGACTTCTTATAACCCCATTCGAACTAACAAGTTTGCGCTAGAGATTTTCTCAGACGCATCATTAACCGGTTGGGGTGTATATTGTAACGGAGAGCGTACTAGCGGACTTTGGGGAACAGCCGAGTAAGACGAACACATAAACATACTTGAGCTAAAAGCAGCATTCATGGGGTTAAAATGCTTCGCGAAAGATTTAAGAAATAAAGAAATTTTCTTGCGAATCGACAACACAACCGCTATCGCGTACATTAACAAATACGGCGGAATTCAACACCCTCACCTACATAATATAACTAAATTATTGTGGCAATGGTGTGAGGAGAGACTATTATTTGATGTCGCTTCCTACATAAAGTCTAAAGACAATGTGGAGGCCGATTTTGAGTCCAGGAGACTTAACTTAGATACAGAATGGAGCCTCGATTCGACTGCTTATCAGTCTATCATCGCCTCATTTGGTAGACCTGAAATTGACTTGTTCGCAACATATCAAAATACAAAATGCCATAAATACGTTTCCTGGAAGCGAGATCCCTCAGCATACAATGTTGACGCGTTTACCTTAGACTGGAAGAAGTACTTCTTTTATGCCTTTCCCCCTTTTTCGCTAATATTAAAGTGCTTAAGAAAAATTGTCACAGACAAAGCGGTTGGCATTATGGTGGTACCTTACTGGCCAAGCCAACCCTGGTATCCACTATTCGTGTCACTGTCTCATAGAAAACCTATTTTTCTAAAACCGAAGCCTGACCTTCTCTTATCACCTTTCAGGTCTCCACACCCATTATGGAAGCAACTTACCCTGGTATCGTCAATATTATCAAGCGGGCATTCTCAAGACAATCACTGTCGGTAAAAACTTCTGAAATTATGATCGCATCGTTAGCTCCAAGTTCCCTTAAACAATATGATTGTGCATACAGAAAATGGTGGAAATTCTGTAACCTTCATAATTTAGAACTTTTTTGCGATGAAATCCCAACAGTCCTGAATTTTTTGACAGAACTATATGAGTCCGGCTCTTATTATTCTACCCTAAATACCGTTCGCTCTGCTCTGGCCATTATTCTTGGCAAACAATTCTCACAAGATGATAGGGTACATAGATTCATTAAAGGAGTATACACCGTGCTTTTTTAACCGTCTTACACCCGAAGCCCACGTAATGTAACCATCTTAATAAACCTCTAGGACATGTTATTTTTTTTATTACACTCCACATAATTTTGGTGTAAAAAATATCTAATAGTAATGTTACGTAATGTATCATCCTGTCCATAATGTTTACGTTTTCAACAATGCATTCCTTGACCTTGCCGCCTCCACGCGTTCGGCACCGTAGCCAATCTAAGACAGTCCACGTGGATCTCTAACAAATCATGCGCTAGCGCAATCCTTTGTGACGCCCACCGCCTCGCCCCTTTCTATTCGTGCGTAAAATAAGGTCAGTAGTGCTAGACAGCCGAGTGAATGACCCGCGCGTTGTGCTCGTTACAGGATGTTTCGTACTAAATTGTGCTGATATCTTCTTTAATGTCTTAGGCTTTGAAATCTTAATAATAACCAATTTTTATTTAACGAATGACATGTAGTTATTGGATACTTTAAGTGGCCTTCGGCTGTAAGACGGTTAAAAAAGCACGGTGTATAGGACAAGACCTAGCTTCCCTAGGTATGTGTCAACCTGGGATCCAAACCTGGTTCTAAGCCACCTTTCCCAATTCTATCCGAATGATAAGCTCCCGCTAGACACACTTACAAAAAAGCTCATAACTCTGCTCGCGTTGTCGACAGCACAACGGACCCAGACGTTATCACTTATAGAACTGTCAAACATAAAGTCATATGATTCCAAACTAGTGATCTTAATAACTAAATTAACAAAAACTTCAAAACCAAATAACACACTACCCACTTTGGTTGTACCTTACTTTTACCAAAAACCATAGATATGCCCCGGCTTAACTATGCGTTCATATATTAACGCCACCAAAGAGTTAAGAAACCTCCCAAAAACCGATAAATTGTTTTTGACCACGAAAAAACCCATTCATAACGCTAGCCCGTCAACGCTAGGACGATGGATTAAAAACGTCCTTGCGGACAGTAGTGTGGACACAAGTGTGTTTTGCGCACACAGTACACGTCACGCATCTACATCTGCGGCTAGACGAAAAGGGACACCAATAGAAATTATAAAACAAGCGGCAGGTTGGTCAGGAAATTCACTAACGTTCGCTAAGTTTTACAATCGTCCCGTTCTTAATAGTACGGGTACTGAATTTGCTGATGCAATATTTACGTGACTTTAAATTAATTTAGTCTATAGAAGCATCATGAATGTGATTTTGTTTGTGATTCATAATAAATGTACTTGTAAAAAGTTAATCATTGTTTTTACTTACTTATTTCGTGCGCTAAACATCTACATAGTGTTAATAAATCTCGAGGATGTAACGTCGTAAGTATAATTGATGGTTAAACAAACTTACCTGAAGTGAAGTTTGACCGTAATTATACAAGACGTTACATCCGAAGAGATTTATACACCCTCCCACCCGAAGTTATTCAACCCCGATATGTAATATTTACGAAATAAGTAATAAAATCTCCAAAATAAATGAGGTATGTACGCGAGGGAGGCTGACCGGCTGACGTCGCGCAGTTACCACAACAGATGGCGCTAGTAGTATCCAATTAGACTATTTTTTATTTCTTTTTAGATAAACAGCTCTGAATATTGTGTGTGATGCCTAGTACATATAGAAGTGAAACTACATAGTGTTAATAAATCTCTTCGGATGTAACGTCTTGTATAATTACGGTCAAACTTCACTTCAGGTAAGTTTGTTTAACCATCAATTATTATGGGTATCATTTTTGCTTTGCTGTATAAATTCAGCATGTAAAATAAAATTTACTTTAAAAATACAATGAGTTTCAATGGAACGTTCAATTAACTCGTCAAGTATGTGTAAACGAGACACAATAAAAATTCCATTGTTATGCGACTCTCGGCATTCGTTTGATACCTGACTGATTACTTGAAATATATCGTCTTTGATGGAATTCATAAATATTTCAGGCGTTTGGAAAGTTGTTTCAAAAGCTTGGTTAGATTTACTACAAATTTTATAAGTGATAATTCTTTGCCCAAAAGCAGATTCAATTACGGATACATTTTTTAGAGATCCGTCCATCCTAAGGACGTTGTTTTTGTGGACATTACTTTTTAAGTGATTAGTGTAATAACGTCTACATATTTCTTTTTGACAAGCGTTATCTGGATTGATACCTGTATGGTGTTCTGTGGGTTTGTTTTCCAAATTTGAAGTCGTTGCAATATGGGACCCTTCAGTTACGTTTGATGAAGTTGTTGCCACTTCGCCAAGCTTTTGGCGCTTAACATTTTCTGGATTGATCACGCTTTGTGCATTCCTTTTAAGGGGACCCTCCAGCTTGTTGCTGTGATTGCCTAAAACAAGATAGAAATAATGTTTAGTTTAATTAAAAATTGTGCATAGAACATAATAGAGACAAAAAATAAAGACACTTTATTGAGAGTTACTTACATGTTTTGATTTTCATCAGCTTCATGTTGATAGTCGTCAAGGAAACAATGTGCGAATAAATCAGCTTTTTCAACTTCATCACACAATCGCATTATTTTTTTTTTTTAATTTATTGTTTTCAAAATATACATAGAAAAAACACTTAAATCACATCTGCCAAACTGCACAGCAGTTTGTCGGCAGTTGTTCTCGCCTAAATTTAAAACTTAAAAACTACTCAGTGTATGAGAGTACATAGTTTTTTTTTTTTTTTTTAAATATAAGACCATACAAATAGCTTTCAGGTAAATAAACAATATAAAGTAATAACAATAAAAATAGAAATGTGTCAGCTGTTTCACAGATTGTACATACCCATCATTTATTTATTACACACATCATAAACCGCGATCAGCAAATCAAAATATCGAAGCTTGTGAGGATGCCTCGATGTTAGTCTTGCGTCCAGTCAGTTATACTTGAAAAAAAAAAAAAACTGCAATACTTTAGCTCATACATTGGAATAACGATTAATCTTTTATTTTTATATTTTGTGTGATTCGATCTCCACGCATGTGAAGCCGCTCAGCACCTTCTAATTATAATGAGGTCACCTCGCTCCAAGCGATATGATTTAAAGAGGCTGATTCAACACAATAAATGAAACATTTTGAAGAAAATACTAATAATAGGACTTGGTACAGTAGTTTTTGAGAAATTTAGAGGTTAAGGTAACTGTTTTATTCTAAGCGTACCTACACACTTTGTTTCTGCATACTGGTGAGACAACCACAGCAGGGCTATGGACATAGCGATAGGTAATGTTTTTTTAACAAATTCTTTAGGTGGTTTTTAGAGGCAGCTTTACAAAGTAAATCTGTTGGGATCTCATTGTGTAAAGTAGGAACAATATATCTTCTTGTTCTCTTTCCAAAGTAATTTTTAGTTTTTGGTACTACGTATTTTCGTTTTACGGATTGTCTTATTTGATGGCCATATATTCGCTCCACTTTGTGCTCGGATTTGTTGTATTGTTCTATTATAATTTTACTTTTAACTTTTTTATCAATGGGTAATATCTTACAAATTTTAAATAGCTTTTCGTAGTCTTCTTTACACTCCTTTTTTTCTTTATATCCAGCTAAAATCTTTAAAAATCTATGGTTTTACAATATTTTTAACACTTACAGTGTCATATTTTATTCTTAAAAGATGAATCAATTTTTGGTTTCATATTTCATCTTTTAAGAATAAAATATGACACTGTAAGTGTTAAAAATATTGTAAAACCATTGAGTAGCGAAGCGTTATCATTTCCAAGTTGAATTTATTCTGTAAAGAATAACTACTTGACCCGCTGTTGCATAAACAGACGGGTAGATGGCGCTAACGTCACGCAATGACGTATCAATGAGACCAAGAATTTCGCGCGGTCGGACCGACAGCACGGTAGCTCAATTGGAAGAGCAGTTGGCCCGGATTGCCAGAAAGATGCTGGTTCGAATCCCGCCCGTGCTCAATTTTTGGTTTCATATTTCATCTTTTAAAAATCTAGTTTGAATATTTTTTATTTTATTTATGTGTACCGGGAAAGTGAGCCCATAACTGCTTAACCCGTATCCTATAGCTGCGTCTGCGAGCGCGTTATATAACATGAAAAGTATACTTTTATTAGTACTTTTATTAATTCTATGTCTTCAAGAATTTCATCAATTTGCGAATTGAAGAATATGCTTGTACAAGTATCCATCTTTAGAGGAAGGAAAATAGTCAGATCTAATATCCTTTGAAAGATCGTAGTCCAACTGGTATGGTGTATGAAATTTCTGGAGTATTTGTAGGCTAACCACAGGTACAAATACATCAACAGACCCTTTTTAGCTAATGACTCTGTTTATTCTATAACTACTAAATGAATAACAAATATATTTTAATACATTTCTAATTACATAAAATTAACATAATCGATTTAAATGTCTCATCAGCTAATTGTTGTTGTCAAAAACATATTTTTTACAATTGTCTGTCGTGCAAATTTCTTTTGTTAAATTAAAAATTAATTTCTGTGTGTCTTCAAAGTATTTGTCCGATTGCGATGCATAATATTTTATTCTGGTCTCCGTGTTTTTCCAGTGTTCATTATTAGGAATCTTTGAAATCCTTTTTAAATCGTAAACTTCTATTTTAATTAAATGTGTAGCATTTTGTCCATCATCTGTGGTGGTTGTAACAAAAGCTGTGCCTCCATTCTTTTGGATTCGTGAAACTGATGAAGATAACTTTTTCTTTTTGCTTTTCTGAACATTGGAAAGTTCATCTAGCTTTGCAACAGACGGTGATGCTGATCTTTTTTTACTTGAGTTCATTATTTGAGCACTGGGTTGTACTATTTCCAAGTCCGTTGTTTCACTATCAGGGGATTCAAAGTAAAATCCCTTGAAAGTATTTTCTTCAAAGTTCTGTAATAATATTTAAAAACTGTTAGAATACTAAAATGATAAGAAATTGTAACTGAGTCATATAAAAATAATGATAAATAAAAATACCTTACCTCCATTTTATCCTCGAACACTTTATATTCACAAACACTGAGTAGCTTTACACTAAAGCTTCACTGCGCAGTAACTGTATCGATACGAAGAGTGTTTCGAATTTATATACAGACTAAGGTTACTTAACAATCTAGTTTAAACAAAACATTACATATCTAGTTCCCATAATCACAAAATTTTGTAATTTTCCAAATTAGGTAGTTAACAATCTAGTTTAAATAAACCATTACATAGCAAATTCGAATATTTGAAATCAGCTTTCGGTAGTTAAGAATCTAGTTTAAACAAACCATTAGACATGGCAGTGTTAGATTAGAAGTTCGCTTTGAATCTGCTCTCACTCAAACGATCAATTGCGTTGTTTATGCAGAATTTGATAATGTTATTGAAATAGATAAAAATCGTAATGTAACCGTTGACTACAGCAGCTAAGAAAATGAATATTGTATTATCTAAGTATTAGTAAGTTCTCACTCTGTAATATGTTTTCACTATGTTAATAAATGATTACTTTGAAGTTGTGCTTTCATTTTATGTAAAACCCCGTTCCCATTGCATGTTAAATAAGAAGGTCTTACCTTATTTATTTCACTTGCATGTATTAGAGTGAGTGAATTAGTCTTTTGTGAAGAATTATGAATACTTTACAAATACAATCATACTTACGAAAGATTCATCCAAGCTCACAAAATAACGTGTATGCTGCTAACCGATTACCAATGTATGTTACGGTTCCCGCATACCTTATAAGCAATTTAGACCCGGACTCAAAACCAGGTTCTCACTGGGTAGCCATCCACATAGATAGTAATGCCGTTGCTGAATATTTTGATACGTATGGTCGCTTTCCTACGG
Organism: Pyrausta aurata; assembly: GCA_963584085.1. Classification (NCBI taxonomy): domain Eukaryota; kingdom Metazoa; phylum Arthropoda; class Insecta; order Lepidoptera; family Crambidae; genus Pyrausta; species Pyrausta aurata. Next base: position 5,887,208 of record OY757262.1, on the reverse strand, counting down.
GGATGCATAGAATGTTTTTGAATAGAAATGCAAGGAAATGGAGTTTTAATAATAACAGGATACAAAATGATTGGACTTCAGTGTGTGGAGAGTACTGTCTACTATACCTCTAAGTTTAATAACAAGTCATTGGCAGAGTTCCAAAATAAATTCAGTAGCGATACCCTTAAAAATGATATGTTTTTGAATATGATGTTTAAATCTTGTTTTATGAGGGATTCATAATGTTAATAAAATATTTCTTCAAAATAAAAGATTTCTGTGAAATTGAACCAAAGTTTTATTTCAAAACACCGCGTCCATTGTTGACACTATGCCAAAGGAATCCCGTTATAATCTATTCTAATTTAAGTTTAAATCAATACAATGGAATGTTGTTGGTTATAATACGCACCAAAATGTCATTAGTAATTACCAGGCGAAGGGCATGGTCGAAAACCCCCATTTTGACACCAAACTTTTTTTTTTTTTTAGCCGGCGATCTCGCTCAGACCGCCGACGACGAGCGAAAATGCGGGGGCGGGGAAAAAAAGGGGGGGGGGAGCCAGAATCCGTGAGCCAGAATGCACGAATCCCTACTACTGTCAAGTATTATTGTTATTGTTTTGACGGCCAGTTAATGAACCGGGAATCGATTGAGTTCTTTCTTAAATCTTAGCGCGAACCTTAACAAATTCGACCAAGTCCTCGAAGTTAGGTATTTTCGAACTAGTACTTAGCTCGAAAGCGCGAACAGTATCCGAGTCTAACCTTTTTAGGGCAATATGAAGTAGAATTAAATCCGTTAGATTATTTAGTTTTATGTTATTTAAAGCGCACACTGCACTTGTGAAATTTTCAATAAATAAATCAAAGTTAGCGGCTGAGGCCGATTGCAGAGGTTTAAAATCAAATATTTGATTCAAGAACGTGGAAGCTAACATTCTTTTGTCTTCGTATTTATCAATTAAAGCTTGCAATATCAATTGATAATTCTCAGCGCTCGGAGTTATACCTGCGCACACGGTCTGAGCCTTCCCAGTCAATTTGCCCAGTAAATAATATAGCTTCTCGGCGGCCGCGAGGGATGGATTATCATGCACGATGGATTTAAAGCTGGCATAAAATAATGGCCACGAACGAATATCGCCATAAAAGGTCATTAGCTCAATTGGCGGTAATGTGGCGACACCCTTATTCGGGGCTAAGATATTTTTTGTATCAAAAAAAGTACTAGGTTGTGATTGCTGCATACACTCCGTACGTAATCGCTTGATCCTGCTGAACAATGATTCAAACGCGACATAGCTCTTATAGTCGGGCTTACCAGAGGGGTCTACCTCTTACAAACCGCAGCCTTAATAATGTATGGGCATAACTAAAAATTTTAGGTATTTGACTTTCAGTAATAGAAAGGCACATTTTCGTCAGCTCTACAAGATGGCGTTCACAGAAAGAGAAAAAAAATGTCAAAAACAGGAGTTCTGTATTTTGTGCCCCTTCCACACTTTCGTCTATCACCCCCGCCCCATCCCGCTAGAGAGGCTGAATCAGAGACGCGCCTATAATTGACGAAGCCGGTCCGCGCGACCGTGGTCTAATTTGGAGTTGTGCCCTTACATGACAAACATTAAGGTAAGCGTTGCATTATTCTCTAATATTATAAGGGCCCAATAAGTTTTGTGCTCGCCTTACACTAAACATTCGTAAAGTTGTGTGACCTAAGACTTATTGATTCTTTATATTTCTAACTAGCTTTTGCCAGCGACTTCGTCCGCGTGGAATAGTGACTGCTTTCTCCCGTTTTTTACACATTTACCACTATATCTTTGCTCCTATTGGTCGTAGCGTGATGTTATATAGCCTATAGCCTTCCTCAATAACTGGACTATCCAACACAAAAAGAATTATTCAATTCGAACCAGTAGTTTCGGAGATTAGCGCGTTCAAACAAACAAACAAACAAACAAACAAACAAACAAACAAACAAACTCTTCAGCTTTATAATATTAGTATAGATATGTTATGTTTTTATTTTTATTAAATCGATAAAGTCCCGTATAGAACTGAAAATGATTTAAAAAAAAAATACTTTCACTTTAGTTAGGCCTCTCTTTGATAAGTGTTTGCTGTTAAATTTATAAATATCTGAAATTGATTAACTTGTTATTAATTAACTTCCAATCCTAATGATTAATTACTTGACTATAAAATGCTTTGTCGCGATGCTGAGAAATGAAGGTGCGGTTATGAAATATTTCCCGCCAAATAAACGCACCAGTCAGGCAATTGTGTTTTTTCTTACTCATCATTCTCTTGCCCTGTTCCCAGCCTCTCGGGGGTCGGCGCAGTATTTTGGTGCTGAATAAACGTTTATTCTTTCTTTCTTTCTTTTACGCTTCCACTCTATTCTATCACTCGTCACTAAATCATCCACTCCTTTCACACTCATATCATTTTTCGCACAGTCCATCCATCTCTTCTTCGGTCGGCCTCTTCCCTTCCAGCCATCCACATTCATACTCTTTTAGTTACATGACTTTCTTCCCTCCTCATTACATGACCGTACCAAGACAGACGACCATCTTCTCAGTCACCGGTGCCACTTTCAGACTTCCTCGTATATACTCATTCCTTATTTTGTCCATTCTTGTAACACCACACATCCATCTTAGCATTCTCATCTCTGCTACATGCATTCGCTTCTCATCCGTCTTTTTAGCAGCCCAGCATTCCGATCCATTCATTGAGGCAGGTCTTGTAACGGATTTGTAAATTTTACCCTTTAACCGTAAGGGCATCCGTGGGTTGCATGTTGTTGCGGTGACCTGCCTCCATTTCTAACAACCTGCATTGATTCTATACTTGACGTCTCGATCAATATTACCGTCGTTTTGTACGAGAGACCCGAGGTACCGAAAATCGGTACAGACTGGTAAGGGCATTCCGGCAAGTTTTATCGGCAAAGAACTGGAGAGACCGCCAAAGTCGCAGAACAGGTACTCCGTTTTGGTTCTACTGACTTTAAGGCCAACGATCTCCAGCCTTTGTCGCCATTCCTCCAGTCTGTCCTGGACCTCCTAGGCCTCTTCAGAAACCAGCACAATGTCATCGGCAAAGAGCATGCACCAAGGGGCCTCTTTCTGTATGTCCGATGTCAGAGCATCCATTATCATCAGAAAGAGGTAAGGACTAAGCGCTGAACCTTGGTGCAAGCCCACAGCCACATTGAAGTTTGTAGTTGTCCCGGCTGCGGATCGGACGTGAGTACTGCATCTGCCGTACATAGTTTAAATCAACTGCAGGTATTTTCCAGGCACACCTTTGATCTTAAGGGCCCAACACAGAACCTCGCGAGGTATTCGGTCGTATGCCTTTACGAGGTCAACGAACACCATGTGTAGATTTTTATGTTCACTTCTGTACTTTTCGCACATTTGGCGAATGGCAAAGATGGCGTCCGTTGTACCTCGACCCGGCATAAAACCAAACTGGTTCTGTGAAATTTCACATTCTTCTCGCAACCTTTTCTCTATGATCTTCTCTCAAACCTTCATACTATGTGACACTAACTTTATTCCTCGATAGTTGTTGCATTTTTGCACGTCTCCGTTGTTCTTAAAGATTGGTACCAGCAAACTGTTGCACCAATCATCAGGTATCGTTTCTTCGTGCAACAGCTTATTGAAAATAAAAGTTAACCACTTCCTTCCCTCTGCTCTTACCAACTTCCAAACATCCACTGGTATATCATCAGGCCCCACGGCTTTCCCTCTTTTCATACTATTTACTGCCCATTCTACTTCCCTTCACTATCTCCCTTACTAATCCTACGTTAATAGGGACATGCTCTAGTTTCCCATTCCACTCATTCTCTTCGTTCATTAATTTTTCAAAATAGTCCTTCCATCGTTTTTTTATTCCATCATCGTCAGCGAGAACTTGCCCGGATTCATCTTTTATACATTTTACATGAGTTATACCTCTTGTTCTTTTTTCTCGCGCCTTCACTACTAGACTATTATCTAGTACCACTCCTACGCCATTCGTCTTTCCGTCTCCTCCACAATAATAAAATTTGTATCCCTCACCAATCTCTTTTGCTTTAGCTCCCTTCCATTTCGTTTCTTGCAGGAATGCCAAATCCAGCATCCGCATCACAGGCAGACTAAGTACTAGTCTGCCTGTGACCACGGATGCTGTAAAGCATTCGAAACGTCAGGCATTAAATAAAAATAAACGTTCGCGAAATCAATCCGTAAAAGTGTGATTTAATTAGTAAAGGTCTTACTTATTAACTAAACTGTTAAAATTAAAATATTATGGAAAAGTTTTTACCAACGAGTTTTTGTTTCAGGATAGTGCAAAACATTTAGAAGAAATTTTGTTTTCCGTTCATAGAAATAAGTAATAAATAATTTGTTATATTTGCAAAAATAAATATAATACTGTCTAACGATTGATTTTTATTTTTAATTGAAAAGTCAAATATTGGTACTATAATTTATGTGATTCAATATTTTAATTCCTTTACCTATTATTGGGTGTAAATCAAAACAAAAATAATAATAGTACACGTATTATAATATAAAATAGCAACATTAAGAAATACATCACAAAAAACAATTCAACGTCAGTATTAGATGGGCTTAAATACAAGTTGTACCCTAAATCACAACAGCAAAATAGTATAATAAAGGCCTAACTTTGAACTATATTCTTTAAAAATTTTTTTTCGTATTCCTAATATTTTTTTTCCAAAATGGCCCATATCAACTTTTAATACATATACTAAAGATGAAGTGTGCTTAATTTGAAAGTTGTAACTGATAAAATAAAGATTTTAGAGCCAATTATGTAAAAAACCGCCCAGCGCCGGTTTGTTTTTTGGCTTTTCCCAAAAAACAGTTTTTTGTAGTTATGCCCATACATTACTAAGGCTGCGAAACGTTCATTACATTCATCTAGAATTTTCTCGAGACTGTCACGTAATGAATCCACGTTGGCAGATTCGTCAAGGAAACTTTTCCTCCTCGCGGCGTCCTTATGAATGTTTGAAGATAAATCATAGTATTTTGTACGACTTCGAAAATAGCATTACGTTTAGCTATTAAAATAGTTAGCCGAATATCATCGTCGGCAGAAATATCATTTTGAGACATGTTGAAACGTGTAAATTGTTATTAAATATGAAAAAGGATAAATAGGTATGAAATCACCGCGATGCCCAACTAATATATGAGGCAAAGTAGGTTGTCGGGGTAGAAACACGTGTGCCGGTATGAACGTGTAACTATAAGTAAAAATATGAAAATATCAATGTTTGTGGAATATTAATGTAAAAATATTAATTATCCCCCAGTCGTCCGCTTCGCACCTGACCGTTCGCTGCGCTCACTCTGGTATGACAGAATGCCCAATAATACACTACGAATTAGTGGTGCAGTATATGCAGCAAACCTTCAGTTCGCAACCGGAAGTTCAACAAACTGTGTGGCAATTAATATTTTCATGAAACTCATTTAATTTATCAATCGTCACTATTTTCATCATTCCGTTGAAACCCGTCAATCACAACGGTTGAGTAAAAAGAAATGAGATTTCTAAAACAAAAAGAATCCCTAAGATTACAATGTATATGTCTAGTCTCTTCAAATCAGTGTAAGCGGCATGGCAATTTATTGCCAAATACTATTCGAAGCATTGTTTGTGGTCCATCAAACTGTGGAAAGACTAACTTAGTAATAAATCTATTGCTACACCAGGATGGGCCACGTTTTCGAAACCTTTATGTATATTCGAAGTCTTTGTATCAACCCAAGTACATTTTTAGGGTTCCGTAGCCGAATGGCAAAAAACGGAACCCTTATAGTTTCGTCAAGTCTGTCTGTCTGTCTGTCTGTCTGTCTGTCTGTCTGTCTGTCTGTCTGTCTGTCTGTCTGTCCGTCCGTATGTCACAGCCACTTTATTCTGAAACTATAAGCATCACATAGCTGAAACTTGGTAGGTAGGTGTATTTTGTTCACCGCTTTCCGATTCAGATACAAAAAGTAAGAAAAAATAATATTTAAGGGGGGGCTCCCATACATGAAACTAAAACCTAAAAATTTTTTTTTACTCAAACCTATGCGTGTGGGGTGTCTATGGATAGGTCTTTTAAAATGATGCTGAGGTTCCTAAAACCATTTTTTCTAAAAGTGTAAGGTTTGAGATATAGACGCTTCCAAAGTGGTAAAATGGGCGTCCCCCCCCCTCTAACTTTTGAACTAAGAAAGTGAAAATTTTGAAAAAAATATATGATGTAGATCTCAACAAAAACTTGCAACGAAAATTGGTTTGAAGGGGATCGAACCAGTAGTTTTTGAGATATTGCACATTTTTATCAACCGCAAATATAACTTTGTTTTTCATACAAACACTATGAAAAACAAAGTTATTTTTGTTGTCGCAATATATTGTGATGTTTTCGTTAAGTGACAGTAAGTGGACCCTGAATTCAGTTAAGGGTGGCACGGAACCCTCAGTGCGCGGGTCCGACACGCACTTAACCGGTTTTTTAGAGAAGGTATTGGAGAAAGTTTCAGAAATATGTTACTACAAGTATAATGATAATAACGAAATTCTAACGCCACACGAAGCTTTGCCCGACTCAATTTTTATTCTTGATGATGTTGCGTGCGAGAAACAAAACAATATTCGCGATTACTTTGCCATGGGAAGACATAAAAACATTGACTGCTTTTATATTAATCAAACCTACACAAAAATACCTAAGCAACTTGTACGAGACAATGCTAATCTGATAATATTATTTAAACAAGACGACATTAACCTGACACATATATCGTCCCCGTCGCACAGTGGATCGACGCCATACTAGCAAAGGGACATAGGCAACTTAAATATACAAGTGTCAGTTTTTGAAAAACAAATCATTCCATCGTATACGCCTACTTATAAGCTGTAAAAAAGATAAGTAGCATTTTCTTATTAGAAACTTATTTTGAGAGCTATGGCACCAAACGTGATTTATTTGTATGGGAAATGGCATAACAAATAGTGTAGCTTCCGATTTTCTTCGAGTTTCGATTTGATTTTTTTATATGTTATTTAGGCATACATTTGCTACATTTTCTTCAAACAAACATGGTGCGCCACACGCACCCCTTAAGAGGTAGGGGTCCACTCACTTGACAACAAAAATAACTTTGTTTTTCATAGTATTTGTATGAAAGACAAAGTTATATTTGCGGTTGTTCAAATTGTGTTAATTGACAAGAATACCGGTTCTATAAGCGTTGACTGATGTTTTCCTTCTTGTAAACAAATTGATTAATAAGTTATTATTTCGACTTCAATGGTGACACTGATAAAATGGTCAGACCATAGAGGTAAATCATCGGTGCACTGATAAAAGTTCCCAGGTTCTTTTTTATTGTACCTATCTCTGGAAACGATTGTGTTAGTTAACAGTGTGTCATATCATCATCATCATCATCATGAAAACCTTCCTGGTCTTATGCAAAGACAAGACAGTGTAATAAATGTGTTCTACAAACTAATCTTCCTATCAATAAATGTGGCTCCCATACATGGAACTAAAACAAAATATATTTTTTTTGCTTAAACCTAAGCGTGTCCTAGACATTAGTCTGTCGATCATCATCATCATTATCAGACGAAGGACATCCACTGCGGTCGAGTCGGTCTGCATCCAGTTCGATCCTGCGATCTTTACAAGGTCGTCTGTCCATCTTGTCGGCGGACGTCCTACGCTGCGCCTTTAGTCGAAGGGTCTCCAATCTAGGACTTTTCTGCACCAACGTCCATCAGTTCTACGCGCTATGTGCCCTGCCCACTGCCACTTGAGCTTACTGATTCGCAGGGCTATGTCTTTGCTATGTATATGCTATGCTATGTATATCTCCTCGTTTCTGCATAGCCCTCTTCATCGCTCGTTGTGTGATTTTGAGCTTCTTTATGATGCCCATAGTTAGAGACCACGTTTCGGATACGTATGTCATCACTGGTAACACACACTGGTTGAAGACTTTCGTCTTCAGACACTGAGGTAATTGAGACGAGAAGACGCTCTTGCGCATTTTCCCGAACGCTGTCCAGCCGAGTTGGATTCGTCGATTGACCTCTTTCTCAAAGTCCGTGGATAGGTCTTTTAAAATGACAGGTGAGAGGAGAGGTTCCTTAAACTATTTTTTCTAAAAGTCAAACATTTGTAAGATTTGTAGTGGACGCGCATTTTATAACACTTTGGAAGCCCAAAGTGTTATAAAATGCGCGTCCACCCTCTAACTTTTGAACTCAGCAAGTGAAAATTTTGAACAAAATACATCCTACTACTATTATAAAGGCGAAAGTTTGTAAGTATGGATGTATGGATGTTTGTTACTCTTTCACGTAAAAACTACTGAATGGATTTGAACGAAACTTTACCACAATATAGCTTATACATCAGAATAACATAAAGCTACAATTTTTGAGGTTTCTAATGTGAGGTCATAAAAAAAACACATTTTTTGCGCTACTAGACGGGACGAACCTGAAGTCCACGCGAACGAAGTCGCGGGCAAAAGCTAGTAACGTATATCTTTACAAATACCTTAGACGAAAATTGGTTTAAACGAGATAGAACTGTTAGTTTAAGACCAATAACACAACGTCAACAACCGCAAAATATAACTTTGTCCTTCATACAAATACTATGAAAACAAAGTTATTATTGCTGTCAAGCAAGCCCTAAAAGTTGGAACGGAACCCTCAGTGAGCGAGTCCGACTCGCACTTGGCCGGTTTTTTCTGTACTAAATCTGTAGTTTTGTGGTTAACAACACAATTGTTTCCAAATATTGGGTGCACTAAGACCGTGGTAAAACGCTTTCTGGTAGTCTTTTATCAGTGCACCGATGATTTATGGTCTGACCATTTATCAGTAAGTCACCATTGAAATGAGATTTGGAGATAAAATATGTCGAAATAATAACTTATGAATCAATTGGTCGATAAGAAGGAAAACATCAGTCAACGCTTGTACCTCTTAACCGGTATTTTTGTCAATTAACACAATTTGAACAACCGCAAATATAACTTTGTCTTTCATACAAATACTATGAAAAACAAAGTTATTTTTGTTGTCAAGTGAGTGGACCCCTACCTCTTAAGGGGTGCGTGTGGCGCACCATGTTTGTTTGAAGAAAATGTAGCAAATGTATGCCTAAATAACATATAAAAAAATCAAATCGAAACACGAAGAAAATCGGAAGCTACACTATTTGTTATGCCATTTCCCATACAAATAAATCACGTTTGGTGCCATAGCTCTCAAAATAAGTTTCTAATAAGAAAATGCTACTTATCTTTTTTACAGCTTATAAGTAGGCGTATACGATGGAATGATTTGTTTTTCAAAAACTGACACTTGTATATTTAAGTTGCCTATGTCCCTTTGCTAGTATGGCGTCGATCCACTGTGCGTCGTGGCAAAATTAAATAACCAACAAAACCAAAGTTCCGAGATATTTAAGTTTTTGTGATTTTTTTAAACAAAAATGGCGATAACATTCCAAGCCGAAGGAAATTTACCGTCCAGATTTTGATATGTTATGAAGCTGCTTTAACTTCATAATTTAAATAGTCTATCATAATGCTACTTTATATTATTTTAAATATAAAAATAAAAAAGTAATTATTTAGTTTTGCCACAAACGTATTTTATAACAAAATTGCAATTATCAAGTTTTTGTACGTCACTTTCGCAAGTTTTGGCACACAACCAAGTAATACTTTTTTTTTATATTACCTACATCATCCCACTGTTGGGCAAAGGTCTGCCCCAATTCATTCCATTTGTCTCTGTCAGCGGCCAACAACACCGAATTTCTCGCAAAGCTGGACAGATCGTCACTCCACCTCGTCTGGTGGTATCCATCGCGTGACGATTTGGGCCCATCTATTCGGGTGCATTCTACACACATGCCCCGCCTACTCCAATTTAAGCTTTGCTGTCTTTTCGCCTACATCTGCTATTCCAGTTCTGGAGTGTATTGAGGTATTCCGGATCTTATCGATCCTTTTAATATGGTGAAAGGAACGCCAGGGGCATTCCTTCCAGAGGCCACCTCAAAGGAAATGGACCTGGTTGAATCCGGATGGCACGACGAGAAATGAGAAAGACTTCATCATGACTACCAAGAAACGGTTATTTAATAATGTCTCCGTGATCAACTGAATAAAGACCGGTAGGTAGTGTTTACCGGATGGTTCGAGGCACATGGAATTTAAATGTCAAATTGGAAAGGTCTCGCTTGATGAGGTCCACGCTCCGACCTACTCGTGCCCATATCCAAAATCCCGAGAGCTTTCAACTCGAGTTGTCAAACCGCTTTGAGTGCCTAAAGAATTGCGTTTCAGAGGACGAAAAAAACAACGAGTTTATGGAAACTATTCAAACGGTGGAATCTAAAAATTTTAGTCCTGGCCGTAAAAATCGTCCTCTAAGACTCTCGATCCACACTCTCGACCATAAAGCAGAACGTCGATCTATAGCATTGAAGACCTCCGTTAATGTTGAAAACTACAGTAGGTTAAAAGACGAATATGGAAGTCCCTACGACACGACATTTCTTCCTTTAACACGAACAGTGTTAAAGAACCGATAGATAGAGTGAAAACAAGGCTCCCAAGCAAGATACATGTCTATTGGGCAAAGCCTGTTGACGAAGCTTAAGACGGAGGGCGGCAGTGTAGCGTCGACAAAAGCAGATGTTTTGAGGGAGATCGAGAAGTTCTATGGGCAGTTGTACACCTCAGTTGCCGAACCCGTTAATAGCTAAGGCCGGACACCCAAAAGCTATCCTGACCCGACACTACACCGAAGACATCCCGGACATCAGCCTCTACGAGATAAGGATGGCCCTGAAACAGCTTAAAAACAACAAGGAACCTGGTGAGGACGGAATCACAGCAGAGCCTTCAAAAGGGGGGAACACTGGTACTCAAAGTCCTTCAGAGACTCTTCCATTCCGTGCTGCTTGAGGGCTGCCTGAGTCATGGAACAGAAGTTTGGTGGTGTTATTTTTTCAAAAAAGGAGACAAAAGGTATGACTGGTAGAGAACGCCATATGGCGTTAAGTACACCTTTTTTACAAACTCTGGTTGTGCAATACAGTATAAATAAATAAATAAACAAAACCTTATTGAGGAACTATAGGCCCACCTCAGCCCTGAGCCATGTCAACAAGATGATTCAAGAGTTATCACAAATCGTCTCGCACGTAGGTTTAATAAGTTCCAGCCTCCCTAACAAGCCGGATTAGGCCTGATGGTCGTTGGGGCAGAAGAGTTCTACATTGGAGACCCTTAGACGACCTTGTAAAGATTGCAGTCGTTTTGAGAAAGCGTGGGGGAGGCCTAAGTTCAGCTGTGGACTGGTCCTTTGGCTGATTATGATAAAAATATATAATACAATGTTTTAATGAAAAATTAAACAAGAGCACTTATTCAATTTTGCCACAACCAATTTTTGTAACAATGTTTCCAAGTCAGTTGTGGCAGAATTCAACAAAGTCACTTATTGATTTTGTTTGTAGGTATGTCAAAACCCTCAATTGTAGTTATTTAATTTTTTTGTCATTTATTCAGTTATTCCACGAAACTTTTTTAACAAACCTTGTTGTAATATGTGGTCAATAGAGTTACTAAAATTATGATATCTTCGCGAATATCATACATATTGCAACGAAAAATAGACCGAAATGTAGCTTACACTTTATATTATTTAAAAATAGCAAAAAGTGAATTTCGGAAAAAGTGTCAGTTATTTAATTTTGACACGATGGGGACGATATACGATGAAGTTTGATACATTCATAATAGTGGATTAAGTGTTTCATTTATTGTATAAGTAACTATTACTTGAACGAAAACGAATCAGTTTCAATCAGGAAATCATACAAAGTGGATTCCTTAACAATGGAGCGTAACCTCAAGGAACAAATTGTAAAGTTAGCATCAGCTATGAAAAGAAAGGTAGAAATGATGAAAGATTCAAAAAAGAACAATGACTTGGCTCTGGAAACAATATTTAAACCAATTGTAAGCCCCCTTAAACTATTGACGAGTGGAACTGTCAACAAACGCCTCATAGATGAAGATACAGAACAAACAGAATCAGTGAATAGTAGATTGTTATACAAGGGGAGAAAGCGATCCATTTCACTAGAGATGTTTCTGGCGCTCGAACGAAGTGAGAGCGCCAATAATTCGAGAGTGAAATGGTGCTTTCACCCGAGTTAAACATACTATTTTTCATTTCGACTGTGAGGAAAACATTAAATTTACAAAAGTGGTTGTAGATGTCTTGGTGAGGTATTACTTGTAGTTCAGCGAGAAAGGAAAACTCAAGTTTTGAACAAAATATGACAGTTGAATTACAGTTCTAACAACACCTAACACGATTAGAAAGAATAACGACACGAATACATGAAAACAGAGTACAAAAAAGCAGAAAATATCAAATAATTACAATCTTTGTAAAGAATATCGATCGATTTTTTTCCACAGATAATAACAGAATCCAAAAATAATTTCTTTTTTTTTTTAAGTTTAACGGCTTTGTACGAATCCTTCCTGAATTGACACTGACAATATAAAATAAAAAAAAACATCTTGGCATTATGGCGGGCAGCCGAATATTTTAATTGTTAATTGAATGGAAATTAGAAATTGTATATCTTTTTTATTAACGATCACACATAATACCTACACAATATGATTTTCAATTTATAGCTAAGCAAAAATGTTTGTTATTTTAATAACATGATGTGACTCAATTATCTTTGGTCCAAGCTTTGACTGCAGGCCTTGACTCTATGCCATGTCAATTAAAACTAAATTACTTTCCACCCTAGGGATGGATAAGCTATTTTCCACCCGGCTATCTACACAGGAAAGTTATATTTTCCGAACAGGAGAGATGAAAAAGAACTAAACACACCAAAAGTGAGTCATCGAATATTTCTGAAGAAGATTTTGATTACTTAAAAGCGGATGATGACATCGAAGAATATTTTGAAGAAGATGAAGTTAATATAGAAACTGACAACCGTAAAACGCCTAACAAAACCCTTACCGCACCACCCACTGAAGGTGATGATGATCATGAGAGCTCATTCAAATCTTTTCAGTCGTCGCAAAGTATAGCCAATAATAATCATTCTTTATCATGGTATGTATCATCTGAAGTAATGAAAGATATACCTTACGGTATTAGGAATGTAAAGGGGAAACTAATGCTTGGTAATACACGTGTTCACAATGATAACCACATTATAAAAATTGGAAGTCGTAGCCTTAAAAAGACTGCTGGCCTGAGAGAGTTATTGTATAAAAAGATCCCAAATTTAGAAATTATTACAGAATAAGATTTACAAAATTATAAATTAATAATTATGGATACCAATGCTTACAGACGCAACTTTGATTCTTTGAAACCAATAAACAGTAACAAAAGTTTTAAGTATATGAAGTCATACAAGTAGTTTGGAAAGCCTCCGACAGGGCAAAGGAATCGATATTTTAAAAGAAGTGAAGACCGATACTGATTTGGTTTACTGGGATGATCCAAACGAATTAGTAGAACGTCTCAAATTACTACTCGGATCATGGGCAGCTGGCAACACTGGGGTACATAATGAAATTTATGCAATACTTGAAGAGTTATATGAAGCTGGAATTATAAAAATAAATAAATATATAAAGCAACCATCAGGAGGATCGGGCAGTGTGTTTAAACTACGGAAGCAGACCAGACAACAATGAATATTAGAATAGTTAGATACGGGATTGCTACCATGTACCTTATTATTTATGAGCTTCCGATATTTCGGCACTGTTGCAAGCGCCATGATCACGGAGTAACTGATCATGGCGCTTGCAACAGTGCCGAAATATCGGAAGCTCATAAATAATAAGGTACATGGTAGCAATCCCGTATCTAACTATTCTAATGTTAGTGACCATGAAAGTTTAAAACAATATATAACAATGAATATTGACAAATTTGGTCATCATATACACAAGCGTTTACGACTATCAGAATTCAGTAATATTCTTACCGACACCCTAGTGCGAACAGATGAAGGAGAATTTGACTTGAAATCATCAAGATTAAAGGGACTACAAATTCCAGAAAGGAATGATGAGGCTGTAAATAAAGAATACGTGGATAAAAGTGTTGATGAACTAAAAAATGAACTAAAAACAATACAAAGTAATTTTAAAAAGTACCTTAACAATTTAGAAAAACTTACCACTACTAATTTTAGTAAATTGTACTACACAAAAAAAGAAATTGATCTCATGCTACCATCAAAAATTGTTAGTAATGAGTAAACAAGATATAGTAAACGAGCTTTACAAGACCGCAAGAAGAAATTTCATTCGTCGACATACTGTTATAAAAGGAATTGATGATTTATGGCAAGCTGATCTCATGGATTTTCAAAAATATGCAGCATCCAATAAAGGATACAAATATGTTTTAGTAGTAATTGATGCTTTATCAAAATACGTTTGGGTTAGACCGTTGAAGACGAAATCTAAGACATGCGTTGCAAATGATATGCACAGCATATTTACCGAATCCACACGAAAACCTAAAAATTTGCAAACAGATTTAGGTATAGAGTTTTACAACGATTCTTTTGAAAAATTAATGAAAAGAAACAAAATAAACCATTATTCCACATATTCTGTTAAAAAAGCTGCCATAGTAGAACGCGTAATTAGAACCATAAAATCCCATCTTTACAAAGCATTCAGTTTATGCGGACGATATGAATGGATTCAAAGTAATTTAGATTCTGTTGTGAATCACTACAACAATACATACAACTTACCACCGTATCACAAAATTCAAACCAATCAATGTTAATCGTTCAAATGAGTTCGTAAGGTCGAATATTACTAAAACACAACATGCAATGACAACACGTCAAGGTCCAACTTTGAGAGTTGATGATTTTGTTCGTATAAGTAAATATAAAGGAGATTTCTTTAGAGGCTATACTCCCAATTGGTCTATGGAAATATTTCGAATTGTTAAAATCGCTCAAACCAATCCTCAAACGTATCAAATAGCAGACCAACACAATCAAATTATCTTAGGTTCTTTTTACCGATACGAGTTACAAAAAACTAATTTTCCTGACATATATCTTGTTGAAAAAGTTATAAAAAGAAAAGGAAACAAACTATTTGTAAAATGGTTAGGGCTAGGTGATGAAGAGAACACTTGGGTAAACAAAAGCGAATTAGTGGTGTAATGGAGAGGTATATAAATAACACATATCACTTCATTTTTTTTTATTTTTTTTTTTATTCTTACAAAATTCACAGCTCTTGGTACAAATTAAGCTTATCTTACATACTAAACTAACAGCCAATAACGAATTTACTTTTTTTAAAACATAGAAAGTAAAATCAAGAGTTGACATGGGCAATCAATAACAGGTTTTATAAAGTGCGTGTGTATACTTGCTAATAATACCTACTATAAAATTTACTTATTTACTCGTTGACTAAGTATATAAACCTAAATTTAAATGGATTTATTACATATTTATATATGAATTGTATATTTTTAAGTGGATACAACTGTTTAACTGTTAACAATTTTAAACACTTACTTAAAATTGCAAGAAATCAAAATAGAAATAAAATATCATAAATTACACATTAATCATTCTTCTCATTGTGAGAGAGTGGCTCAAGTACGCTCATAACACCTTTTTTGAACGCTGCCTTCGACAAGTGGAACAAGTCAACATGGGAAAAGAGTCTATTATATGTACTAAGAGTCCGGGCTACTACAGAGTTTCGTGCATACTTAGTCCGTGAGAGTGGTGTATGGAACAAGGATGAGGCAGTGTGTCTAGTACGGGTGGCTGGAGCAAAAAACTTTAAAAAAGAACTCGAAAGCCTCAGGGAGTCGATGTTACCGTCACAAACATCAAACAGGAAAGACATATCAATCAGTGTCCGTCTATGCTCAAGGGTAGAGATTTCATGAAATCTGCATGCATCACTATAACTTTCAAATGATCTGAATGAGCGGTAATTTAAATGTTTGATAAATATTTCTTGAATTTTTTCTAAATTTTGTCTATGCGTAATATATTGCGGGGACCATATGCTACTACAATATTCGGAATACTACGTACGTAGGAAAAATATAAAATTTTAACACAGTGGACATCAGAGAAAGGTTTAGTTACACGTAGTATAAATCCTAAGTTTTTATAAGCCTTATTAATTATTGATGAAATGTGTTCAGAAAACATTAATTTTAAATCCAAAAGTACACCTAAATCTCGTATTAATAATTCACGTTTTAGTTTTATTTCGTTTAGATTATATTCAAAACTAATAACGTTTTTCTTACGCGTAAAACTAACAATTGAACACTTATTGACATTTACTCTTATCCGATTTCGAAAGTAATAAGCAGAAAGAGAGTTCAGATCTTCTTGCAATTTTAAACAATCAGAGGTGTTCCTTACCGGCATATATCAGCCTTACCACAAATCACTTAAACAAAGTTTTAGGCACTGTTTAACAAGATTTTAAGAAAATCCTTACCACAAATCAGTTTTTGGTGCTAAAACACTCTTTTAAACAGCGTTTTAGTTAAACACCCTCCCCCCTATTTTATCTTGTGTTTAACCTCAAAAAATAGACAGATTGACATTTGACAACTTGACTTTCGTTTCGCGGTAAATCGAATTCATGCTTTCCTATAGGAAATATTATGGATGATTGATTTCACAACAAAATACGTCTTTTTATAAATGAATTGAAAACGCGCTCTTTCTTTAAAAACTCAAACTCCTGTCAAAAAGTCAAAACAAATCAGCCCCCTTACTCTGGACACAAAACCCGATCCAATGAATGTAGCCATCCCTGTCTCACGCATACACGGCCTGGTATGAGTGACAGGGATGGCCTTAACCATTGGATCGGGTTTTGTGTCCAGAGTAAGGCCTCAGATTCTTCTCATTCTTCTGTCATTACAACTTTTTTTTAAAGATTTGGGTTTTGTTATTATTCAGCCATCATTTCAAGAAGCTTTTGTTCATTTACCCTGAAGTGTGTTGAATGCAACCTGCGTACTAGGAAATTTAACCCGTCACGCGTCGAGCCTTTCGAAACGGAAGATGGCAGTAGTGCTCAGGGTAATTTATGTACCTAAATTTTTGATGACCTTCATCAGGATTTATCAAAATATCACATTGTGGTTATAATTATACCTTATAAATCATATACCATTATAAAGTATAGGAAATAACCTATACACTGAAAAATGTGTAATAGAGTTTTATAACTTACATAATATTTAATCCATTGGTTAAAATCTCCACTTTGTTTTTGTAAACTTTCGTCACTGTAAACAACACTTTGAAACACAAATTTGTGATAGTATTGACACTTATACACTACTCTATTCTATAGATTAACTACTTGCCATTAATTTTCACAATACAGTTCACAAGAAATAAGACAAATGACTACCCAAATTATAATTATTTACGCAGCGACACCGACCGCGAAATCGTAATGGCGGACTGACCGTTCCGATAGAAAAGTTTGGCCCTTTTTTCACCAACTTATTTACTAAAATTGCTAAAACCAATGCTTAAAACATATTCTACACTTCTTTCTTAGTAATTTCATCTATAATTATCGTAATATACACATCCCGTTAAACTGCTTGAGACAGTTTTACCTTTAGCACTCACGGAACAATTGCGTAACAACAACAGTAATGGCGGACACTGAGGCCAGGACGAAAAAAATATTATCTTGCAGAAATGTTGTTGCTTGTTGCCAATTGGTCAGTACTAGAAATATGTTCAGAAGTATTCTCTGATTGGTTGTGCAAATTTATACGCCCGGCCAACCACAGAAACTGAGTAAAGGTAGGCGCCAAAGATAACGAATTTAGTTACGGACAGAGGTTTGTCCGTAAAACGCGTCGAGCTCTTTTCGCTCAAAGACAAAGGTGTGTCCAGGAATCACTTGACGGGTTAATGAATGAACTGAGTGAATGGATGAATGTTTGTATCTAAAACTGGTGTTTAGCTAAACACTGCCCAAATATCTATTTGTGGTACAAAATGTTAAACACTGTTTTAAACCCTTTTTAAATTTAAAACAGTTTTTAACTAAACATGACTTAAAACCAGTTTTAACGGATGATTTGTAGTAAGACTGTAAATCTTTGTATCGTCGGCATACATCAGGAATTTAGAATTTCGGACGCAATTACCAACATCGTACAAGTAAATAACATATAAGAGAGGCCCTAGAATTGATCCTTGAGGGACACCTGATGGTATAGTATTCATCATGACACTTATTGTTTATCAATGAAGGAAGGCAGTGGTATAATTGATAAATTGATTGATCGTTTGCCAGTTGAGCTACACTTACCAGGCTATCAATTTTGTTGCCCTGGTACAAAACTTGAAAAACGGATACAAAAAGGTGATCGAGGAGTTAATAGATTAGACGAAGCTTGCATGCACCACGATATTGCATACATTAATAAAGATTCAGAAGCACGACGTAAAGCTGATTTAGAACTTTTGAACATGGCTAAAAGAAGGTTGAATTCGAAAGACGCAGGCAAAGGAGAAAAAATTGCCTCATGGATAGTAAAGAATGCTATGAAGGCGAAAATCAAGGCAGGTGGAGGCATAGAATCTTTTCATAAAGGTGTTAAAAAGATTAAATCCCATTTAAAAAAACATAAATCGAAGGATCCCAACTCGTCTATAAAATATGCTTATGCAGCGGCAAAGAAATTGTTTCGTAATAAAAAGGAATACGTTTGCCACGATATATTCCTCTCCCGAAGAGTGGTGGAGTTTTGCCACTCATCCCCATATTTGCTGGGCTATCGGCTTTAGGTTCACTTGCTGGAGGTGCAGCAGGTATAGCGAAAGCTGTTTATGATTCTAAAGCTGCACAAAAAAGTCTTCAGGAAGCTGAGAGACACAACAGGATGATGGAAGCGGTGGCTCTTGAAAAAGGAGTATATATAAAACCATATAAAAAAGGAGCAGGTTTATATCTGGGTCCATCAAAAAACTAAATAAACGGCTGCCCAGACGTGCACTCACCAACCTTGATATAATACAACATGCCAATGATATCCTTATTTTCGTGGTGTTTTCATGAGAGATACGTTACCATTGAAACCTAGAAAGATAGAATGTGGAATTATGAATTTGGATAGCAACATAAATCCTGGCACGCATTGGGTAGCCTATGTGAAGCAAAATGAATACGTAGAATATTATTATTATTATTATTATTAATATGTACATGACTTGCCTATAAACTATAATTATGTAAGATATCAATCATTTGGAACTACAAACTGTGGGCATTTGTGTCTAAAATTTTTAAAAAATTATCGGAAGAATCATTTATATAATGGACGACCAAAATAAATATGTCAGTTTAAAAATGTCTTTCACTGTGTCTATAACTGGGAGAGGAGCTTCCTTATCAACAAATTATTCCTCAACATTAGAGCTTCGAAGAAACTGTGAATGTGGTCTTTTGTACTTTTCCACTTTCAACTCCATTCCTAATATAGATGAGCGCAACAATAAGTTTTACTTTAGTGAAAATGAAATTATCGAAATTCCTGAGGGGTCTTACGAGCTTCAAGACATTTGTAATTATTTAAAAAGCAACATTAAGAACACAATTTTAAAAATCACTTGCAATAATAATACATTGAAAACAAAAATGTTTGTTCAGAAGATGTTCATTTCAATAAGAGTGCATCATTAGCTTAAATTTTAGGGTTTGGGAGGGAAACAATAAATGCTAATATAAGTACAGATTCACAATATCCTGTCAACATTCTATCAACGACCATCGTACGAATCGAATGCGATGTTGTTAGTGGTTCATTTGTAAACGGGAAAGCAAGCCATATTATTTATGAATTTGTGCCGAATGTACCACCTGGTTATAGAATAATTGAAGTTCCAAAAAATTTGATTTATTTTCCTGTTAATATAAGACTCTTGGACGCAGACAATAACGAAATTAATTTGCGAGGTGAAGAAGTCCAACTCTAATTACATTTTCGAAGAAAATGATAAATTTCAATAAAAGTTCCTCTCAGTCGTATGTTCGAGTCAGTGCTGAAAGATCATCCCGCAAAGGCACACCGCTTCAGCTCAAAAAGAAACTTACCAAGACCAATAAAGAATTCCTTAAGAAAATTGGGCTGATAAAATGAATATCTTAAATATATCTGAACAAACTAAATATGACAACAGCATTGAAGGTTTCGAGTATCATTCATAAAAACCATACGTAACAAGTTTCAACAAGAATGATGAAATAAGAATTCCGATTAATCAGCAAGACCTATACGTACTGCCGTCATTTAGTAGTTTGTTGTACATCGAGGGAAAAGTGAGTGTTCATAACACAACGACTAAAGCAAAAATATCATATGTAAACTTCGTTAATAATCCGGTATTGTTTCTATTTCAAGATATTCGTTATGAATTGACTAAAGTAGAAATAGATAAAATTAAAAATGCTGGTTTTACTACAACTATAAAGTCATATCTGTCCTTAAGTGAAAATGAGTCAAAATATGATCGTGTTTGGGGCTGGTCAACAGAGGGAACCAAAAATACAGGAGATGGAGCGTTTTCTGTATCAATTCCTTTAAACAAGATATTAGGATTTGCTGAAGATTATCAAAAAAATATCATGAACTGTAAACACGAGTTAGTGCTACTTAGAAGCAATACGAACCTTAATGCCCTAAAATTAAATGCAGGATAAGCTGTAGATGATATTACAATAAATAAAATAATTTGGAGAGTGCCACACATCAAAGTGTCAGATCGAGAAAGTATAAATCTATTAAAGCATTTAAAGAGAGATCTTGCTATTCCATTAGCGTTTCGCAACTGGGATCTTTACGAATACCCATTACTACCTAAAACACGCAAGCATACTTGGTCTATCAAAACTTCATCGCAAATAGAGAAACCGCGCTTTGTTATCATTGCCTTACAAACTAACCGGAAACACAACAGTCAATTGTCAATGGCAGAGTTTGATCATTGTCACGTGCGTGATGTAAGAGTATTTTTGAATTTCTCCGAAGACAAATTTACTTTATTATATGAACAATATACAAGATTTCAGCAGTCGTATCATGGACGTCGACCAGAGCCGTTGTTGAGCTTAAACGAATTTAAAAACATTGCTCCTTTATTCGTTATTGACTGTTCACGACAACACGAAACGCTTAAAGGATCTATTGACGTGCGAGTCGAAATTGAAACAGACCAAGAAATTCCAGATAAGACAGCTGCATACTGCTTGATTTTAAACGATTGTTTATACGAATATAAGCCTTTGAGTAACATAGTAAAGAAAATATTATCATGAATAGTTATAATACAGTAATCGTTGATTTGCAAGGTTTCAAGGACAGCGATAATAAATTCTTAGTTAAAGAAATGGCAGTAGCTACTCCAGAGTATACCTACGTGTTTTTAATAAAGCCTCCGTATCCGTTCTCTGCATTGAGTGATGAAGAAAAGAAATGTGTTCGTTGGATCGAAAGAAATAGAGGTTATTTATGGAGTGAGGGCTATATAGACTACAGAGAATTTATTATAATGATCAATGGTTTTTTGAAAAATAAAAGAATTATAGTCAAAGGAGAAGAAAAAGTAAAATGGATACAAGAGTTGTGTGATAATAATAATAGTGTTTTCGATATAACGCGTAAAGGTACTCCTAATTTGAATAATCTTAATGAACTCTATTGTAAAGACAAAATTTTGTTTAATTGTTATTATCATGATAAGTATTGTGCGTTACGAAATGTTTTAAGTTTAAAGAAAATTACACCATATGGATAACAATGTATTTTGATAATGCTTATTTTTCGAAATAAATAATTGTAACATTGAATTAGATGTTTTATTTATTTTTATACCGAAATTTATTCCTACCTATATTTTTAGGGAACTGAGTAAGAAACATATTTTTTTGCATATTAATTTATTTAATTACATTTACAACTAGGATTATTAAACAATATTCTAATAACTTAAATAAGCTAAAAGTTAGAACCACATATTTTTTTTGATATCTTCTTAATTACACATTTTGTCATATCCATTATTTCGTCCACTGCATCATGAACAACGTATTGAGCACTAAGTAACACGCACTCGCTGTCAGCGTCCGACGTCGAGGTCGACGAGCTTGCCCTGGTTGATTCACATTCACAGACCAAGTCCACCACCTTTATCTGGATCATCTTAAAACCTTTCTGCTCATTGCACACCACAAAAGATTTAGGAGCTATTCGCTTATTCTTTTTTGATGGAACACGTTTTTTCTTCTTTTGTTTAACTTCTGTCGATTGCGAACCAAACAAATCCTTATATTGTTGCGTAAAGTTTTCTAATGGGTCTTGAGCGTATTGAGGAAAAACGTCGTATCCATCCGCCATTATCTGTAAAGAAAAAAAAAAGAACTCAAATTACAATAAAGAAGTGATTATAATAATAACTAAAATAAGCATTTTATTCTAATAGAGGTTCAATAAAGGACACCTACAACATACCTGATTTATAATAGAATTCTTTCACAGTAATCACGAAGCAGGTCTTTTGTTGCGGTCTCCCAGTTTCCTACTAATTTCAGTCAGCAGTTGTTCTGTCTTATAATAGATGTCGTCCCAATGGTCGTACACCAAATACTGGCTTTTTGCTCGTCCTCTGATTTCCACTTCGGTTTTATCTGCTGAATCCACTGCTTCCATGATTTCTATTTTAATTATGAGCTTTGGTATTCTATGATCATTCGAGGCAAAGTAGCTGGTTTGCGGTGAAGAGAGGTGGTCCAACTGATGGTTGGACTGCATTTTAAGTTCGATGCAATCTTCATGTGAATGCACTGAGCACGAATAATGAACTAAATTTAGAATGATGAAGTTTTGCCTATATAGGTAATCAAGAACATGAGACGTGGAGTCGTGGAGTGTCATAAGCACGTGTACTACATGTTTTAACATGTTCAATAATCATTTTGCCAGTATAGCAAAGATTTCTTCCAGTAAGTTGAAACGAAATACGATGCGCGCTGAATAACGCTCGTGTTAGCAACTTGCTTTAACCTGCACTTTTAAATGCATACCGTGTTTTTGTGTGATTACTGAATTCCTACATAAACTCTTAACGAAATAGGGGGGTATGTAATAAATCAAAAAAAAATATCTTATCATAATTTATTTGCGATATAAGTACAGTGTACAAGTAATTAATTTTAATTTCTAGAATATAAATTCTAAAACAGTTCTATTGAAAGGGTCCTTTCTATTATTTGCAAAAGCATCAGTGTAATACCTTATATTATGGGTTCTTACAGTACATACATGTATTACTTACTTTGATATATTACTTTGACATATAATCTGCAGACACAAAATCATTTAAAATCATTGTAAGCTATTCTCGTACTAATCTTTACCATCATAAAATTACAGTGCTAATAGTTACCTATCTTTAAACAAATAATATACATATCGTTTGATACAATTTAAATATTAAGAATGGATCTATGACCCCAAGCTCTCGTAGATACTTTGTTAGACAAAATGTGGCGCTTGTCATCGTTGCGGCTTAGTGCAACTTTTTTAAGGCTACGTGTGAATATTTCATGTATAATAGATTTGAATAAAACGTTGGTTTTTCTCACTACATCCCCATCATATAAGCTTTTTTTGTAGTGAGATATTGAAATATCGCGAACAACGCATGATTTTACCCCCTTTGCTTTTTTAATAGTACTGTTAACAGTTTTTATACATATAAATTGCACTTGTAAAAAGACAACTGTGAACCTGTGACAGACGAGGAATTGAACCCCGTGTCTTACGCAATCCGGGCGTATGCCTATACCACTCGGCCACCGTCACATTAACAGGCCTGTTGAATTTTGCAAGCGCTTCTTAACGCGTAGGCTGCGTGACATCATCAATGTTGTGAGATTGCTCTCACAATATCTGAAGGAAAATATTTTTACAAATATTTTAACAATCAGTTAAGATGATGAAAGCTAATTTATAGTTTATTTTTGTTTTTATAGTGTTTTGTCACCATACAAACTTAATAATATAAATTGCACTTGTAAAAAGACAACTGTGAACCTTACAAGTGCAATTTATATTATTAAGTTTGTATGGTGACAAAACACTATAAAAACAAAAATAAACTAGTTTTTATACAGTACAGTTTTGATCGTAATCCAACAAATTCTGGTATTATGTTCCCTCCCATTTCGTCTTTAAAAAGACCAGGAACTTTTTTGTTCAAAAGTGGCAAGCTATGTATGTTTTCTGCTGGAAAGTTACTAGTATCGAAATAATTCAATAATAATAGTTTTAAATCTTTATAGAAATCGGGGGTTTGAATCTGATAGACGAAACTGTCTGTGTCTGTGTAGCACATGCGTAAGCGGTTTGTATACGTCGGCTCAAAGACTGAGTAATGAAAATCATACATGTGGCTTTTGGACAGTTCCAAAACTGTAAACCCAATGTATATTGGTTTGTCTAAAACAACACGCTCAGGTTTAGTTTGTATTGCAACCAAATTTTCAGTGAAGACTGAAGCACTATGGAAATTCGAATTTGCTATTAACACGTTCCGGGCACTACTCCAGACACAATAGATGTTTTATTGTTTTCACGCCTGTAGGCGGGCACTGTCCCGGAACGTGTTAATCTATCAGCACAATATCTTTTTTTTGTTTTATTTCGTTTATCACTCCATTTATTAACTAAATGAACATTAACCCTTTTTTCATTATTTTCCAATGTCTTTCCAAAAATGATGTTATTGAGCAGTTTAAAAAAGTCATGTTCAAAAGTTGACTGAGCCTGTTGCCTTAAGCTCGTGTTTAAATCGATATATTGTTTCAAGTAAGGGCTCTGACGAAAAGTTATAGCTCGATGAATTTTTTTCAACTTTAAACCATGTTTTATACATGTTTTTAAATGAACATAATGAATTACGTAAAAATATTTATCATAAAGATTGGGAAAAAGTTTTGAATTTTTCCCTCCAGGAGGTATACATTTTTCAGGACAAAATGGTAATTCATTATGCCTGTCATGCAACTCTTTTGGATAGCTTAGATCGACCTCGAGAATAAACCCGTATTCCGCGTTGTCAGGAATATTGGTTACATCGAGTCTATCAATTTCTGTTTGATTTAAAAACCTAAAGTCCGAGAATGGTAATGATTGACACATGCTAAATCCGTACAAGTTATTACAATCTATGTAAACCACATAAGTTTCGGGCTGTTGTTTATCATAATCTGGAACATATTTGTTATTTGCTTTCGCATGCCTGTGTAAGCACATACACACCCCTCCTCTTACACCGGATTGAATCATGCGCACCATGGCAAGGTCATCAATAAGCTCTAGCTCAACGCCTGTTTTAAAAAGCATCGCATCAAATGATAAACTCGGAGCAGTGACATAAAACCCCGGATCATTATTATCTAACTGATAGTGAAGTTTACATGTTTTTCTGAATTTTTCGAATATATCAGTCAATAGGATAACATCAACTTTCATCAGGTATAAGTCAGTATATTGACCCAAGTTTTTAATATTGAATTCGGTCCAGACGGATTGGGCGTGCTTATAATCTTCATCTACACTAATATTATAAAGAGGAAAACTTTGTTTGTTTGTTTGATTGTAATGAATAGGCTCATAAACTACTGGACCGATTTTGAAAATTCTTTCACCATTCGAAAGCTACATTATCCACGAGTAATCTACACTAATATTATAAAGAGGAAAACTTTGTTTGTTTGTTTGATTGTAATGAATAGGCTCATAAACTACTGGACCGATTTTGAAAATTCTTTCACCATTCGAAAGCTACATTATCCACGAGTAATATAGGATATATTTGATTTTGAAAAAAATAGGGTTCCGTAAGATATTAGGGTTTTTCGGACACAAGGTGTAAAAAATCAACCAATCTACACTAATCTACACTTCTACACTAATATTATAAAGAGGAAAACTTTGTTTGTTTGTTTGTTTGTAATGAATAGGCTCATAAACTACTGAACCGATTTTGAAAATTCATTCACCATTCGAAAGCTACATTATCCACGAGTAATATAGGATATATTTAATTTTGAACAAAAATAGGGTTCCGTAAGATATTAAAGTTTTTCGGACACAAGGTGTAAAAAATCAACCAATCTACACTAATATTATAAAGAGGAAAACTTTGTTTGTTTGTTTGATTGTAATGAATAGGCTCATAAACTACTGGACCGATTTTAAAAATTCTTTCACCATTCGAAAGCTACATTATCCACGAGTAATATAGGATATATTTAATCTTCTACACTAATATTATAAAGAGGAAAACTTTGTTTGTTTGTTTGATTGTAATGAATAGGCTCATAAACTACTGGACCGATTTTAAAAATTCTTTCACCATTCGAAAGCTACATTATCCACGAGTAATATAGGATATATTTAATCTTGAACAAAAATAGGGTTCCGTAAGATATTAGGGTTTTTCGGACACAAGGTGTAAAAAATCAACCAAAACAGTTACTTATTTTGCGTACCCTGCCTAAACTATTAAAGATAGAACCATAAAAAGTTCTAAGTAATTGTAGATCTTATAAATATCTACAAAAAAGTCCGCGACATACTATACCTATCTATGTCGGGTGAGGCACAAGAACCTTTTTTTTTTATTGAAAAATCTTGATTATTTTTTGGACTACATTTAAACGCGTTTATTTTACTCATGCTATGAATCCTTTAAAAAAAAATATTTCATCACTAAGTACAGTTAATGTAGATAATATTTGGTCTTGAATGATTAAAATTGGACGTTTGGTTCTGAAGTTATCACGGCCCGTTGCGAAGTAGGCTTTATCAAGGCCCGATGAGCGTGTGGGAGGGGGAGTTTAGATCTATGAGTAAGGTACCCGCGCGGCGCGATTTTCAGTAAAAATTTCTTTCGCACTCACGATAAACAAATCCCTGGGCCAAACATTCAAATTAGTAGGAATTTATTTACAAAAAGAATGTTTTACGCATGGGGTCGGGGCTCCCGAGCATCAGTATATTTTGTTACCAGAAAATAATGTAACGTCAAATGTTGTGTATAGAGAAGCTCTACAATAATAGCTTAAGTTTTCTATCCTAAAACTACGGGTTGCACTCTGGCACTTAACAACTAACACCCACAGAAAGAAAATCTGTTCAGCCTGCGGATAGTGACTGCTTCGTCGAAGTTAGTGTCGGTGTCTGTGAATTGACATGGGAATCATTTGTTTGCTGACCGTGTCTTTCCTGGGTAGGCTTTTTGCAGCGGTAACCGACATCCACGCGGGCGGAGCCGCGGGCGACCGCTAGTCAGATATATGCTCATTTGTAATAGAACTGTAAAACATGTCTTTTTCTGGAAGAGATCGCTCTTTATAACGGTCCCAACTATCCATGTTCTCGTATGGGTAAATTCCTTTTCGTGTAAGTAAATTGAATTGTGCTTCAATAGAAAAGTGGGTACGCAGATAATTAAATTCTTCTTTTTGAATAGTTTTAGCTAATTTGTTCAAGCTGGTACCCAAAATTTTAAACGAATCTACAAACCGAACTTGTATGAACTCATTGCCAGAAACAGGAATGAATTTTGTAAATGATACATAATTCTCCTTCGTTTTGGGTATAACCTTTATAGTTCCGGGCAATTCACCTAGTTGTTTTATAAATAAATGGCAATCATACCCAGAAAAATTATGAATAAATATTAGAATAAACTTTGGTGTTTTGTACTGTAAATTACAATAGCCATGTGCTGCGCCACGATATAAACCGCTTATGTGGCAATGATCACGAACTTTGTCGGTAAACAAAAAATTATCGCAAATATGACAACGAGTAGCTTGCATAAAGGCAGCTTCATCTTGATCTGTAAAAATCATTGGTGAATTTTGGGATAAAATTGTATGAATCTCATCACGTACATCGCGATAGATAGAATCTATAAACTTTTGAACACAGTCTTGACCTCGATATGTGACATAACGATTATGATTTTCATTCACTGAACATACTATATTATATGCAAACGCTGCTGGAACATGGTGTTGTAACGTTTTTGTGTGTGTGGTATCGGAAACTAAAGAACTGTTCTGAGACGGTTCTATAATGGTTCAAAATCTGCATAAATTACGAACGGAACGTTTTGTTTACGGTCATAGTTTTCGAATTTAATTACAGAACCTTTTTCAGGTAAAACAGTAACGATACCGCTACATAAATGACTTTCGAGTTCTTCGCATGTAGTAGAAAACACTAGACATGTGTCGCAAAAATATATTTTACCGTGATGTGCTGTAATTTGACTACGTATAAGTCGCGACAAATCTTTTATTGAACAATAATGTGTAGTAGTCCCGTTATCTAATAGTAATAAATGAATAGTCTTTTTGTTTTGACTGTTTACGGACTTACAAAGAGGTCTAATGATAGTCTTATTATTTTTTAAACCGTAAATGATGAAACTCAACCTAGGATTGCTTTTCTCAAATGTATTTATATCTGCGAATGTGACAGGAAAAGACATTTCTTCATCATTAAGAACGAGACGAAAATCGGGATAAGATGAGACCCGTTCGGGGTGCTTTTGCGTAGGATAAAGAGCAGCTACAACGCTCCATAAGAAACAAAACTGATCTTTATTATGAATGTTTATGCATGCTTTCTTATTTTGAATGCATTTTGGTAGTGGCAAATAAGAGCTGCCTCCTAATGGTTGATATTTATTTATGTTAATTTCTAAATGTAAATTATCAAGAAATGCCCAACCACTATCATTCTCCTGAAATTCGTCTATTTTCTTTTTTAAAGTACTTTGAAGCTTCAAAAAAATAATGTTAAAATCATAGTTCTGATAAATAACAAATTTTTTTGTTAGAAATGATTTCATTTCTTGTGTGCTGTCTTTAAATAGCATGAACAGGGAAAATAGATCAAAATTTACTTTTAGAGTGGTATGCTTTTTTAAGGCATCATCAATGAGTAATTTAATTTTATTACTAATTGAATACAAAACGGATTCTAACGAGGCTTTATCAGTTTCGATTGGAACGATTCGATATGAAACGATACGAGAGCGAAATGCAGATGCAACAATTTCCACACCATCGCTATGCGATTCGGTCGAGTTATTTTGTTTATGCGATCGACTGCGTATATGACCTATCCAAGACTTTAAGCCGATCGATGTATTACAAACCGAGCAGAACGGCATAATTGCTTAACTTACTTATATTTGCAATAATAAATATACCTACCTAATCAGAAACAATAATAAATAAAAAAAAAGAATATAAGATACGAAAATGTAATTAATATTTCAAATGAACATAAAACTTATTAGTAAATCCTCCTAAAATCTACTTACTTAATATTAATTTTATTACTATAATATACCGGCTCACTATCATTAAAAATGGCGTAGGCCTTGGCGAGGAAGTCCTGCAGGGATTCCCACTCGCTTGAGTAACTTCCCAACGCCTTCTTGTATCGCTGGTCTGCAGGGGTGTTTTTGGCATCGTCGGTGTTGTACACCTTCAGCTCCACATAAAACTCTCCATCGACAGTTGCGGCGCGACGACACTGACCGGACGACACGCGGGAGGTAAAGCTGGAGCCTAGGCTGGGGCGACCGGGTTCCTTGTTTGTTGTCCGCTCGTCGTTATTTATAATGGCGAACAGACTCTTCGGCTTTTTGTGCGATCTGAAAAAGCAATTATAAGAAACAGTAAGTATGCTTCAAGTTAATAGGTATACAAGTATAGAGTAGTTTTAGTTTGGATATTGTATATTAGTTTTTTAATATTATTAATTAACCTTTATGTCTATTGTGTATGTATTATTAAGTGGATATTTTATTACGCTCAACTGGTGATAGCAAAGGGCTTTGAATTGATCGCATCGACAACAACATGTATAAATATTAAAAACTCTTAAAAATTACTACTAAACTGAACTTACTGGGAAGAGGAAGGCTGCGAGTAGGCTTCCACATTGATGACAGGAGGAATGGCGGCTTTAAGCTTCCTGGGCTTTGGGGTGACGGCAGCTGGGGCAGGCTTGCTCTTGCTTTTGCTCTTACTTTTGGCTGGCGATTGCTGTGGTGGCGGTGGTGGCAACGGCTCTTTGGCTGCTACCTCATCGCTGCTTGATGCGTACTCAGAATCCGACCTTAAAAGAAAAAAATATGATAATATTTATAAGAAAGAAAAAAAATTTTTTGACTGATTCTAAAGCGAAAAAAAAAATCATTAATGGCAAGGCAGAAATCAAACTGCCTGACACTTGCTTCAGGAAAGTAACGAAGATAACCACTATCGTTAAAAATAGAACTTTGTAAAATTATTAAAATAATGAAAGGAAGGTACTTACTAACATTTTGGGCTTGCAGGGTCTGGTGTCTTGTCCTTTCACAGGAAAAATCTTGAGGAATAATACATTTTTGCTACAGAAATCCGTATTTATGCGATAAATAATGAATCATCAGCAAAAAATGAAATCAAGGATTGATAACGTAAGTTGCTACAAAACCAGCAAGCGATTGTATGCCATAAAATAATAGACAGTCCATAAATTTTATTAAAAAGAAAGTATGCAACATATTCCCTTTTATATTACAACATTATCGTTATTTCATGTTCACATTTAAAGAAACTATACTCGTGTTTCATTATGTAGCAGTCAACGTGAAAAAGAAATTTGAGTGCAATAAGTGCTAATATTTAAAATGCCTAGGTACTCAATCAATAACCTTACCAAGTACATGCCTTTTTTATATATGGTTTTCAGAAACATTTATAGTTATTACTCGAAATATGTTCGTTGTAAAGTCAGTCCATTTGACACAGTTTTAATGTCAAACTTTTTCATTTATAAAAAATCAAAATAAATATTTGAAAGTGCATATCATCTACACTATCTACACTAACATTATAAAGAGGAAAACTTTGTTTGTTTGTTTGTTTGTTTGTTTGTAATGAATAGGCTCATAAACTACTGGACCGATTTTAAAAATTCTTTCACCATTCGAAAGCTACATTATCCACGAGTGATATAGGCTATATTTAATTTTGAACAAAAATAGGGTTCCGTAAGATATTAGGGATTTTCGGACACAAGGTGTAAAAAATCAACCAAAAAAGTTAACTTATTTTGCGTACCCTGCCTAAAGTGTTATAGATAGAACCATAAAATGTTCTAAGTAATTGTAGATCTTATAAATATCTACAAAAAAGTCCGCGACACACTATACCTACCTGTAGTGTATGTGAAAAAGAGAAGGAAGTATTCTGTCGTCTCCTGCGCACACTGGTTCCCCGACGACGCCGGGGCGGGGTGGTAGTGGGGATACTTTACTCGCCACCACGGTGGAGGACAGACGTGTTAGTCAGTGTGACGTACGGAGCCGATACCCGGGATGCCGGGATACTACATTTTGGCAACGAGGATGTAAGTACTGTGAATCATTTATAAAAAAAAAGGGAGAAAACAATATGTGTTTGATATAAGTCTCATAATGCATTTAGTACAATAATTGAAGTTACATCGGGCTAAATAAATTCGCTAACAGTTTATTAGTATCCTATATTACAATGTTGAAGAAAAATATATGAAATATTTTGTAAATAGCTTTGTTTGTGTTGTTTACACGATTTTAAGTAAGCGTATCGCAGGCAAAGCGGGTGGGAAGTTACCAACTAATGTTTTCTTGAGAGTTAACGTTAGGGGAATTCATTTGTGATAACAAAAGCTTACGTATAGATAT
The DNA here is from genome assembly GCA_963584085.1 of Pyrausta aurata. Classification (NCBI taxonomy): domain Eukaryota; kingdom Metazoa; phylum Arthropoda; class Insecta; order Lepidoptera; family Crambidae; genus Pyrausta; species Pyrausta aurata. The sequence goes on along the minus strand of OY757262.1, from coordinate 5,855,233 downwards.
TATGTGTATATCTACGACGTCCATGTGTACCTCCTATGTGAAACGTAGGTGTATGAAAAGGCTATGTAGCAAAACATAATTATTAAAGCGGGGTACGTGATGTATTGTATTTATTACCTAAAAAGGTATTTGCTATTTATGCATTTCAATGGTTGTTTAAACATAAATAAAGTTTTTAAACGTAACATTATGACGAACGAGAAAATGTGGTGTTTCGGAAATAATTAAGTTATAGCATTAATAATTGATAATATCTATTCGTATGTTATTGCGATTAATTGATGTGACTTTTGTCAGTTTTTGAGCAATTCATTTGTTAAGTACACAAACCAGAATTATAGACAGTTACATAATATAGGGTCTAGGTATGCTAGCACTGTCAATCCAAAACATGTTTACATAGCATGATGAAGTATATCTAATATAGGATAGGATAAAACATAATACAGAGGTAATCAAAATATTTTGATTATATTAGCGAAATTGGAAAATGATGTACAGAGAGTGTATACAACTTAAATTTCATCTCTTTACATGCAGATACAGATAATTATAGATGATAGTAATAATAAATAGATGCAGTAATAAATTCTTTACTAAAAGATACTTTTCACTTATATAAGACTAACTGTAAATTTTATGAAGGCCTGTCTTTCTTTTATGCAATGATGAGCTGAATATAACATTTGATTGTATTCCATTTAAAAATACAATTAATAACTAATAACAATAACTGTAAGGAAGGATTTGAAGTAAAGGTCTAATTTATAATACCAACCCACTTGTCTTATTGATAGGGTAACACAATACAGAAAAAGTTTATTCTTGGTAAGAAATTACTTTATTAGGCCCATAAATGGGAGTTTAACTCTTTACAGAAGGTATTTATTTGCAATAAAATTAAACATAATATAAAATGTACATGCGTGAATTTAGGGCGATACGCGACTGGGTACACAAATATAAATAAAACAAGGTTATTAGATATAATAGTAGTCTTTTGATAAATGATTTAACGAAATGACTTTGAAGATGGCGATATTGATATTAAAGACGATGATGTTGACGTTGATGATGTATATGATGACGATGGTGAAGATGATGACGATGACGATGACACTGACCATGACGATGACGATGATGATGATGTTGATGATGATGTAGATGATGACGATGATGATGTTGATGTTGATGATGATGAAGATGTTGATGATGATGAAGATAATGATGATGTAGATGATGACGATGACACTGACAATGACGATGACGATGATGATGATGTTGATGATGATGAAGATGATGATGATGTGAATGATGACGATGATAACGATGACACTGACAATGACGATGACGATGACGATGATGATGATGATGTTGATGATGATGAAGATGATGATGATGTTGATGATGAAGATGATGTTGATGATGATGAAGATGACGATGATGTAGATGATGAAGATGACGATGAAGATGATGATGATAATGTAACGATGATGATGATGACGATGATGATGATGATGACGATGATGATGACGATGACTATGACGATGAAGAAGATGACACTGACAATGACAATGACGATGACGATGACGATGACGATGATGATGATGATGTTGATGATGATGAAGATGATGATGATGTTGATGATGACGATGATGTTGATGATGATGAAGATGAAGATGATGTAGATGATGAAGATGACGATAAAGATGATGATGATAATGTAACGATGATGATGATGATGATGATGATGATGATGATGACGATGATGATGACGATGACTATGACGATGAAGAAGATGACACTGACAATGACGATGACGATGACGATGGTGATGATGATGTTGATGATGATGAAGATGATGATGATGTTGATGAAGACGTTGATGATGATGAAGATGAAGATGATGTAGATGATGAAGATGACGATGAAGATGATGATGATAATGATGACGATGACGATGATGAAGATGATGATGATGTTGATGATGATGATGACAATGACGAAAGTGATGATAATGACGATGACTATGACGATGAAGACGATGACACTGATAATAACGATGACGATGACGTTGATGTTGATGATGATGAAGACGACAATGATGTTGATGATGATGAAGATGACAATGATGATAATGATGATGAAAACGATGACGATTATGATGATTATGAAGATGTCGATGAAGATGATGATGATGATAATGATGATCATGATGAGCAAGATGATGATGATGACGATGATAATAATACGACGATGAAGATGATGAAAATAAAGACAATAATGATGGTTAGGTAGGCTTTTAGTTTGAAATGACGATAGTTGATAGTGGTGAAAATGAAAAACATGGAAATGGTCATTGAATGAATGGTGTGGTTGGGTTACGAGCCAACAACTTTTGTTGATAGCTTCTCTTAGAAAAATTTGAATGCAATGGTGAAGTTGGTTTGGTATTACTTACGTGGGAAAATAGAAGTGAAATTTTACCTAAAAGCAGCGGCGAACCTAAAACAAAGCAGTCATAAACGGGCAAGTTTATTGAATTGTGGTGGACTACAACTTAAATAAAGATGGTCAAATAGATGTATTCAAAATAGCCATAAACAAAAAGGATGAATACTTTGCCTCCAGCAAAGCAAGACATAAAAGACACGAATTAAGAGGTATAAAACGAGGCGAAAATAATAAAATTAAAAAAAAAATTAAGACTTCGGCAGCAAGCTTCTAAATGCAAATTCATAGACTTAAAATATCAACTCACGGAGAAGTACAGTTCTAAAAAGCTACGACATAAAACATTTTGAAGTCAGGAGACGACATGACTTTAAATAAAATCATTATAGATGCTAACACTTTGGAAATTGTGAAAAGACAATTAAAAATTAGCAATAAAGGAAATATACAAGTTGTAAAAAAAAAAAACCCTGTTATAAGAAAAGGTGTCTAAAATGTGAGAAAATATTTCACTTTAAAGCAGTCATTTGAAGAGGAAGACGAATGCGAATTTATGTATAAATCAGAATTACCAATAAAAACGTGAAAACAAACGAATATGGAACTGAGAAACATTGAAGAAACAACAAGTACTAACAAATCAGAGGAAGAAAATTCACTATGTGTTTAATGCTGGGGACGATGATATGGTGAAATGTAAAGTAGGAGGAATAAAAGTAAAAAAAAGGTGATCGATTCCGGGTGTAAACTTAATTAGTGACAACATGGTGAAAATACATAATACAGGTTTTTGACAAACAAAGCAATCAGATAGGATCTTTCTGGCATATGAGAGTACTATCCATTTACGGGGTTCGATTCCTCGTCTGGCACAGAGTCACGGTAACATTTTACAAGTGCAATTTATACTTTCCATTTGATAACACAAGGATTCTTTGGTGCTAAAATTCAGTTTTCTCATATTATAAGGATAAAAAATGCAAAATTCTACGTAATTAGAGGAGTGACAGCAATTGATTTGGAGGTTCTCAAAATAGGTTAAACAAACTAGGAAACATTTTCGATGTTTGAGGGCATATAGAACTATAACTTGGATGACAATGTAAAAAAAAAGATAGAAACGATAGAAGGTAGAAGAGGAAAAATGTTAGAGCACCTGATTCGACACAATCATTTGATCAAAACCTTAATAGAGGGAAGAAGTCCACCTTTGTACACTTAATTTGTGCAATAAAGTCTTGAAATAAAAAATAAATAAGAATAGAATGATAGAAGGAAGCGAGGAAGAAGAATAATAAGCTATATGGGGCAAATAAAGCTAACGTTTAACGTCGTATCGTATCAGGAAGTCGAAAAAATGGTAGAAACTCGGAAAATATGGAAAGCTCCGCTGACAACGGCCAAGTTCTAGAGTTTGATGACGATGATAATAAAAACATATTGATAAGTCAAGCCTGTATCACAGAAAAAGTCGTCGCAAAAAAAATAATAGAAGAACTTTTGGAGTGATAGGACATAATATTTGAAAAGTAGAGGGGGTTAGAATAGATCATTCCAATTGATGAGAATGATGTTTGCATTTGCGTGCTACAAAACGTGAAAATTACCACTTGCCTCCAATAGACCAACTATATTCATACCTTGTTTGAGCTATTATAATTTATAATCTACATTACAACCTCAGGTTCTTTAGAAGTGGTAAAAAAGGGATGTTAACTGTACTGTACTTTCAGTATTTCTATGAAAAGTAATATTTGTATGTTTATTTACGCAAAAAAGTATAATAAAGTTATGCTTATTTCACAATTTAGAATTTAAAAGGTCGTTATTTCTCTCATAAGGTAATGTACAAAAAGAAAAAATAATAAGAAACATAAGTAGTAGACTAACCGATTTATGATTTGGTTGTTTCAAAAGCTTTAATGACGAAGGGTATTAAAAAGAAGTTAATTATAAAAAAATATTATAATGTATGAATTACTTTTAACAGCAAAAAACATTGTTAATTTTTAAAAGAGGCATTGACAAGTATAGTGAATTATGTTTCTTGCATAGTTTCTTTCCAGCACTGGCCCACAGTTGCTCGAGGCTGTGGTAGGGTCTGAAGTGAGTGTAGATGAAGAGATAAATATTTTTATTGATTTAATTTATATTACTGAATAATTAGGACGTTGAAGTATTTAGTAAACTAGACGTCATATGGTATGCTTTTCATCAGCTTGAACTTAACTCGTCAAGTATGTGTAAACGAGACACAATAAAAATTCCATTGTTATGCGACTCTCGGCATTCGTTTGATACCTGACTGATTAACCCGGACCCGGACTAAAGGCACATGATAACATTCATTTTTATATAAGGGAGGATATTAATAGAGAGGGATATTAATATAAGGGAGGATGGAAGAAGGATAAAAAAATATATATATATCAACATGTCAATACCAATATCAATATGTATATGTATAAATTGATGATTTCATAAATGATTTAATCGAGATATAAAATAAATAGTTTTGTTTAAATTAAAACAAGGGAGGGATGTAGTGTATGTGAAAAAGAGAAGGAAGTATTCTGTCGTCTCCTGCGCACACTGGTTCCCCGACGACGCCGGGGCGGGGTGGTAGTGGGGATACTTTACTCGCCACCACGGTGGAGGACAGACGTGTTAGTCAGTGTGACGTACGGAGCCGATACCCGGGATGCCGGGATACTACACTACCTATGTCAAGTGAGGCACAATAACCATTTTTTTATTGAAAAATCTATTTTATTTTTTTTGTGATGACATTTAAACGCGTTTATTTTACTCATGCTATTAATCCTTATCAAAATAAATTATTTCATCACTAATTACAGTTAATGTAGATATTATTTGGTCTTTGAATGATTAAAATTGGACATTTTGTTCTGAAGTTACAGCGAAATTAAAATATTACGATTTCTGCTGCCCGGCCCGTTGCGAAGTAGGCGTTACCAAGGCCCTTAGAACTTAACTCCTCATCTACACTAATATTATAAAGAGGAAAACTTTGTTTGTTTGTTTGTTTGTTTGTTTGTCTACATCTACATCTACACTAATCTACACTATCTACACTAATATTATAAAGAGGAAAACTTTGTTTGTTTGTTTGTTTGTTTGTTTGTTTGTTTGTCTTCATCTACACTAATATTATAAAGAGGAAAACTTTGTTTGTTTGTTTGTTTGTTTGTTACAAACAAACAAACAAACAAACAAAGTTTTCCTCTCCGGCGGAGCCGCGGGCGACCGCTAGTACATAATAAAATTAAAGGTCATTGTAAGATAAACATAGCATCCATGAGGTATTTCTGGACAAAACTCAAACAGTCATTTGCTTCTTTTTAATGCAACATAAAGTAAACACGATGAGTGTTAAGTTACAGCTCTCAAGCATTTACATAGAAAGCTAAAAAAGCTGAGTCTGCAACTGCACCGTTAGTACAGGAGCCAACATATTTTTTATACTTTACCAGGAATATTAAGATTTTATTTCTTGTATTTTTTTGACCTTATATCTTGAATCGGTGGTTGTACGCGATGGTACAAAAGAAAAAATAGGTTTTACGAAAATAAGATTTTAATGAGAAGGGATGCTCACAAACATAATTTCTGACTGACGACCTCCGTAGTGTAGTAGCTAAGCACGCTGGGTTTCAAGGCGTTGCCGCTCCGAGGTCCCGGGTTCGATTCCCGGTCGGGACAATGTAGAAATCAAAATTTTCTATATTGTCCCGGGTCTGGGTGTTGTGGTACCACCGTTGTGTCTGATTTCCATAACACAAGTGCATTATCTACTTACCTTGGGATCAGAGCAATGTATGTGATTGGTGTCCAATATTTTATTTATTTATTTCTATAAAACTTTGGGGAGGGCAAAATCTAAAGCTGCGCGTGCGGCTCACGCGGCGAGCTGATGTCGAGTGTCGAGCAAGGGACCGTAGACGGGGCGCGGAGGCTGTTCCTTGCAGGGCGCTGCGATTGGCTGCAGACATCGGACGATGATCACGCCACCTTGGGGCGCGCTGATTGGTTGGAGCGCGGCGTCAACATCCTCCCGGCCGTTGAAAGCACTGTCTTTCAACTTCAAGTGCTGTCTGAAGAAGGTAGAAGACATATGCGGTTGAGGGAGCGTCTGATTAAGCCGTTGGCGGTTGCAACTTCTGCTACTCTAGGTATTCCGTCTGAACCGGGATATAGTTTGCTGACTCTACCAAGGCGCCAGTAGAGTGGTGGAGAATGGTTTTCCTTTATCAGGACGAGGTCATCCAACTTTAGATCTCTACATCTGGTCCGCCATTTGGTTCTTTGTTGCAGGTTAGAGACGTACTCGGTTGACCATCGCTGCCAGAAGTGCTGCTTGATTTGTTGCAGATGCTGGTACCGGTTGAGAGATCGCGTGTTGCTGTCAAATGAAATGAAATGAAATATCTTTATTTGTCTAAAACATGGTCAAGATAATGGTGGTAGGTACACTTTTAGTTCAGTATGTTTTGTCTATGTCAGACATGCAAATATTTTTTTTTTTTAAAAGGACACTAAACATAACAACACATTCGTCAAAGCATAAATATATCTATTTAATAATGTTCTAAACAAACAAAAGAAGATTAGCTAGTACATTAGATAAATCATCAAAACAAATATTATTAAAAGTCATGTCCTTTAAATCTAAAGCAGTAATGTCAAAAAAGTAATACTAATATAATGTTAAAATTTAATTATAGAATCAGGAAATCATTAATAGAATAAAAACACATCTCTGTTAGCCATTGATTCAATTTTTTCTTAAAACTATTCAGCGGCAGATCAGTTATTGCTTTTGGTATTTTATTATAAATTCTAATGGCCATAATGTAACTATTTCTGCTAAATACTTTTGTTTTTATATTTGGGAATTTCAATTTTTCTGGGTTCCTCCTACTGTACAATTGATTATCCTTATATTTTATAAATATATCTGGATGTTTTTTAACGAATAAGCCTGTTTCGTAGATGTATAGGCCAGTTAATGTCAGCAGACCGAGCTTCACAAAGAGAGGCTTACATGAGTCCATATGGTGAGCGTTGCATATTGCTCGAATACATTTTTTTTTGTATTTTGAATAAAGCCTGTACATCACTAGAATTTCCCCAGATAACTATCCCATATCGTAGCACGGACTCAACATAACCATGGTATGCTAGGAGGGATAATTTTAAATTATTTGTTTTTTGAATTCTGTAAAGAACGTACACAAAACGGTTTAATTTCTTGCACAGTTTCTCAATCTGTAACTTCCACGAGCAATTTGAATCTAAGGTCAAGCCTAAGAATAAAGCATTTGATGAATTATCTATAATCTCACCATCGCAGATAATGTCAATTTTGGGTGGCTGCATTTTTATATTGTAAAACTGTGTTAATTTGGTTTTTGAAACATTAATATGAAGATTATTACACTTAAGCCATTTTACAATTTTATTCACTGTAGTATTCATTACATGTTCATAAAGTTCACATGTCATTTTATCTCTACAGGGTACAATAATTAAAATGTCATCTGCAAATAATTTTTCATCTCTCCTGTTCGGAAAATAGCACTTTCCTGTGTAGATAGCCGGGTGGAAAATAGCTTATCCATCCCTAGGGTGGAAAGTAATTTAGTTTTAATTGGCATGGTATAGAGTCAAGGCATGCAGTCAAAGCTTGGATCAAAGATAATTGAGTCACATCATAATAAAAAAATAATAAACATTTTTGCTTAGCTATACATTGAAAAACATGTTTATTTTGATCGGTGATATAAAAAGTATTCAATTGATTCAATCTATAATTAAAATATACTGTTCATTACAATAATTTGATTGAAACCTGTGTTGCCATCCTAATCTTGCGGCGCGCGCTCCTACGCACATCATTTTGAGTACTTACAACCCCGTAAAGTAGTTGCTTCCGAGACGTTGTGCCCATGACACGAAACTAACCTACCAGGGCTCAATTTTCGAGTGTGCTTTCCCTTAAACCTATCTGAAGACCTGTGTGACTGTGCCTGTGTCCTCGGTGATCACCTGCAACCTGGAAACCATCTACTGGCGGATAATAGGTGAGTCCTGACAGACAAAACCTCCCTTATATTTTTTGCCTACCACGTTGAATCCACTGCCGATCTCGAACATCTTTTGGTAGCAGAGCGTAGTTTATTTTGGACCTTTGCCTAAATAATTATTTTAAAATTAACGTAATTAATTAGCTTCCACCCTTTACATAAAACGTCTCATTCTATCTTAGTAATTATTGTGAAATCTGCATTCCCCCTTTGCACGCGGTAGCCATCTTAGTTCCATTCATTTCTAGTAGTTACATAATGACGATAAATAAATAAATATCCAAATTCATCATTGTGTTACGGAGTGCGCGAGCGCATTTTAATTACTTGCATTCCTGCCTATTGTTGTGCTATTGATAACGTTCGCCGTCCCTCCGCCACGTGTGTGTTTATACGAGCTATTTACGAGTTACGATTATTCCTTACCTATTTTATTCATTACACCTTCACCGAGCCGTCCTGCATTCCTTTGCCTTTTGAAAATTACGTGTTGATTAATTACCATTGATTTTAGCGTAAGTAAGTACATATACCTACTTCAAACATGCCTGATTCTGAATCGAGTAACGAGACCGTGAGGGCCCTACTTTACACGGACACGGCTGAATACCGTGAGGCTATAGGTGAAATTCGTTATGTGAGTGATTGGGTTGATGATTCCCATCGCGTCCTTGAGACCTTCTCCGTTAATCGCATGCGTGCGCGTCTTTCTGACCTCCCACTTATGTGTGATAAGTTTAGAGCTGCCTGTTCTAAGTTGTTAGGAAACCTTGACCCTGCTATTTATGAACAAGAATATGTTCAAATTAAAACCGAGATGCGCGTTGTGAGGGACAAGGTAGATGACCTTAAAATAAGATTCGAGGAAATAAAACCCCACCAGTTCGAGTCTCCCCGTACTAGTACCCCCTTGAAGGAAAATAAGTCCATGATTGTTGACACCCCGGCTAGTAAATTACCTGACCTACCTATACCTAGATTTGACGGCCGTCCCGACAGATGGATTAGTTTATAGACCAGTTTGATAGTGTGGTCGACAATCAGCCGACTTTGACCCCTACCTTAAAGCTTCATTACCTAGTCGGTGCCTTGTCTGATGAGCCCCGTAGGTTGATTCAGCACCTTAAGATTGAAGCGGGCAATTATACTGTGGCTCGTGACCTTCTCAAGCGTAGGTATCACAACCTTCGCGTCCTGGCAGATACGCATATCGCGCAGATAATGATGCTACCTAATATTTCACCTAAGTTGTCCGGCTTACGTGTATCGTTTCTTAACCCTCTTCTCTCAACTTACCGTTGTTTAGAACGATTAGACCTGCCTGTTAATCATTGGTCATATTTACTGGTACACCTATGCCTTGCGAAGTTGCCTTCTGAATTAAAATCGCGTTTTGAGCGTCGTTTTGGTGATGACCCTAATAAACTTCCAACCTTTGATCAACTTATTACCTTCTTAGAGGATGAATGTAGGCATCACGACAATGTAGGTAGTGCTTCGGTCGTCGACACTACTGCCTCACTTAGTACGAGCTCCACTCGATTCCCGAAATCTAACGCGCGGTCTCCGCCTCCTACGAAGACATTTGTTACGTTTGCACCCACACCGAAGTGTCACGTTTGTAATAGTACGTCGCATTACGTACGCGAATGCCCCGAGTTTGTTCGCCTTCCTACACGTCAACGTGTCAATGTAGTTAAAGAGGCCCGTTTGTGTTATCGATGCCTAGATAAACACTCCATCTCTCAATGCAAGCGAGATTATCGCTGCAATACCTGCCGTCGTTCTAGTCATCATACGTTGCTGTGTTATGCCGATGACGCCCACGTGAAGCATCAGCATGAACGCTTCTACCGCGACGTCGCAGCCTTACCTTCAAACTCGCCGAGGACGTCCCCACCGCGTGACCTGACGGAACGTACTTTCCCACGCATTAGAGCCTATAACAGCTTTTCACCTCGTAATTCCCACAGAGCTTCACCCCCGGGTTCGGGCGGGCGATTTTCGCCTGTACCCAATAGTGATCGTGTTTATCACGCTCCTCCTCCAAGATCTCAGGATGAACGTGCCTTCCATTCAAAGCCAAACGACTCTTCACAATTCTGACTAGATAGCCCTCCTGTACCTACCCTTACTTCAGTATCACGCAATTCTCTTGTTCTTTTACCTACGGCCTTAATTCACGTTAAAACTTCGTCTGGATATTACGCAGAAGCCCGTGCCTTATTAGATACCGGTGCCCAAGGCTGCCTCCTTACTACAGAGTTTGTTACGGACCAAATGAACTTACCTATCACTCCTTCACATGTTCCCGTTCGTGGAATAGGTAATATACAGTCAGTCCATTTCCATGGAACTGTATCCCTTTCTTTTAAACCTGTCAATTCTACCCTACCTGTGATATCGACTACCGCCATAGTTGTCGACGTGATTGCTGGGTCCCTCCCGGAAGTAGATGTACCTAAAAGTGTTGTTACCCCTACCAAGCATCTACCACTTGCTGACCCCCTGTTCCATAAACCTGGTCCTATAAGTGTACTACTTGGAGCTGACATCATTGGCCGCCTGTTGAAGCCTGAGTTGTTTGTTTTACCTGATGGCCTTACTGCCATATTGACAATCTTTGGGTTCGTCTTGTCAGGCCCTGTTCCTGGACGTCTTTCTGAAATGGAACCTCCTATGACTGGAGTCTCATTGTCCCAAATAGTGGAAAGGTTCTGGAAGATTGAAGAGGCCCCCCAGCTGTCTAATTCAAACCCTTTGGACTTAGAATGTGAGACATTCTTCAAAGCAACCACCACTCGTGAGAATGATGGACGTTTTATGATTAGGCTCCCCTTTTTACAAGATCGTCCACTCCTCGGTGATTCTAAGGCCAATGCCGTTAAGCGATTTGGAAGCCATGAAAGGCGTTTGCAAGGTAATCCTCATTTTCGTGAAAAATACATATCCTTTATGCGTGAATATATTGAGTTGAATCACATGTCCCTTTCATCATATGATCACACCCGTGAACATTATTTCATTTTTAAGAGCGCTGGTGGTAAAATACGAGTTGTTTTCGATGGGAGTAGCCCGACATCCAATAAAGTGTCCTTAAATCAATGTTTACACACTGGCCCTAAACTTCAGCGAGATATCTCCCATATCCTTACGAATTTCCGTATGCACGAAGTAGTGTTTGTTGCCGACATTCGTATGATGTTCCGCATGACCTGGGTACACCCCGAGGATAGAAGGAACCAACTGGTACTTTGGCGCGAGGACCCTTCTCATCCTCTCCTCACATACGAGCTTAACACCAATACGTATGGCCTTCGCTCTAGTCCTTATATTTCGATTCGGGTCCTTCTTGAACTCGCAGAACAAGAGCGGTTGAACTTTCCCCAAACTGCTGAAGTTATTGAAAGGGATATTTACGTTGATGACTGTCTTAGTGGAGCAGCGTGTATTTCTTCTGCACGGGCCTTAAATCAGAGCTTGAAGAGATCATGGCCGCTGGTGGGTATGAGCTTCGTAAGTGGATATCTAATAGACCCGAACTCTTGGATGATATGCCCCTAGACCATTTACAACTTCCTCACTCAATCGTAGATCAGGGTAATCCGCAGACTATAGCAGTGTTAGGTGTTCAGTACAACCCTGTGAGCGACTCATTTACCTATAAATGTTCCTATGATGCCTGTGATACAGTGATTACAAAGAGAAAGGTATTATCTGTGATTGCCCGAATTTATGATCCCTGTGGCTGGATATCTCCAGTCGTGTTTAAGGCCAAAGAGTTTATCCAACGTTTGTGGCTATCTGGCCTTTCCTGGGATGATCCCCTTACGGAGCCCCTCGCTTTAGAGTGGGCTACCTTTATTCAAGATATGACTAAAGTGAGCGAAGTGGCTATTCCTCGTCATATACTTTCTAGCGGTTCCTCCTCCTTATCGCTGCATGGTTTTTGCGATGCCTCCGAGTTAGGTTATGCTGCGGCCGTTTATTTACGCGCAGAACATACGTCTGGTAATTGCTCCGTCCATCTTGTTATGGCCATGTCAAAGGTTGCACCCGTTAGGACCCGTTTAACGATTCCCAAGTTGGAATTGTTAGGAGCTACCCTCCTCTCTAAATTATTACATCACGTCGCTCTTTGTCTGCAAAGGACGTCTGTGTTGACTTCAATCCATAGTTGGACGGATAGCAAAATTGTTTTGTGTTGGTTGAAAACACCTCCCCACCTTCTTCAGACTTTTGAGGCAAATCGTGTTTCCCAAATTATTAATTCTCCAACATCTAGTCATTGGAGACATATTCCTGGCTATATGAACCCTAGCGACTGTGCATCAAGAGGCATGCCCGTCTCTAAATTGGTAGACCACTCTCTTTGGTTTTCTCCTTCGTGGTTGACCGAGTCTCCTAATCAGTGGCCCGTGACTGCGGAACCTACCTCGAATAATGACCTCCCGGGACTACGTTGTTTAGTAGTGGCTGCTGAAATTTCTCCTCCGGACCCTTCCTTTTTATTAGAGCGGTATAGCTCCTTGAACAAGTTGATAAATGTAACTTGTTACCTAAGGCGATTTTTATACCCTAAAACTTACTCCTCATTCCTGAGTACTGAAGAGCGTAGAGAATCTCTTATATATTTAGTGAAAATTGTTCAATTTACCTGCTTCAGTGATGAACTAGACCGTTTGAAGAGGGGTGATACAATCACCAACTCCCTCAGGAAATTAAGCCTGTTTTTAGATGACAGAGGCCTAATACGAGTGGGTGGCCGTTTACGGCACTCTGACCTTCCTTATGACGCTAGACACCCCCTGCTTCTGCCTAAAAATGGTAATTTCGTGAATATTTTAATCTCCCATTACCATCGTGAAAATGCTGACGCAGGTGCGAATGCCCTTCTGGCTATTTTAAACAGAGAATTCTGGATCCTGTCTGCCCGCCGCGCTATTCAACATGTGATTTTTAAATGCCTTTCTTGTTATCGACTTAAAACGGCTGTCTCCCAGCCTCCTATGGGTGACCTTCCTAAGGACCGTGTCACCGCGGTTAGGCCATTTGATGGTGTAGGCACCGACTTCGCGGGCCCCTTCTACACCAAAGTTCAGGCCTATAGAAATAAAAGGTTGGTTAAGAGTTACCTTTGTGTATTTGTTTGCCTCTCCACCAAGGCAGTCCAGTCGTGTCGGACCTAAGTACCGAAACCTTTGTTGCCGCCTTTTCCCGATTCGTTTCACGTCGTGGTTTACCTCGCCTTATCCGCTCGGACTGTGGCCGAAATTATATCGGTGCACGTAATTACTTACAGGAGTTAGAGTCCTTCTTGTCTCAAAATCAAGCTACTATTGGTTCCGAGCTTTCCAAGCGCAATATTAACTGGGTTTTCGACCCCCCTGTCTGCCCCCACTGGGGAGGCCTTTTCGAAGCTGCTGTGAAATCGGCAAAATCCCACCTCAAACGCGTGATAGGAGAAACCCCTCTTACCTTTGAGGAATTAACAACTGTTTTTACCAAAATAGAAGCAGTTTTAAACTCGCGGCCTCTGTGTCCACTTTCTCCAGATCCTAACGACGTCGAAGTATTAACGCCCGGACATTTTTTGATAAGTCAGCCTTTAACCGCTTTACCTGAGTACCCTTATGAGAATGTTAAGCTTCATCGCCTCACACGGTTTCAGCTGATCCAACAACTTACGCAGCACTTTTGGTCTCGTTGGCATTTAGAGTACTTAAATACCTTACAGGCAAGGAATAAATGGACGTCTCCTTGTAATCCTCCCCAAGTTGGCGAACTAGTTCTAATAAAGGACGACAACCTCCCACCTTTGCAATGGCGCCGTGGTCGCATTGCTCATTTATACCCTGGCCAAGACAAAGTTGTTCGCGTCGTTGATGTGAAAACTCCCACAGGTATCCTTAAGAGATCTATGACGAAGCTGGTTCGTCTTCCAGTTTAGTATATAACTTTTCCTTTTACCCTTCCTTTCTCTCTCGTAAACACTTAACGTGTTTAGGGCGGGCGATATGTTCATTACAATAATTTGATTGAAACCTGTGTTGCCATCCTAATCTTGCGGCGCGCGCTCCTACGCACATCATTTTGAGTACTTACAACCCCGTAAAGTAGTTGCTTCCGAGACGTTGTGCCCATGACACGAAACTAACCTACCAGGGCTCAATTTTCGCGTGTGCTTTCCCTTAAACCTATCTGAAGACCTGTGTGACTGTGCCTGTGTTCTCGGTGATCACCTGCAACCTGGAAACCATCTACTGGCGGATAATAGGTGAGTCCTGACAGACAAAACCTCCCTTATATTTTTTGCCTACCACGTTGAATCCACTGCCGATCTCGAACATATACATTTACTAATCTGTGATTAAAATATTCGGCTTCCCGCCATAATACCAAGATGACACTTTTTTTTACATTGTCAATGTCATTTTTCTTTTTGAACTCTATGCCTACTTTTTTTAAATTTTGACAATTATTATCTGTGGGAAAAATTCGATCGATATTTTTTACAAGGATTTTAATTATTTCGTATCGTCTGCTTTTTCGTACTGTTTTCATGTGTTCGTGTCGTTATTCTTTCTAATCATGTTAGATGTTTGGAGAACTGTAAATTAACTGTCTTTTTGTGCAAAAACTTGAGTTTTCCTTTCTCGCTGTACTACATAATACCTGACCATGACATCTACAACCACTATTGTAAATTTAATGTTTTTCCTCACAGTCGAAATGAAAAATAGTATGTTTAACTCGGGTGAAAGCACCATTTCACTCTCGAATTATTGGCGCTCTCACTTCGTTCGAGCGCCAGAAACATCTCGAGTGAAATGGGTCGCTTTCTCCCCTTGTATAACAATCTACTATTGATTCAAATTGGTCAAGGTCTGGAAAGTCATTAATGTATATTAAAAATAAGAGTGGTCCAAGAATGCTCCCTTGGGGTACCCCAAATAGATTTTCTTTAATTTCTGATCTAAAGTATGTTGTCTTTGGAATTTTTGTTAGTTTTGGTTATATCTACAAATTGTCGACGACGATTGTCAACGTAGCTTGGTGACGGTAGAGTTGTCAGTGGCCTGCCAATCAAGAAGTGAGCGGGTGTGAGAGGTTGGAAATCATTTGGTGAGGGGCTCAAGGGACAAAGGGGTCGGCTATTTAGGATGGCTTCTATTTGTGCAAATATAGAGGTCAGTTCTTCAAACGTTAAGTGCGACTGTCCTAGTATTCTATGCAAATGATATTTTGCCGATTTCACACTGGCCTCAGCTAGGCCGTTGAAGTGAGGCGCGTACGCGGGAGAGAAGCGAAATTCAATGCCTCGACGAGCAGCATAGTCAGTGATAAAGTTACTGTTCGATTGCGCAAACTCTTTAATTTCTTTAGCTGCAGCTACAAAATTAGTTCCATTGTCACAATAGATTACCCTTGGCATCCCTCTGCGAGCAATAAATCTATTTAGGGTTAGTATAAATGCATCTTAAGTTAGTTCACTAACTACTTCCAAGTGAAGACATTTAAATCGAAAACATACAAAAATACAAAGATAACATTTTGTTATTTTTCATCTCTCCTGTTCGGAAAATAGCACTTTCCTGTGAGAGATAGCCGGGTGGAAAATAGCTTTTCCATCCCTAGGGTAGAAAGTAATTTAGTTTTAATTGCCATGGTATAGCGTCAAGGCATGCAGTCAAAGCTTAAGTCAAAGATTGAAACACATCATATTATAAAAATAAACATTTATTAAAAAAAACATGTTTATTATGATCGTTGATATAAAAAATATACAATTGATTCAATCTATAATTAAAATAGTCAATATTACTTATCTGTGATTAAAATATTCAGCTTCCCGCCATAATACCGAGATAACACTTTTTTTTATTTTACATTGTCAATGTCATTTTTAGGGTTCCGTAGCCGAATGGCAAAAAACGGAACCCTTATAGTTTCGTCAAGTCTGTCTGTCTGTCTGTCTGTCTGTCTGTCTGTCTGTCTGTCTGTCTGTCTGTCTGTCTGTCTGTCTGTCTGTCTGTCTGTCCGTCCGTATGTCACAGCCACTTTATTCTGAAACTATAAGCATCACATAGCTGAAACTTGGTAGGTAGGTGTATTTTGTTCACCGCTTTCCGATTCAGATACAAAAAGTAAGAAAAAATAATATTTAAGGGGGGGCTCCCATACATGAAACTAAAACCTAAAAATTTTTTTTTACTCAAACCTATGCGTGTGGGGTGTCTATGGATAGGTATTTTAAAATGATGCTGAGGTTCCTAAAACCATTTTTTCTAAAAGTGTAAGGTTTGAGATATAGACGCTTCCAAAGTGGTAAAATGGGCGTCCCCCCCCCTCTAACTTTTGAACTAAGAAAGTGAAAATTTTGAAAAAAATATATGATGTAGATCTCAACAAAAACTTGCAACGAAAATTGGTTTGAAGGAGATCGAACCAGTAGTTTCTGAGATATTGCACATTTTTATCAACCGCAAATATAACTTTGTTTTTCATACAAACACTATGAAAAACAAAGTTATTTTTGCTGTCACAATATATTGTGATGTTTTCGTTAAGTGACAGTAAGTGGACCCTGAATTCAGTTAAGGGTGGCACGGAACCCTCAGTGCGCGGGTCCGACACGCACTTAACCGGTTTTTTTTCTTTGTTCGGGCGTGTAGTGGTAGGAAGTAGAAATAATTAACGCGGACTGTATTAAAATTATAAATGAATTTACTCCATAGGTAAGTACATCGAGTGTAGAAAAATCGTATGGATGGACGCGAGTGTCGTGCGTGCCGCTTGGTAGCAAAGTGATGGAGGGGGCCTTAGATGCCCTCCTCGCTGCTCGCCGCGCCGCTCGCCGCCTCGCCGGTTGCCCCCGCGTCCCGCGCGTGGACATCCTCCCGCCCCTTGACCTCTTCTAAGGGAAGAGGACAAATGTTGTTGAACCCTCTTGTAAAAGTCCCTCTCCTTGTCTTCACTTCCGCCACCCTCGTGACGCCGTCCGGTCCAGGATAGGTGCGCACCACGCGACCCAATGCCCAAACTAGCGGTGGTAGCGCCTTGTCCCGAAGAAGCACGAGCATTCCCTCAGTGAGTGAAGACGTGGACTACTTGGTTCTCTGTTGAAGTAAGGAGACGTACTCATGTGAGAATCTGTGCCAGAAGTGCTGTCGTATGCATTCAATTCGTTTGAAGCGGTCGAAGCAGCTGATGTCTCTCTCCGGAATCTGCGGACACGGTACAGACGTAAGTGGTCGTCCAATTATGAAATGGGAAGGAGTGAGAGCGGAAAAGTCGGAAGGATCAGAGGAAAGAGGTGTCAAAGGACGAGAATTTAAAACGGCTTCAATTTGACACAGACAGGTTGCTAACTCTTCATAGGTGAAGTTGGTAAGACTTAGCAAACGCCTCAGGTGATGTTTGGTAGAGCGAACGGCTGCTTCAGCCAAAGCGTTAAAATGAGGTGAATATGGAGGTGAAAATAAAAATGTAATGCCCTCACGCGACATCTCACACGCAACATCAGAAGATGAGTCGGACAAGAATCTTTGAAGATCGCTGTTGGCTCCGACAAAATTCGTGCCGTTATCGGATAAGATGCTTTGCGGTTTACCACGACGAGAAATAAAGCGATAGAGCGCCGCAAGGAAGCCCTCTTTAGTGAGGTCGGTGACGGGCTCTAGATGTACCGCTCTGGTAGCGTGACAAACAAAGATGCACAGGTACGATTTCGTGAGCTTACAACCCCGACCCTTACGGTCGGCTATGAGTACTGGACCTGCGTAGTCAACACTACAATTCAAAAATGGGTATTCTAAGAAAGTTCTAGATGTAGGTAACTGACCCATAATGGGCTGTATATTTTGACATTTGAATCTAAAACATTTGATACATTGCCTGACTGTTGATTTAGCAAGATTCCTGCCGCCCAGTGCCCAATAATTAAGACGCAAATGTGCGAGTAGAAGTTGAGGACCTGCATGTAGCATTTTTAAATGTTGCATATGAAACAAGATTTTAGTAAGATGGTGTTTACTACAGAGCAAAATCGGATATTTCGTATCATAATCATACGGAGAGTTATCGAGTCTACCACCTACACGTATGATATTTTCAGGATCTAGAAAAGGTGTGAATGAAATTAGCCTGTTTTTTCGCGGTAGAGACCTTCCCGACTCCAAAAGCTTTAATTCATCCGGAAACATCTCTCGTTGTGCGCTGCGTAGTAAACACATCAATGAAGCATTTAACTCATCACTAGAAAGAGCGCCTTGTAATTTAGAATTAGGATTTTTTAAATTGTAAATAAATCTTTTAATGTAGGCTAAGACTCTTTGTAAGCGATTAAAATTTGAATGATAATGAATTAATGATTGTATGATATTTGATGATTGATTTGTGTGATAAGTTGATTGATTTGTATGTTTAGATGATTGATTTGTATGATTTAATGATTGATCATTGTAAATAAAATGAGAAATCACTTCAGGTAGATCCTGTTTCACGATATTCGAAGGCATAGTAGGCCAGTTATGTTCATTATTTTGTAAAAAGTTAGGGCCTGACCACCATAGGTCATTATCACCGATGGAATCGGCCTTCACCCCGCGCGAAACAAGGTCCGCCGGATTGTCTTTCGACGGTACGTACCTCCACGTGTGACAGGTAGAGTTCTCGAGGATCTCATTGACTCGATTTCGTACAAAGGGCTTGAGTTGACATGAAGGAGTGTTCAACCACCCGAGCACGATCATCGAATCGCACCAAAAGAAGCATTTATTAATTTGCAGAGTTAATGACTCGAGAACGGTTGTACACAGTTTTGAACCTAATAACGCTGCACATAGTTCAAGCCGTGGAATCGTGACTGATTTTATAGGTGCTACACGGTTTTTGGACAGGAGAAGACAAACCCTAATAGAGCCTGTATGACTTATGGATCGGACATACACACATGCGCCATAAGCCTTCTCTGACGCATCACTAAACACGTGAATTTCTTGCGTGACTGGCGCATCTAAACAAACCCATCGAGGAATTTTTAGGTAGTTGAGATAGGGAAGTGTAGAGACGAATGCTGACCAAGTAGCAACAATGTCCTGAGAAACCTCATCGTCCCACTCACATTTATGAACCCATAGTTGTTGCATGACTATTTTTGCTTCGACGATGCAAGGGCCGACTAAGCCTAGAGGGTCAAATATTTGACTGATGACCGATAGTATGTGTCGTTTTGTGACCTTTTCTACTGGGTCAATATTAATTGAAAAAGACAACGAGTCAGATGCGCATAACCAGTTGAGACCTAGGGTCTTAGAAGACGTGTTGTGGTCTGAAAGATTTAATGAAGTGGAATTGTCGTGGTCATTTGAATCGCCTGCAATGGCATTCAGAATTTCAGGGCTGTTGGATTGCCACTTTCTTAAATGAAAATGTGCCGAAGAAAGTATCTGAGTGACATCTTTGACGAGTGAAATTGTGTCAGAAATTGTAGAGCCCCCTCCTAAATAGTCATCAACATAAAAGTCCCTAGATATGGCTGACTTGACATCATCAGTAGAGGCTGCGTCTGCCAGGCTAACCAGACATTTGGTGGCCAAGTAAGGAGCCGATGCAGTTCCATACGTGACTGTGTTGAGAGTGTAGGTCTTGAGAGGCATTTCTGAGTCACTACGAAAGATAATTTGAAGTAGGGGTCGTTGCGAGGGTGCTATTTCAATGCAGCGATACATCTTCTCCACGTCTCCGGAGACGACGTATTTATGCTGCCGAAAACGTATTAAAATTGACAGGAGGTCATCTTGGACTTTAGGACCTACCAGTTGAAGGTCATTGAGTGAGAGACCTGAAGAAGATGGCGTTGATGCGTCAAAGACACTCCTCAGCTTTGTTGTGGTACTCGACTCTCTTATTACTCCATGGTGTGGTATGAAGTATTCGACGTGACCTGGATGAGGTGCAGAGTTGTTGACATTTTCAGTCATGTGACCTAGGCGTTCGTACTCACCCATAAAGTCAACATACTTAGCCTTGAAGTCAGGATCACGTTGAAAACGGCGTTCCAAAGATAAAAAACGCTGCTTTGCCATGGAATATGTGTCCCCTAAGACCGAAGGGTCAGCCTTTAAGGGCATTGTAACAACGAACTTGCCTTCCTCGTTCCTGAATGTGTTCTGAGTGAAACTCAACTCGCATGCTTTTTCCTCCTGAGATAAAGAGTGTTTAGGAGAAATAGAGTCAAGCTCCCAAAACTTGGTAAGATCAGGCTTCTCGATAGAGTTGGCCAAGTTACAAAAATGTGAGTGATGGGAAGAGGGTCAATTTCCTTTGTATACTGGGCCGGAAACGATCCACCCGAATTTAGTCTCACATAACTTAGGCATTTGTTTACCTTAGTCGATAGAAGCGGAGCCTACAACACTCCAAAATATTTCAGCCCCAAGTAGAATGTCAACAACAGACGGAATATTAAATGTAGGGTCAGCTAAGTAAATGCTTGACGGAATAGGAATATTCTCTAAATTGACAAAAGAAGTGGGCAAGGTTTTTGTTATTTCTGGCAAAATCTGACAGTCCAAATTAACCGTATAGTCACCGTTAGAAGACTCAATGTTGAGCTGGCAAGACTGTGTACTATAGGAAGACTGCTGATTAATACCTGTCACAGTGGAGGTTGAATGCCGACGAGACAAACCCAGTTTGGTGCAGAGGCTCTCTGTTATGAAGTTCGCCGTGCTGCCATTGTCGAGCAGAACCCGAGCGTTGAGCTTGTCACCATTGCGGTTGACCACCTTCACAATCGCTGTGGACAGTAAAACAATAGGTGTAGTAGTAGACTGTCTAGAAGTATCTGCAGATAAAGCAACACTAGTAGAATTAGATGGCATGGGGTCTAGATGAGTCTGCTCAGTCGGTTCAGTGTGCAAAAGCGTATTATGTCTGGCCTTGCAATATTTGCAACCTGATAATCTGCATTTATTGGTCGTATGATTGGACCGCAAACAATTAAGACAGACTTTGAACTCCTTAGCCTTTTGTAAGCGTGTTTCTACAGAAAAAGCTCTAAATGACTCGCAAGTATAAAGCAAATGATCATTAGAACATAAGGGACATCTACTAGTTAGTTTTTTTATTTTGGTTATTGTTTTGTAAATAGTTGTTTTTATTTTGTACATTGTTAGTTGATAAGTTTCTATTTTGTAAATTATTATTTGAATTTTCCCCAGTGTTAGTTGTAGTTATAAAGCTTTTTTGTTTATTATTTTGATTATGCGTGTTTAATTTAGTTAGATTATTTTCCAAAGTTTCTAATAAATCTGCCCTGTTAGATATAAAGGTAGAAAACTGAGTTAGTGAAGGAGAACTAGGCAAAGTATTGCGAAACTCCTCCCAATGCCTGCTAGTAGTAGCATCTAGTTTCCTAGAAACCATAAAAATGATCAGCGTATCCCAATACTCCGTTGGCTCTTTTAATGTTTTAAGTGCCCGTATATTTTTATTAATGGAATCAATAAGCCGTCGTAACGATAAAGACGATTCCCTAATAACCGGTTCTACATCAAATAAAGCCTGTACATGGTTATTTACTAAGAGGCGATTGTTATTGTATCGCTCACACAGCAAGTCCCAAGCCATTGCGTAATTATCGCCTTTAAAATCTATATTTTTAATTATCTCTGAGGCTTGGCCTTTAAGTGACGCACGGAGGTAGTGGAACTTGTTGATGTCGTCGATACAATCACTACTATGGATTAATGATAGGAAGGTGTCTCTAAATTCAAGCCAATACTCATAGCTACCATTGAGAGGGCGCTACTGAGCCACGGTTAGCATCGGCTCTGTTAAAACATCCAAAAAAAAAATATTCTAAAGTGTTTTTAAACAAAAAATAAAGTGTTAGTGAGGAAGATAAAATTGTAAACTTCGTGTTATATTGTGGATACCAACAAAAACACTATCTGAACAAAGTTATACGGCAAACAAATACCAGTGACTGTGAACTGTTTCGTGTGGACTTTTCATGTTATTACCAACTATACGACATTTTGGATGGTCGTTGACCATTTATTTTCAATTTAAGAGTGATCGAAATAGAAACGAACAGTTTGTGCTATCGAATATTTCCTAGATAAAACCTAACCTCTTTTCCAATAAGAAACTACGATCAGCAAAGTCATCAAAGAAAACTTGGACGATAACAACGCCATCTGTTAATACTAGCGCGCACTACTTCAAAGTTCGACAAACTGCTTGGGTTCTGGGACCGCGCATCGATAACGATCTAACGTTCAACTCAAAAAATACCAAGATACGCCACTAGAGGGCAACACATACTTGTAAACTTACTATTACTGGAAAACCATAATATCAATCATGGAAGAAATTATGAAAGCTCTTCAGAAAATCCAGCTGGAATTAGATGACCAGAAAAAAGCGATCAAAGAAAGTGGAAAAAGCGTGACTGAACAAGTTACACAAAATATCAATAAAATATTGGAGGAGAAATTTTCGGCACTTGAAGAGAAAAATAATAAATTAAAGGAAATAGTAGAGAATCAGGAAAAGAGAATTTACTTCCTAGAAAAGCAGGCGAGACAAAGAAATATAGTTTTCTTCGGCATCGAAGAATTGGAATCTTCGTACGATACTCTTGAAGAAAATATGCTCAAGTGGATAGAACAACATTTCTCAATCAAACTAACCTATATTGACTTACAAGAAGTTAAAAGGCTGGGAAAGAAAGGCGATAGACCACGTCCAGTAGTGGTGTCCTTTTCGAACCTGGGCATAAAGTTTAAAATCCTCAGACAGAAAAATGCACTGCAAAATACAAGTTACTATATGAAAGAAGATTACCCTAAACACGTTTTAGAAAAGAGAAGCCAACTACAAGAACAGTTAAAAACAGAGAGAGAAAAAGGAAACACGGTTTTCCTAAAATATGACAAACTGGTAATTCTTAAGCAAACATCTAAGAGAAAGCTGTCTCCCTCACCAACAAAAGTTACCGAGGTCATGCCAAAGGAGAAAAACATGCAAATAAACAAAAAGAACAAATCACAACAGCATGACCTCCCGGCGAGAAGATCAAACAGCATCTCAGAAGGAGTAATTAAACCGAGTATGCTGAACTTTCTAATAAATAAAAACACTGCACTTAATCAAGAAAATACAAAAAACAACGCATAGCAATTAGCTCTTCTCCACACAGATTCAACAAAGAACTATTTCAATACAAAAAACAAAACGAATTCTCCAACCCGGTTGGTCACCGTGGAGAATTATGACCAAAACCCTCCAAAGAAAACCACCATCTCAAGGAACAACAACACTAAACAATATCGCCAACTAAAAATATTAACATATAATGTAAAGACTCTGTCTTCATATGAACGTTTATTGGAACTTGAAGAAAGCTTAAGTAAAATAAAATATGATATAATGGGACTCTCAGAAGTGAGACGTCAAGGTTGTGAAATTCAAGAACACGAGAACTTTATATTATGTTACATGGGACAAACAGCAGGGCAATATGGGGTAGGCTTCATAATAAACAAGGAAATAAAAAACAACATAGAGAGCTTCAGCGGTATCTCAGAGCGCTTAGCTATACTCAACTTAAACATAGGAGGCCATAAGATATCTATTTTGCAAGTCTATTTCCCCACTACAGATGCAAATGAAACTGAAATTGACGAATTATATGAGTCAATTGAGAAAGCACTAAAAACGGCGCACACACACGTCATACTTATGGGCGATTTCAACGCGAAGGTGGGAGCACCTAAAGAAAAAGAAGGCTTGGTTGTGAAACAAAATGGACACGGTATAAGGAATAATAGAGGCCAGAAACTTGTAAACTTTGCGTTTGAACACAATTTGACAATAATAAATACCTGCTTTAAGAAAAAACCAAACCGTAAATGGACTTGGAGATCGCCGAACGGGCTTCACAAAAATGAGATTGACTATATTCTCACAAACCAACCAAAATCTTTTACGAACCTTGAAGTTTTGAACCTGAACTACCCATCTGACCATCGTGCAATCCGAGGAACAGTAAAACTCACCAAAAAGAAACTAAGCAGATCCCGTTTTGCCAATAAACAGGAATGCAAACTAAGAAGTGAAGAGGAAATAGAAAAGTATAAGAATAACCTTAAATTAAAACTATCTGAATCAGCAAATTACCAAACAAACGAAACGGTACATACTTGTTATAATACAATTAGTAATGCTATTTCTGAAAGCCTAAAATCCACACAAATAAACAAGAGAAATCAAAAACACAAAATAATACAAGTCGGAACAGAAAAACTGCTACAAAGAAGGAAAGTACTACAAGCAACCAAGAACAAATCTCGTTCCATGAAAAATGAACTATCTGCCTTATACAAAATAGTCAATAAATATATAAAAAAAGATTATTTAAAACACAGACAAGACACTATAATGAGACACCTACAGCTCTGCGGCAGCACGAAAAAACCATTTAAAGAACTTAGAACCAATAAGTGCTGGATAAAAGGATTAAAAAATCTGGACAAAGATATTAATAAACGATGCGATATTGTAAATACTGCTACCGAGTTTTATACAAATCTATACAGTGGCAATAATAACAACACAACAAAACCAAACAACAAAAAAGAAAGCCATTTTAAAGATTTTGTAGAGATCAATGAAACCGAAATTATAGA
The DNA here is from genome assembly GCA_963584085.1 of Pyrausta aurata. Taxonomy (NCBI): domain Eukaryota; kingdom Metazoa; phylum Arthropoda; class Insecta; order Lepidoptera; family Crambidae; genus Pyrausta; species Pyrausta aurata. The sequence goes on along the minus strand of OY757262.1, from coordinate 5,829,972 downwards.
AACAACAAAACAACTTAAATTAGAAAAAAGCCCAGGATCCGATAATATCACAAACGAAGCTCTGAAAGCTGCTCAGTTAATTTTGGCTGCTCCGCTAGCCAAACTGTTCAACTTGATACTCCAACACTCTGTAGCTCCTACACAATGGTCGGAAGCGAACATCATATTATTATATAAAAAAGGAGACCCCAAAAATATCGGTAACTACAGACCAATCAGCCTGCTACCCAGCCTCTACAAATTGTTCTCTACAATTATTAATAAAAGAATAAGTAAAACCCTAGAAACGAAACAACCCGTAGAACAAGCTGGCTTTAGAAAAGGTTATTCAACTATTGACCACATCCACACAATAGAATTAATCATAGAAAAATATCAAGAACAGCAGAGAACTTTATATATAACCTTTATAGACTACCAAAAAGCTTTCGACACCGTCTCACACAATAGCATATGGGAAAGTTTGGAAGAACAGGGAGTCGAGGAAGTATATATAAAAACTATCCAAAACATATACAGTAACAACAAAGGAAAGATCAAACTAGAAACCATCGGCCCATATTTTCCCATAAAAAGAGGAGTGAGACAGGGGGACCCCCTCTCTCCAATACTATTTATATCAATCTTGGAAAACATCATTGGCAAGTTGGACTGGAACAGACTAGGACTCTATATAAAAGGCACGTATTTAAGCCACCTTAGGTTCGCAGACGACCTAGTACTACTGTCAGAGACTGCCAGCCAGATGCAACACATGATAGAGTCTCTACATCAAGCGAGTGTCAAGGTAGGACTGGAGATGAACCTAACTAAAACTAAGATAATGACCAACAACAGCTGGAAAAAACCCATAATAATCAACGGAGAACCAATAGAACATGTGGATAAATACATATATTTGGGTAAATTGTTAACTTTTGACAAAAACAGCGACATACTAGAAATAGAAAGAAGGGTACAATCAACATGGAATAAATATTGGTACCTAAGAGAAATTTTCAAAAGTAACATGCCGATGGAGATCAAATCAAAAGTAATGAACTCGAGTCTGTTACCGTGTCTGACATATGGGTGCCAGACGTGGAAGTTCACCTCTAAAGTCATAAACAAAGTCAGGACCTGTCAAAGAGGGCTAGAGAGGAGTATGCTCAACATAAGGAAGATAGACAAGATAAGGCATAATAAGATAAGAAAAACCACTAAAGCAACCGACGCTCTTACGTATGCACTAAAATTAAAGTGGAAATGGGCTGGTCATGTCGTGAGATATACAGACCAGAGGTGGACTACAAAAGTAACATCGTGGAGTGGCCCAACTGGCAAGAGAAGTCGAGGAAGACCACGAACCAAATGGGAAGATGACATCAAACAGACAGCTGGTCCAAACTGGACAGAAATAGCACAAGATAGAGACGCATGGGCATCTTTGGAGGAGGCCTTTACCCAATCCGGGGTTCTTGCTGACTAATTAGATTAATACTCTCACAATATACTTTAGTTTTAGAAAAGCAAGAAATAAATAGGCTTATTTATTTATTTATTTATTACTCATAGCTACCATTGAAGTGAGGCAAATCAATTTTAGGTAAGCGCACAAAATTATTTTTAAACGATGCACCTGATTTGGAGCCCGCATCAGAGCCCGCCTCCGAGCCAGCACGCTCAGCAGCGCACGCGGCTAGTGCCGCGCGCGCCTGCGCCAGCAGGGGATAGTATCGCTCCTCGAACTGGAACCGCTCCGCATACTCGACATCGGGGGCCTCCGAAGCCGACTCAATCTCCATCTGCAACGCGTCGAATGTCTCGAATAAGGCTTCAAATGTTTTTAAACGAGCTTCTAAATCTATTTGTTGCAAATGCGAAAGCTTTTCAGAAGAGAGATGCAATTTTAAATGATTTTCAAAATGTGTAATTCTAGCTTTAATGCCACTGCGCTTTTTAATTAATTTATCTGAGCTCATTATTAAGGAATTTTATTGAAATGTAAGCTACAAAAAATACACAAAGGATGAAAAGAGATCAATAAAATTGTAGCAATAAAGTAATAAAAGATGAATAGCCTATTATGAATCAATGCACAGCTGGGCGATAAGAAAGAACCGTTGCAATAAAAGTGCATGCGTAGGCACTGGCAAGACGGGTCGTTGGCCGAGCGATTACGTAAGCAGGTGCGTAAAGATGAATAGGCATAGAATGAAATTATTACGATTGTAAAAATATGAATTGCTAGCAATACAAACTATCTGGTCAAATTAAATGCGTAGAATGCGAAAGTATGGAAAGTGAAATTGGAAAAAAATACTATTAAACACTGTTTAGGATTTAAAAATTTTGAAAAAGCACTGGATGGAAGAAGGAAATAATTGGAACGAACTCACGGAAGTCTAACCGTCCTTTTTCGGTTTCTTCAGCACGATGAGTACGTGACTTGCAGATTTAAACAAGCGGTCGACACGTCGAAGTCCAAAGTCCAACCGAGGTGACACGATGACTATTGTTTTCTGTATCGCTTCTTGACGGGTTGATGGACCAACTGTTCGGGCGTGTAGTGGTAGGAAGTAGAAATAATTAACGCGGACTGTATTAAAATTATAAATGAATTTACTCCATAGGTAAGTACATCGAGTGTAGAAAAATCGTATGGATGGACGCGAGTGTCGTGCGTGCCGCTTGGTAGCAAAGTGATGGGGGGGGCCTTAGATGCCCTCCTCGCTGCTCGCCGCGCCGCTCGCCGCCTCGCCGGTTGCCCCCGCGTCCCGCGCGTGGACATTCTTTTTGAACTCAATGCCTACTTTTTAAAATTTTGACAATTATTATCTGTTGGGAAAATTCGATTGATATTTTTTACAAGGATTTTATTTCGTATCGTCTGCTGTTTCGTACTGTTTTCATGTATTCGTGCCGTTATTCTTTCTAATCATGTAAGATGTTTGGAGAGCTGTAAATTAACTGTCTTTTTGTGCAAAAACAGAGTTTTCCTTTCTCGCTGTACTTAATAATACCTCACCATGACATCTACAACCACTATTGTAAATTTATTGTTTTTCCTCACAGTCGAAATGAAAAATAGTATGTTTAACTCGGGTGAAAGCACCATTTCACTCTCGAATTATTGGCGCTCTCACTTCGTTCGAGCGCCAGAAACATCTCGAGTGAAATGGGTCGCTTTCTCCCCTTATATAACAATCTACTATTACACCCCCTGCCTTTGCGGTCAGTTATAAGAAAAGGGCCGGCAAAATCTGTGCCGACTGTACTGAAAGGAAAGCCTAACTCTATTCTGTCTAATGGTAAGTTTCCCATAATATTAGACATAGTAGTCGCTTTAAATCGGCGGCAAGTGAAACAACTTCTTGCTACGTCTCTTGCTAGCTTACGGCCTCCTATTGGCCAATATTGTTCCCTTATGGATGCAAGTAAGTGTTGAAGGCCAGCATGAAGAAGACGAACGTGCTCGTTTTGAAATATTAATTTAGTTATGTGGTGGTCAACCTTCAGAACAATGGGGTGTTTTTTCTCATAGGGGTAGGTCGAGGTGCCTAAACGCCCACCGACCCGTAGTAGGCCTTTGTCGTCGAAAAAAGGGTTTAAAGAGCATATTGGGCTTTTGGAGTTTAAGGGCTTATCGTTTTGGAGGCATTTTAATTCGTTAGGAAAGGATTCATTTTGCGCTATTTTTATTATAGCGATCATAGCCTTTTTTAGCTCTTGCGCTCCTAGAGGCCCTGTAATTTTGTTATTAGAGTTTTTACAGTTGTGTATGAATCTAAATATATTTGCATAAACCCTTTGAAGTAAATGTAATTTAGAAAATTTTAGAAAGTTGGAATTGATTACGTAAGGTACAGCCTCGGCCACCAAAGCAGTGGATGCTTTGAGCTCTGGTAATTGAACTGGTTCACAGGAAATAGACGGCCAGGCCGCTTCGGGTTCTCTTAGAAAGTTGGGTCCCTGCCACCAAATTATAGAGTCTTTGACATCTTGTGGATCTACTCTACGAGACGCGAGGTCAGCAGGATTGTCGGAAGTGGGCACGTGACGCCAATTGTCTCTGTTGGTGATTTCACCGATGGCGGCAACTCTATTAGCTACGAAAGTTTTCGTTTTACCTGGAGACTTCAACCACCCCAACACAATACTAGAGTCAGTCCAATAAACTTGACGATCTGTGTTGTAGCGTAGAGATTTAGTGACAGCAGTGCTTAGCTGAGCGCCTAAAAGAGCTCCGCAGAGTTCTAAGCGCGGAATTATGCAGGCTTTTATAGGGGAAACGCGTGCTTTAGCACACAATAGGTTGACAGTGATTGAGCCATCGATGCAGATTGTTCTAAGATAGACACAGCTGCCATATGCTTGCTGTGAGGCGTCACAAAAGCAGTGCAGCTCAAAAGAGACTACTGTGTTTCTGTTAGAAATAACATGCCTAGGAATTCTTAGGTTAGAAAGTGATTTAATTTGTTGACTAAATTTTAACCATGAGTTTCGGATAGGGGGAGGGACTGGCTCGTCCCAATCTGTTTTGTCTGCCCATAGTTTTTGTAATAATATTTTGGCCTTTATTATGCTTAAAGATAGTAATCCAAGAGGATCAAATACTTTGAAAGTTGAAGATAAGATTGATCTCTTAGTAATCCTTTCTTGTTCTGAGTATTGAATAGGAAAATGAATTTCATCTGAGGTAGGATCCCAGCCGATACCTAATGTGCTGGTTGCGTTACTGATAAGTAAATTACTGTTATCGACATCTATATAGAAGAGTGTGCAGGTAAGAAGTTAGGCAAATTAGAGCGATACTTTCGCAGATTGAAGCAGCCCTTAGCCAGCTCTTCGGAAACTGAGCGTTGAATGTGACGTAATTCACTTTTGCAATTTGCTCCCGTTAATAGATCATCGCAATAAAAATCTCTTTGTATAATTTCCTTTATTATTGGATCGTCACATTCTTCACCCAGCTGCCAAATGCACCAGGTACTAAGGAAGCTTGCACTAGCAAAACCGTAGGTCACAGTGTTAAGTTCGAAGGTGCGGAGAGGTTGGTCTTCCTCATCACGCCACAATATTAGTTGTAGTTTTCTGTCAGACTCCCGTATAAGCACCTGCCTATACATTTTTTCTATCGGACAGGATATATTTATATTGCCGAAATCGAATTAAAATATTGAAAATAGGATCTTGGATGGTAGGTCCTATGAGCTGGATGTCATTAACAGACAGCCCAGAAGAAGTAGGTTGCGAGGCATTGAAAACGACTCTTAATTTTGTGGATTCACTGGTCTCCTTTATAACAAGATGGTGAGGAAGAAAATACGAATTGGTAGGATGTGATTCCTTAGACTCTGAAAGGTGACCCAACTCAGAATATTCGTGAATAAATTCAGAATAGTGAGCTTTAAGCTCTGCGTTTTTACGAAATCTGGCTTCTTAATTGTAAAACCTTTTCTTAGCTATACTATAGGATTCGCCTAAACGATCAGGCTTGTGTTTTAAGGGGAGGCCAACACAAAAGCGGCCATCACTTTGACGTTGAGTATTAGAGATAAAAAGCCTTTCACATAGCTTTTCATCTTCGGTATAAGGTTGAGATTGAGGGACATTTTCAAGTTCCCAAAATTTGGCAAGGTTATCATTGAGATTAGGTAAGCTGTCTTCTTTTAGAAGAAAATTGCACATTATAGGTTTGTTTGAATGATTAGAACCTTTAGAATAAGTGCTTAGGGGGCCTGAAATAAGCCAACCAAGTTTAGAGCTTCTTAGGCTTGGGTTATTCTTTTCAAGAGAGTGCTGTTCTGAACCAATTAGGTCCCAGAATAGGTCAGCACCGATAAGCATATCGATAGGGGCTGGTTTATTAAAATTAGGATCCGCTAAGTTGAATTTGGTTAAGTCTAACTGACTTATATCGAATGGAGTTTTAGGCAGTTGTTCAGAGATAGTTTTCAATACTAGACAAAACATAGACAGCCTTACCACAAATCACTAAAACAAAGTTTTAGGCACTGTTTAACAAGATTTTAAGAAAACCCTTACCACAAATCAGTTTTTGGCGCTAAAACACTCTTTTAAACAGTGTTTTAGTTTAACACCCTCCCCCCTATTTTATCTTGTGTTTAACCTCAAAAAATAGACAGATTGACATTTGACAACTTGACTTTCGTTTCGCGGTAACTCAAATTCGCTTTCCTATAGAAAATATTATGGATGATTGATTTCACAACAATTGATTTATTGGGCTTAATCAACAAACAAACAAAACTTTATAGACATTAGACACTATTTTAGACATTCTTTTCTAAAATCAAATTCCACTCAGCAACTTTATGACGGTTTGTGTTGGTATCCGTGTTTCTGTTTTCTACCACGTCTTTCGAACTTTCTATAAGCTGTTTATGGATATTGTAGGAGTTCAGAGTTATTTTAAGGAATGAAACGACTATTCTCATTTTAACAAACATTTATTAATTTATCACACTGTTTTTAAGCCTTTTGGCCGCTTAATAAACATATTTCACAAAGAAGCAACATTGGAAAATAATAACTGACCTGTACTTGCTCCAACAGAATATCACCTTTAATGTACGCTGGTTTTCGCACTGACTTTGTTTAGACGTCCGCTCGGCACGAGAGCTGAGTAAAGACTGCCCGTCTTGCGATCGAGCACGTCACCATGAGTGAATGAAATGAACGAATGAACTTACTCTCTATGATAATTATGATAAATATTGATTGAGTTGACGTTATTTCCGTTAATTATTGCACATCTTATTTATTTATTTTAATGTTACGTATCGTTTATTATTAAGTCAACTATTTAGATGGTATTATCCTTACAGCTCGGCCATCCTGCTAGAGCAAGTCCCTTTGCGCATAATATATTATTATTAATATAGTGTATAGATTTATCTAACTAAAATGCTAATAAATTATGCAATTATTTTTTTGACAGCATTTGCATACAACATTATTAATACCCAATAACATTTCATAATACCTAGATTATTTAGTGAACAAACAAAACGATAGTCTTATAAATCAATTACAAATCGTATAACTTAAAAATAAAAAGTTTGGCTTACATTCTTAAAGATGAAACAATAAAATATGACACTGAGTGTTAAGAAACCTTCTAAACCATTTGGCTTACATGTCTGACGATTATGTTATTGTGTTTTACATAATATACATATTTGACGGATTTATTTATAAAGTAATATATTTTCTATTTACATACCTACTATCCTACTAATATTATAAACGGGAAAGTTTGTGAGGATGGATGTGTGTTTGTTACTTCTTCACGCAAAAAATTACTGAATTGTTTTTGATAAAGCTTGACAAAATATAATAAATTGGAATAACATATTGGCTATATTTCATAAGTATATACATTTTCATAGTGAAGATACGACGATGAATGTTAATGAAGTCGGAAAAATATGTAATTTTCGAGCTATTTTTGCGTACGCTACAAAAACTGTAAGAGTTATATCAATATAATGTATTGAACAAATGTTTACCTTAAAAAGTTGTACAGAAAAGTCCGCGACAGCATATACCTATCTTTTAAGGTTTGGTCTCTATAAGCTTTATTACAGTAATAAAAAAAATGATTTACGGCAATGCATTACTTTTCATGGTATTTTCCTAAACATATTATTAATCCTTATCCAAATAAATACTTTATTCGTCACAAGTATTCAATTTTAATCATGTTTGCTCTTGAAACCACTGAATTCCAACAATTATGTTAGGAGATCTCTTAGTGTTAAAATACCATGCGCTCATGGACGGAGCGACACGCAACGCCGGCGTGTGTTGATGGATTCAATAATAGGGATGCTATTTTTTCCTATAGAAGTTGACTTTTAAAAACGCCCTTATCACCCTAAGACCACTGTTGTTCATTGTCTGCTTAGTAAGACTAGATACATAACAAAGGAAATACAAGAACCCGCTCCCGGGCAGCAGGATTCATACGGCGAGACAATTGAATTATTTTATGGAAATATGCATGAATTACAGGAAGCTTTTAATTAATGGGTCGCTCAAATTAAAAAAAATACATGGACCCGTATCAGTTGTAACAAAACTGAGTACATGGAGCGTAACTTTTGGCAATGCGGGTTTGAGCTGCAACACATTCTTTTAAAACACCTCACTGCCTTACTTATGTGAACCGCCTTAAATATCTCAAGTCGATGATAACAACGAACGCTTAGGCTTCGCTTATATTGAAAATGATGTTAGCCATCCCACAGATACCGCTTGATTTTAATAGAAGTCACCAGGCATCTTCTGCGATCCTTAAAAGCTATTTAGACTAAGAGTGGAGGTGTCAACGTCGGTAAAGCCGGCTATGATATAATAGCGTTGAATTTTTGACTTTTAAGAATAAGCTTATGAGCAACAAATAAAGACCAACGAGAGATAAAAATGCCCAGATAGTCATATAATTTACAAAGAGTCTATCATGAGATTGCTCAAAGTTGCCCCTTTTGTAGTAAAAGTTAAAACAAGTCGCTGGCAATGGGTCAGCGATAAATAATGGGTACTACGAACGAAGAACCACGGCGTCAGTGACCTGCATTACAGCGGCATATCGTAGACACAGCACTAAAAGCACTCGCACCAGGAGCACACAACCTAGCTACACAAGATTTTAACATAGGTACAAAATCGTTATACTGGTAGGTCCACACCACCTGCTACCCTGGGTAACCTGGGAGCAGCTCTTCTATCATCATCATCCTTATTATTACTAAACGGGCCAGAAGACCACCCTGGTCAACGAATGAGCTGTTTTACAGCAGAACACATCTGTGTGGCGCATAAGGACTGAAAATGATTAGTTAACTTAAAATAACACGACACGCGACACGTTTGGTGCAGTTGTTAGCGCTCCTGACCACTGAACCAGCGGTCGCGGGTTCGAACCTCGCAAGGGTTAAGTGTTAAGGTACCTAAGTCATTGATGGTATATGTATTTAAGCATTTATGGTTTAGGCACGAATCCCTATCCCTGTATATCCTTTAAGTATCCCTGCTTGTTACAACTGTAGTACATAATCTTCACAAAATTATCAAGGCGGTCTCTAGTGAACGGTTGTTTACTAACTACCCTTTTATCCCGCACTTAGTCAGTATAATATTTATCTTCTCTTCATAGTTATAATTTAAATTGATTTATTTTATTTTTAATGAAGTAAAAGTATTTTTTTTAATACTTATTTTCGACCGAATAAATGTTTTATTGAGTTTAATTGTAGATTATGTGTAAAATTGCAAGTGAATAAATAAGGCTTTATTATCATCATTATAACCGTTAACCCTCATTATTAGCTAAACTAGTCGTTAACAGTTCTGCATAATCTTCGCGACAAGGAATTGATTCAACTTCATTTTCCACTTATTCCATGCGTAGAGGACTGTACTGAGTCCTTGGTACCAAGATTTCGTAATACCAGTGAGCCTAGGAAGACAAAAGTGAACGATTTCTTTTTCCTTCCAACCATAGATCTCAGTACACTCCTCCACATTAATAAGAAATGTAAGAATAGTCTGGTCTTTTGAAGCAGGGTAAAATTCGGGAACCGCGTCATATCTTTTGAATCCGCTGGAGCAACGCTCTCGTCTTGAACTTTCGTACATCCTACGGCGCTTACATCAATTAAGCAGCATTCGCTTACATTATGATAATCAGCGGTATCGCTTTGAATAGTTACCCATAGAACATTGCCGCCGAGACTCCCCGCCGCTATGGCGTTGTCTCGTCGACTCCCTGCTCGGTGTCGTCGTAAATAGTTACCCATTGAGCATTGCCGCCGAGACTCCCCGCCATTATGGCATTGCCTCGACAACTCCCTGCTCGGTATCGCCGTAAAAATAGTTGCACATCGAATTTACAACAAAATTAAAACAATTAGAAACATGAATAACATGAATATATATATATAAATCTAGATTCCAAAAATATGAACTTGATAAATGTTTTTAAGTATTAATGATTTGTTTTTGAAGGATAGATTTTTGACTGTAGAGGTATTATTCGAATTTAATTTTTGTAATCGATTGACTGTACCTTGAGTATATGGACTTGTATTTTTATCGTTGTTCGCCCTTTTGCTATAGAGGTAGGACACCGCCAGTAACTTTATTTGTGTTCCATAATAAAGATTTAAATGATTACCAATATGAAAAGAAATGCATATAACAAGAGTATAGCTTTGTGTAACTTGCTACCCAAAGAACTAAAAACACTTCAAGAGCCAATATTTAAGAGGAAACTAACTGGCTTTTGGACAAACGTTTTTAAAGTTATAATGAATATTCTAATTGGCGACAACAGACAAATATTTAATTTAATTTAAACTACGTACTATTATCCATAAATAATGTAACTTAATCAAAACGATTTCAATTGACATAAATAAAATATTATGTATATGTTTTGTAATAACTGAAAAATTGAATTTTGCACGTCTGCGAGCAGACTGAACACATGTGCTACTTACTTTCAAATGTCACCTTTAATTTCTGTGTTATTGGCAAATAAACGCTTGAGTTTGAGTTTACGAGCATTGCCATCGAGACTCCCCGCCATTACAGCGTGGCCTCGAAGACTCCCTGCTCGTGATTTACGTGCACACGTGAATGCCCTGAATTACGATGATCCCGAGGGCAATAGCTAAAGTCGTTGCGGCTTTGCCTACCTTTCAGGCTCCCTCACTACGGCAAACGGGCTGAATGCAGCGACATTTGCTCACGATTGTCACCTGGGTTACCTCCGCCAGCGCCGCCATTAGCCTCGTTACCGCTGACATCGACTTTGCGCGCAGTGGGTTCGTCCATTTCATTTAAACGCTCCGTTAGGCACTGAAACTTGTACATAGAAGGCATTATGTACTGATATTACAAATTTACATTAAAACAAAACAAGACTTACTCTGCACATCATATAATAGAACACACATGACGTTTCCCAGGGAAGCATATCAGGTCTATTTTTTTCTGATTTAAATAAATGATTCGGCTAAAGCCATTTATCATCCCATAACACCAATTATAGCTCAATAGTATTTGAATGTATAGAAGAATCCAAATATGAAAAATATAAATTACAGTACTATCAACGACATTATCTCCCGTCTTAATAATAACAACTTGATAGTTGTTCTTGCAAAATCATAATAATGAATACTAGTCGATGCATCGCTGTACTGACTTAAAATCTACCACCAGAGTATAACAAAATCGAAGAGGCAGCTTCTACAAATTTTCTTTGATTACCTATATTATTATTACGGCTCTCACGTGAAGAGCACACAAAGTAGGGCAATTAAGTCTTAAACTGACCAAATTAGCTATTTACTGCTTGAAACTTGACTGCGTATCACGGATAAGCTTCCACGACTTTCAGATGTGGCATTATTTTTTTGGGGCAACTCTCGACCGATATCGACAAAATTTTCTTACTCATTGTTCGTTTTTGAAGGGTCAGTTTTCCTTTAATGAATCCTGAACTATTTAAACAGAATGAAGCATAAATAATCGTAGTCCGAGGCGAAGGGATCGGCTGCTTAAACCTGAAGCCCACACTTCACTAATTAAGTTTCAAGAAAACTCCAGCCGTAGTAATAACAAACCTTTATTCAATAATTTCACAATAATCATTTTCGCTACAAGTAAGGTCAGTGCTTCGCTAAATAACGGACAACACTTCACTTCGCGATGATCGGACGAGAACTGCCAGAGCATCCCGCTTCCATCGCTCCGTTGATTCGGCCCCCACCACTCAACCCCACTACGCCTGGCGGGGCTGAGCAGTGTTGCCAATATTAAATAAAAATAACTACTATTCAAAAATATGACAAATATTACATTTTTAATTAAAAATCATGACATTCGGCCATCCTACAACGTGCAGCCTCCCGGCGCACGGGTCATAACAATACCTGTTGCTCAGTTTATCCTCACATTAAATTTAATCTTATCAGTAATCAATTTACAAAATAAGTTGAAACTTATAATACCTATAACTAATAAGAATGTTTGCGACATACATCTAGTTTAATAATTACTAATGAAGAACATGTACAGTAATAACAAAGTTTTCTTAAAACTATCTTGTACATTAATATATATCTCAAACCCCAACGACGTTATCTGGGACGCAACAACATTCAACTGAAATCCCGGTGCCTGACTGTTTAAAATCATGACATTCGGTCTGATGCGATAGTGTATAAATAATTATTATACAATAGAAATATTGTATAATAGTCCTGCATTTACTGTTCTTATCATAATACTTTATGCTAACTGAGAGCTAAACAATCGTTTAGTTTGACATTATAGTATAACTCATACCAATTTTACATTATCTTATACTTTAAACGAGCAATTCTTGTACATATTTTAAATATCGGAAATGGCTTCAATTATTGTATGAAATTTTGTAAATAGGGGGTTTGTAAGGCAAAAATCGATATAGATAGGTTTCATTCTCAGCAAATGATGTTATCACCGTGTTTTCAGGCACTGAAAACTCGCTACAAAATCATTTGTATATCGAGGTAAATTTGGCTATCAATGTTCAGTTGGGTCAACGTTAGTTCAGTTGGGTAAGACATGTGGTTCCTGATGGATCCAAACTTTTTACATTTAATTTAAATAAAATACCGGTCACCCAGGTTCTTTATATGTTATAGAGGAAATAGTCGCGTCACACATCACCTGTCCCAAAAGCAAAATTTCACGCGTCGGACCAAAACTAAATCAATATGAATTCGTTTCCCAATCCTGCCCTAACTATCCTGCAATAGCACGTTTAACGTCTCTTCCTCACTAGGACTGCAACTTCGCCAAATTACTGTAATCACATTGGAATAGACCCCTAACTTTGGCCCCTACCAGAACCGTCAAGAATTACTAACATAATCGACCACAGCAATCCGTCAGTTTGTCTTTTGTCTTTGTATTTTATGTTATCATCATTAAGAGCTGTGGTCCTCACAATAAATATATATATATATATAACTATTGCTAGCGCTTCCTTACAAGGGCTAACTGTCAATTCTTCAATATGGGAAGATGTCTAAAGAATGGGAATGTTCTAATATCATATCGCTATCAAGAAAAAGGTAACAAAGCGAATTTAAGCAATTACCGCTCATCAAGTTGACTTCCTTAACTAAGCGCAACTATGCTAATAAATAATAACTGAACTAAAACTCATGTCAAATATTGGCACTATTTGCCTCACCAACAAGTTTGATTCTTTTATCAACCTATCGAAGATGTTCGGTTTTTAATCTGTACCATGGATCACATTTTGACGATGCAACAGTTATCGAAATGGTAACCGAATACCAGATGCCTTCATCGATTTACCGACCCTAATAAGTCATTTGATAGTGAAGAATCGTGGACCGCTTTCCAGGCATTACATAACTCTTGAATAGATCGTTAATATGTAAATCTAATCAAAAATTTATACGAAAATGCCACGCAGGGCAATTAACCCTTGTTCCAGCAGACGTCTTTAAAAACTGTACTGGGAAAAACGGGAGGACTTTCAATGAATAACTTTAGGTTCATAGATAATCATAGTTCCACTGACAGACAATCCCTAATAACTGCAAATAATGATGCAGGAACTAAGTGAAGCCTCTAGGGGGAAGTTGGTTTGAATAAGAACTTAGAAGATGGTAACAACATCAATATAACCATTAATCAAAACACCATGGAATAGGTAGACAAGGTACGTGTACTTGGAACAGGAAATCCGCATGGGCAAAGATAATCAAATAAAGGTACTTCATAAGCAAATAAAACATATGTCGGCGGTTTATTCTAAACTTGACTTCGCTTTCAAAAAGGAAAACCCAGCTGATCAAAACCCAGAATCTATAATCAAGGTATATCAGCGGAAGGACTATCCGCGCCTAGAACTAACTATGGAAATAACACTATTTTGTTTGAGGGAGCACAGCTATTCAATACACTACCAAACCCCATAAAAGAGTGTGAAAGTATGAACATATTAAAAATAAGCTAAAAATGTATTTAGAGTCGAATACCGGCTAATTACATAAGATTTTTTTTTTCTCAACTCATAAATGAAATGTCATTTTGTATGAGAATAAAGATTTTTAAACCTATGTCCATGTCAGCCACAGTTAAAACATGTCAAACCGCTATTTTCGTTAGATATATTTGTATTACTCCTATTCCCGATCCGAACCGGACTCCCATTTTTCTAGACTGCTTACGTGACTTCCTTGTTCTTTCCTTCCTTCACTCGATAAAGACGATGTTGAAGGACTCCTCCTCATCCCTTGCCTCCTCCTTGGTCATATTGAGCGCGGCGTTTTCCAATCATCATCTTAACGAGGCATCCTGAAATCCAAATAAATTCCTCTGAGTAGTTACCCACTCTATGCCTACTGTGTTTGATTTAAACAGTATACAAACAGCTGAATTTAACGAACTTCATTGACTTCGCTGACTATGAACTGTATCAATTGTTAAAACTTCTTAAGACGGTTACTAATGAAAAATAAACTCAAATCATGGGTAATTTCAAACTTAGTAAATCAGCAATATATTTTGTATATATATTAATGTGTAGTCTAGTGACCATAATAGTTGACTAAATCATTGTAAAATCCAGCGAACATTATTAATCATTTCAATAAATATAGTGTTGTCAACCTATAACGGATCATCAGGTCAAGTTCAAGTTTCCCAAAAAGTGATTGTGTGTGACCTTTGCTGTTCATTTCATTTTTGGATATTCAATTCTTTTCTAAATAATATTATGTAACTTTAAGCTTAACTAGTTCGATAGTAACACTATATAATTTATTTAATCCGTATTTCTCATTAAACTTGCATAGTTACAGCATATGTTAGTATTTTGGTTTTCTTGTAAACAACTACCAAATAAAAAGGGTGCGTTTAGCTATTATCGGAATGCAAACTTAACGTGATATTATACCAATGTAACTTACTCGTATATTTCGACTTAATATTTATTTCGTTTGTGTTTCCATAATTAATAAATATAAATAAACTATTTACTGACCCAGCGAATCTCCATAGCTCACTCATAGTAATCCAGTAAACATACATAGTTTACTCATCCAGCGAACCTCCAAGTTCACTCATAGTTATCCAGTAAACAAACATAGTTTACTCATCCAGCGAACCTCCAAGTTCACTCTTAGTAATCCAGTAAACAAACATAGTTTACTCATCCAGCGAACCTCCAAGTTCACTCATAGTTATCCAGTAAACAAACATAGTTTACTCATCCAGCGAACCTCCAAGTTCACTCATAGTAATCCAGTAAACAAACATAGTTTACTCATCCAGCGTACCTTCAAGTTCACTCATAGTAATCCAGTAAACATACATAGTTTACTCATCCAGCGAACCTCCAAGTTCACTCATAGTAATCCAGTAAACATACATAGTTTAGTCATCCAGCAAACCTACATAATAATCCTGCAACCATACAAAGTTCAATTATTCAAATTCAATTCAAAATTCAAATTCAAAATCTTTATTTCAATTTTTAGGTCATGAAATGACACTTATGAACGTCAAAATATACAGTGAAAAAAAAAATATAAATAAATATGCCCTGAAAGGGCCGAAACATGTCTCTTTAGCTTTTGGGCCCCACCAGCGCTTCGAGACAGAACACAGACAACTAGGCAAGTGCCGAGAAGAAACGCCGGAACAAACCCAGCCACCACCAGCCGCCGTAAAATCGAAACCACCAAAGGCAAGTACATCAGTCGGTGCAGGCCGGACGGACCACACATTCGTGTCGCCCAGATAGTCCCGAACCCCACAATAACAAAAAACAAACAAAAACAAAATATATTTATTTTAGCACAAAACATAACAGTATTAGTACATGAATCGATAACCGCCTACACTAGGTAAAACCTGTATCGTAGGCAATTAAATACTTCCAATGTCATAGGTTGGACTGCGTTACATAAAAATGGTACAAAAAACGATTAGAAATAAAAATAAAGAAATGATATAACAAAATCTAAAGAAAATGTATTCTCTATGGTGAAACTTAATAAAAATTTTAAGATATAATTATTTTTGAATAAACAATAGTGCCTCGGTTTCGTTATAATAGCCCTCAGACATAAGCGCGCTTCCAACGTGCTTCTTAAATTCATCAACCGGCAACTCGACAAGACTGCGTGGCACATTATTAAAGAATTCCATACAATTTCCCATAAACGAATCACTAGCCCTAACCAATCTGAAGTTAGGAACGACAAGCTTGCGCTCACTTCCCGTGCTATATGGGCGAATGTCGCCCCTCTTCATGAAATCATCCAAATTTTTACGGACGTACATTACACTATCAAAAATGTATTGAGAAGCCACAGTTAACATGTTGATCCTCCCAAAGACCTCTCTCAGGGAGTCACGAGGACCAAGTCCATAAATAGCACGAATGGCTCCTTTCCGCAAAACAAATATGGTTTCAATGTCCGTAGCAGAACCCCACAAGAGAAGACCGCAAGACACAATACTGTGGAAGCAACCAAAACATACAAGCCTCGCCGTTTCAACATCAGTCAGGTACCCAATCCTCCCAACTGCAAAGGCAGCTGAGCCCAGCCCCACAGCTAGGGCTTCAATATGAGGTCTCCACTGTAATCCTGAGTCAAGTGCAATGCCCAAAAATACAGTGGAGTCCATCAAGACCAGACTGTTACCATTTAGTACAATGTAGTTACAATTCAGTGAACCAACATGGTTCACTCATAATAATCCTGCAAACATACAAAGTTTAATCATCCAGCGAACCTACATGGTTCACTCATAATAATCGAGTAAACAAAAATACTCTTTACTCATCCATTTGATAATCCATTTGTATTTAGAGTGGATCTTTCTTAAAATATCGATAAAGATTGTAAGATATAACATCATATAGTTATTTATTAAAATCAAGGTAAAATAGTAAGCAAGCAGTTATTTCCTCAGTAATTCGTAGCTTATCTTTATTTTTCTGCGTGTCTCACTGTTTCTCAATGTTCAAACGAGCCAAACTTATATACGATCGAAGAGTAGCCTCGACCACGTATAATGAGCGTAAGAGGTGTTACAAATGCATGGTCGAAGAGTCGCCTCGACCACATGCATAAAATAGACACCTCGTTCGCCAATTCGGCATCGTATGAAATCAGTCTTCATTTAACTCGATACTCAAATCATTTTCTTATAATTCATGAAAATATCGCTTTAAAATAACTGCTTGAAAACTTCCTTCATTTTAACGTTTCAAAAGATGTGAGCGTACATACCTTGGTTTATCCCGCTTCTGAAGTTTCAAGAAAACTCCAGTCGTAGTAATAACAAACCTTTATTCAATAATTTCACAATAATCATTTTCGCTACAAGTAAGGTCAGTGCTTCGCTAAATAACGGACAACACTTCACTTCGCGATGATCGGACGAGAACTGCCAGAGCATCCCGCTTCCATCGCTCCGTTGATTCGGCCCCCACCACTCAACCCCACTACGCCTGGCGGGGCTGAGCAGTGTTGCCAATATTAAATAAAAATAACTACTATTCAAAAATATGACAAATATTACATTTTTAATTAAAAATCATGACATAATAATCATTTATTTATATTTTTATTTATATATATATTTATATTTATTCCAGAAGAAATCAAGTGACCTTAATATATTTAACCTTGCTATTGTTTGACTATTAAATCACTATTGTGCAATTGACTAGATAGTAGTTAACTTTTATTATCTGTACGCCGGTAGGCAAGACATAAGTACAACGATACATATTTTCTGCATGTAAATTTATGATGCAAGTCTAACAAATATAATTCTTTACCTTTATATAATATGGTTAGTTGCTTTCGTACGTCAGGAATTATGATTTACGTACGCAAAAATCTACTAACTGTTGATCTACGACAGAAGCAGAATACGGGCATGATACTTGACTACACGTACTCGTAGTATTAATGGGAAAAATTTTATCAATTTAGCCGAATAATTATAATGGCTTATTACCTGTAATAGTTTGCGGCGAAGGAGTTTTAAAATACACCCTGCTCCTTAACGTTATTACCAATACCAATGTGATTTTCTAAGAAGATTGCAGAAATACTTTACGATTGTTAGGATTAAAAGGGATGTCTTTATAAAGGATATTTTGAGCAAATTAACAATGTCTGTCGTGTTGTTTGTTTTATTCTGAATTAATCAAATAATGTTAAAATATACACTGTAAATTGATGCCATGATCGATACAAATACGTATTGCTGACTACACTCTCAAAATGCCTTACGATTGTGAGGATAAAAGGAGATGTGTTCTCAAGGGTAGTCCCCCAAGTACCATGTGCGGTACGGTTTTATTTAATAGTAGTTTTATTTATTAGTAGTTTTAAGAGAAAAGATAATAATTTAGCAAAATGCAGTATCACTAATAGAAAAAGTCCGCAACCAAGGAACTTTAAAATACGCATTGGTCATCGAGTCTGTGATCAATGCAGCCGTATATTGTTGGTCAGATAGCAAAAATACTTCGTGATCGCATAGGTAATAATGGATGTCTCATTATGGTAATCCCAATATGTGCTTATGTGATTGCTCAATGAGCAGCTTTTCCCCATCATTCCATGTCTCTCACTAGACGGCATTAGTGCAGTATTTAGAAACCTTTTTTCATTTTATTTTTGTAGGCACACAAAGTGAAATATTTTGAATAACGTTAGTAAACCTTAAGATTTAATCAAGGTACTTAATATTTTTGTCATTTTTAAAGTCCACGCTTTGCTATGAGGACACTATATTTTTTGTTTTACTTTGAATTACTTACTTTAGCGAAAAACAAAGACACTATGATATATTTCCTATAGTTACTCCGGCGCCAGCTCAAGAAAACTGCTCATTGCCTTGATAAAATTTAAAACAGTACAAGTTAAAAAGGTTTTGGACCTTAGTTCCGTTAAAACCTTGTTGAAACTATTATTATCCAATAAAACAACATAATTTATATCGTCTGAACTCCTTACATTGATTTGAGAAAAAAAAATGCTTAAAAACAGTGTTCAACTTATGTGGGCGGGATAAGCAAGCAGACATTAAGACTGCTCACCTATCCCACTTCTGAACTGTAGGAGTTCAGAGTTATTTTAAGGAATGAAACGACTATTCTCATTTTAACAAACATTTATTAATTTATCACACTGTTTTTAAGCCTTTTGGCCGCTTAATAAACATATTTCACAAAGAAGCAACATTGGAAAATAATAACTGACCTGTACTTGCTCCAACAGAATATCACCTTTAATGTACGCTGGTTTTCGCACTGACTTTGTTTAGACGTCCGCTCGGCACGAGAGCTGAGTAAAGACTGCCCGTCTTGCGATCGAGCACGTCACCATGAGTGAATGAAATGAACGAATGAACTTACTCTCTATGATAATTATGATAAATATTGATTGAGTTGACGTTATTTCCGTTAATTATTGCACATCTTATTTATTTATTTTAATGTTACGTATCGTTTATTATTAAGTCAACTATTTAGATGGTATTATCCTTACAATATCCTGAAATAAAATAAACAATTACAATGCTATCACGTTTCCAAACTCCACATGCGGCGACTATGTAGTAGTTATTATTATCCATTTTATTTACCTTTTCGTCTTTTGTCCAATTGTCCGAGCTATCTTTCTTTTTTTGATTCATGTTGAAAACAAATCAGTCAATACACAACAAAATACAACTTTTTACAAATGAATTGAAAACAAAACAAATCAGATTCTTCTCATTCTTCTGTCATTACAACTTTTTTTTAAAGATTTGGGTTTTGTTACTATTCAGCCATCATTTCAAGAAGCTTTTGTTCATTTACCCTGAAGTGTGTTGAATGCAACCTGCGTACTAGGAAATGTAGTGAATGAACTGAGTGAATGAATGAATGTTTGTATCTAAAATTGGTGTTTAGCTAAACACTGCCCAAATACTTATTTGTGGTACAAAATGTTAAACACTGTTCTAAACCCTTTTTAAATTGAAAACAGTTTTTAACTAAACATGACTTAAAACCAGTTTTAACGAATGATTTGTAGTAAGACTGTTAGACTTTGAATGAATTGACATTGGATTTTAGTTGTATAGAACAGCGTTCTTGGTTTAGTGGTAGGGGATTGTTACCGATACCTACAATACTGACATTTATTGTCTGAGGAGAAAGATTTAGTCTTAGTTTGACACTTTCAGTGATAAAAGATGATTGGCTCCCGCTGTCAAGTAAAGCTCTAACGGTAATGGTTTCATTGGTATTAGGATTAGATAGTTGAACTTGGGCAGTGCACAATAAGGTTTCGGAAGATGATAAAGCTGATATAGAAATAGTTTCAGTAATGCTAGGAGGTTCGGCTTTATCAGCGACATGCAATAAAGAATTATGCCTTTTTTTACAAGAGCGACAAGAACCAGCAAGCTTGCAAATCTGAGCTGCATGACCAGGGCGTAGGCAATTGAGACATAAATGCATGGATGTAGCAAAGGTATTTCTATCTTCAGGAGATTTGGCCTTGAATGCTAAACATTTGTACAATCGATGCTTCGCTTTGCAAAAAGCACATTCCAATAGGGAATGATTAGAAGAGGTAGTGTCGGACGTGGCAAAGAAAGCTTTGGTTGCAAATTTAGGCTGAGGCGTAGAAGGATTTTGCTTTATTGATTGATAGGATTTATCTTTGTTATCAGACTTGGCACAATTAACAGTTTCGAAAACATCAGCACGGTTCTTTAAGAATGAAAAAAAGTCATTTAAGCTAGGTATATCCGATAGTGAATTTCTATGCTCTTCCCATTTGAAAATTGTGCCAGTGTCCAGCTTTGTCGTAAGAATATAAATGACTAGCGGTCGCCCGCGGCTCCGCCCGCGTGAATGTCGGTTACCGCTGCAAAAAGGCTACCCAGGAAAGACACGGTCAGCAAACAAATGATTCCCATGTCAATTCACAGACACCGACACTAACTTCGACGAAGCAGTTACTATCCGCAGGCTGAACAGATTTTCTTTCTGTGGGTGTTAGTTGTTAAGTCCCGGAGTGCAACCCGTTGTTTTAGGATAGAAAACTTAAGCTATTATTGTAGAGCTTCTCTATACACAACATTTGACGTTACATTATTTTCTGGTACCAAAATATACTGATGCTCGGGAGCCCCGACCCCATGCGTAAAACATTCTTTTCGTAAATAAATTCCTACTAATTTGAATGTTTGGCCCAAGGATTTGTTTATCGTGAGTGCGAAAGAAATTTTTACTGAAAATCGCGCCGCGCGGGTTCCTTACTCATAGATCTAAACTCCCCCTCCCACACGCTCACCGGGCCTTGGTAAAGCCTACTTCGCAACGGGCCGGCCGTGCAGCAGAAATCGTAATATGTATTTTAATTTCGCTATAACTTCAGAACCAAACGTCCAATTTAATATCGCTATAACTTCAGAACCAAACGTCTAATTTTAATCATTTAAAGACCAAATATTATTAACATTAACTGTACTTAGTGATGAAATAATTAATTTTGATAAGGATTAATAGCATGAGTAAATGAAACGCGTTTAAATGTAGTCAAAAAAATAATCAAGATTTTTCAATAAAAAAAATGGTTCTTGTGCCTCACCCGACATAGATAGGTATAGTATGTCGCGGACTTTTTTGTAGATATTTATAAGATCTACAATTACTTAGAACATTTTATGGTTCTATCTTTAATAGTTTAGGCAGGGTACGCAAAATAAGTAACTGTTTTGGTTGATTTTTTACACCTTGTGTCCGAAAAACCCTAATATCTTACGGAACCCTATTTTTGTTAAAAATTAAATATATCCTATATTACTCGAGGATAATGTAGCTTTCGAATGGTGAAAGAATTTTCAAAATCGGTCCAGTAGTTTATGAGCCTATTCATTACAATCAAACAAACAAACAAACAATCAAACAAACAAACAAAGTTTTCCTCTTTATAATATTAGTGTAGATGTAGATTAGGACATCCCATTGTTCTGTAGGAAGGCCTAGTGTGCTGAGGGCACGTAGATTTTTAGTTACATGATTAATGATAAAACGAAGTGATCTATCTGTTTCTTTAGTGGATTCAAAGTTTAGTAAAGATTTCAAATGGTTATTAATAAGTTGTCTTTTGTTATCAAAACGGTTGCAGAGCAATGACCAAGCTTCATTGTAATTTTTATCTGAAGCTTCCAAATTGCAAATTACTCGCGATGCTTCGCCCTCCAAATAAGAACTGAGATAGTGGAATTTATGAATATTTTTAATTTTAGAATTATCGTGAATTAAAGAGCAATAAATTTCTTTGAACTCTAACCATTTATAGTAAGTGCCGTCAAAATTTGGTATTTTTATTATAGGCAGTTTAAAACCCAAACTATCGCAATCGTCGTGGTTGTGATGATTGCAACCGTTTAAGTGAGAACAAGAGGAAATATCAGTCTGATCCCTTTTGGAGGTTGGGTTTTGAGACTGGAGAAAATTTTGAGAAAGCGAAATGCAGTTATCGAATTCTTGTTCTATAAGATCACGCGTAAGTAATTCAGTTTCTAGGTTAGTTTCATTTAAAATTTCAATTTGACTCTGCAACTCGTCGAATTCAATGAATAACGCTTCAATACGAGTTAACTTCATTGCAAGTTTGTTCATTTCAATATCTGAGACCTTTTCTAGCGATAAAAGTGTATCCAAATAATTGCTGAACTTCGTAACGTATCCTTTAATAGAACCGCGTTTCGTATGTAATCAGTCAGGTATCAAACGAATGCCGAGAGTCGCATAACAATGGAATTTTTATTGTGTCTCGTTTACACATACTTGACGAGTTAATTCCTTCAAGTTAGTCTCAGTCATTGCAACGAAGTCAATCGCAAAAAGTTAGCAAAATAATGTAAATAGTACGTTACGCTCCTCGCTTCGTAGACGGCTGCACGTTGAGACCAATTTGTTATATCGGCAGAACAGGCGGCACAGGCGCAGGCTAGGTGCGGAGCGCAGGAACAATGCGTGACGTCAGCGGGCGGCGGCGGCCGATCTCGCAGGCGATCACTGGAATGTGATGAGTGCAGCTAAATGTTTTATAATGATAAGCGCGCAGTTATGCAGGAAGTGCGCAAGATGAATTGGTAATTAGTTGGACTTTGCATTATGATTTAATGAGAAAGGCTGATTGAATGACTTTGAATGGAATTTAGCAGTTTAGTGTAATGGTGAAATTACTTCAAATTGAGTTAAGCAGCATGTTGACTGAGATTGAAAATGTTTTCAAAAAGGAATTAGCACTTAAAGTATTCAAGTAATAAATAATAATAATAAAAATTTCTTAATTTCAAATAGTACCGTTACACATATTTGTTGAGTTTTCCCTTTAAGTAGTCGAAGACACTTGTATTGGGAATAACTCGCAACTTCCCTTAAGGTTAGCTTAATACTATTGAAACTAATGAATAGTAAACATGGTAGAAAATATATTACATTTGAGAAAAATAATAAGCACAATCAGAGGTACTGAAACAGAGACATGAATAATAGTCCAATCAACGAGGAGATTCGTTGTATGGAGACATCCGAATAATTCTCCCGTCGTTGAAACTTGGCACATAGTGAAAATAAGTAATACAGATTAGAGATATGCAATAATCCAATGATTTTTTTTACGAGAAGTTAGGTATTTATACCTAAACATGGAAATCGTTTATAACTCTCTGTGAAAAAATTCTCAGTCTGAAATTGTTCGTGTATACGTATGTATGTATAAGTTAGAATAGGTAAGAAAAAGAATCCAATATTTTTTCGATTTCCGAGATACTCAAAATTAAACTTTTTGCATTTTGCTCTATAACTTCTACCGAAAAAATTCTCTGCTCATTTTTGTTTTTTAATATGGTTTTATTTACGTATATAAGTAGCTTTAATAAGTTATCCAAAACATTTTTCTTTACAATATTCCAAATCTTATTATTACTTAATTATGGCGCGTGAATAATTGCTCAGGCAAATTAAATGCGTTTCTTAGTTAGGGGTCGCTCTATTGCAGTAGATTTTTCAATAATCCAATAAAATTTCCACTAAATACCAAGTTTTTAAAATATAAATAATGGGTAATAGTGAATATTCGCGCCACTTAGAACCGACCGGGCGCGCGGCAGTGCAGTGGTGCGTGTGCTCATATCTAAAACGTACTGAAGTCAGTCTATCTGTATAAAAAAAATATGCAAGTGTTTGTAGGTAATGATGACGGTCACCCGCGATAGCCCAACAGCTAATTTAGGTGGTCTTGGAACTTGGGCACACGGGTTCTAATCCCAGTGCATTACATCGTATGTTATTTATTTGTATGTATGATCATAAGAGTTCTTTTTACTTTTTTTTAAACAAAATATTGTGTTTTTGCAGTGATTATTTGCCAGTCGAATTCAGTCCTTTATATGTTAGGACGTAAGGCTTATTTTGGCGGACGACTGACAGCGGAGTCTGGAACGCGGCGTGTGTTTATTGCGATTTCTGTCGGGCGAAAGTAGTTCTTATTTTCATAAGCGGAAGGCTTGTAGTCGGCTATAATGGATGATTGAGGATTCTAGAATGCCGTCTATTGTATTTCGGCGCCCGCGCACTCCATAGCTATCGTATAACTATAGTATACTATTATTCAATTATTGTGACGGTATTTAGCGCGCGGTCCTTAAAAGTCATTCTGTACAAAGAAAGACATTTCAGTTTTCGTTCATCTCAGTTACCTGCTTGACCAATCAGAGGACAACGACTTAACGCAATATAATAATTACGTGAAGAGTTTAATGAGAAATTAAATGAAAAGATGGACCAAGAAATAAGTAAACGACGGTGGAAAAGCAAAAGGCTTAAGCGACACTTTGACAGATATTGGTCTTAACTTAGTTGTAATCAGCAAGTTTTTCTGCGTTGTTTGAGCTGGGTTTGGTGTAAATCAGGATTGTTGTAAAATATTTTCATAGAATTTATCGGAGCATATTGAATGAACGAATTACTTTTTTATATCGGACAATAGCATCCATAATAATAAAATTACAAATAATGAATATCAATTAAAAATTACATTTGATAAAATAAAATTAAAGCACGATTTTTTCTCTATTAAAATCTAGGTAGATAAGGCATGAGTTAGTTATATCAAAACGTAACTGAAAACCGATATAGGTTCCATATCGATATCATATCGACACCCTTAACTACGTAACAGTTATTATAAAAACTGTCAATCCGATGCAAACGCAAAACTGATACTCGGATACAAGTTATGAAAAACCATAACGGTACGACAAAACCGAAACTACGCAAAACTATCCATCCATATCCAAAACTTCACTCTTCTCGTTATATTCGCGTCGTCCCTTTTATACACTCATACTTAAATAAGAGTAAAAGAGACAAAGCGAATATGATATCGGCTCAGAATATCGGTATCGCTGGTCGGTCGGTGTTTTTCAACTTTCTTATTACAACTCAATAAAGTTTGATTTATTAATAGGCAGAAGCGGCCATATTACGACGTTTTAGTTTGGCGGAATTTAGATCACGAGAAGTGTTTTTGCAAAAATGAATTTAATTACATTGCAGTTATTCATTTCATTCATTGTTGTGTTGAGTTTAGATTCAATTTTAGTTAGTTTTGGCGTGTCCTTGACCTTGAGTGGCACGTGCGGCGGTTGATTTGTTTGTTGCTAAGATCTTTTATTGATGCAATTGAAAATTAGTGCTGTATTATTTAACAATTAATTTAATTGAAATTATGCAATGCACAGCGCAATTAATTTAATTTTTCTGCTTGTCCTAAGCCTAGTTAAAGCATGAAGGAAAATCGTCGTAATTGTGACAATAATAGTTATTTATTTAAGTAAGTACTTATACATCAATCATTCGTAGCGTGCGTTCGGAGTTTAGGAGTAGCAGTGTATTAGTTTGCGTTTTGTAAGTTTTGAATTACTTATTAGTTAGAAATAACCATAAGTGAAAAGAACCGTTTCATCTGATATCGATATCTGAAAACGGATATTGATATCGATATGCAAACTAAATATCGGTTATATAACGGTTTGCCTAGAAAAATGAAAACGCCCATGCTTAAGGTAGAACATACATTAACGATCTGATTAATGAAAAATATGACTGCCCCATTACCTATAGATTCAATGGAAATCAAAATACTGTTGGTTCCTCCCCCGCAATCTGCATAAGCAAGAAGCCTTTGTACTTTAGGCGTTGCAGAAACAGCATTCTAAAGGATTTATTGAATGTCACTTTTAGTGCCTTTAACGCCTTTTGCGTATAGCTGACCCAGAGGGAGCCCGAGTAGAACAACTGGCAGTGTTTGAGGTTAAGACCTCCGTATGTGTTTTTGACATTTAGAATAGATTTGAAATTATTTAAGAGAAGAAGGAATGTCAGAAAAACATTCATAGTCAGATTGATTCACGATTTCCGATTGGCTATCTTGTTTATATTGTTTCTTAATAAAGTGAGTATTTAATTAGTACCTACCTATTTCTAATACCAAATTATTTAATCAGCAAGTAAGAACAGGCAGGCAAAAGAGACAAGTATAGGTTTGAGTTTACTATCTTAAGAGCTACTCAAAAAAGCAATAAAATTGTGCTAAGGCCTTTCGGCCTGATACCGCACTAAATGATTTTTTTCTCGATTCCTTGCGGGTAACGGGCCGAAAGAACCGTCCTAGAATACAAGGTCAATTAACCCTTCCCGCACTGTTGTTGGTAATTGAATTGTTTACTTAAGATTAGTTTTGCGTCATAATTATAGCAGAAACGGACGTCAATACGATAATGCATTATTCGAGTGTTTGTTTACGTTTTTAAATGGTTTTATCAAAGTTTAATTGTGTAATATTTCTCGGCCAAGATGTATGATGTAAAAATATGTTAAAAGTGAATTTTCTGATACAGAAAAATCAAAGTGGAGAAAGGTGTTTGTGTAAAATAATTAAAAAATCTTTTTTTCTGTGTAGTATGTAAGAAATTATAATCACTGCGTTGTACGCTTTTATTAACAAACTTATCTCTTTGTTTTTTTAATAAATTACACTAAAAATATTATGTCGATAACTTATACTTATTTCCCAATACTAATACTTATTGAAATAAACCAATAATTCGGTGCGATTTCGGGTTATAAGAACTTACATATACCCCGGGCGAAGCCAGCACTATGACTACCAAATCGTCGACTATCGATATTGATAGGTATGTATAATTTTTTTTACGTTTTCGCTTAGTTACAGCCATTTATATCGGTCGATACCTTACCATATCGCTGCGGCGGAGAGTTTAAGCACCAGGCCAATCGGCCAGTTAACGCACCATCTAATAAAACGCCAATTTTGGTTCGCAGTGAACGTGTTAATTTGTTTTGTAAGGTGTTAAATATTTTGTGAGGTGTTTAAGTAACAAAGTAAATAAAATAAGAACTGTAAACAAAACATTATTGTGTATGTTTGTTTGTTTGTAATCATTAATTGCGGGTGCAACATCAAATTATCGCGGTTGCAACCAGTCTAGTTTAATCACTTGAACAAAATAGAAAATAAATTTAATTATAAATACAACAACAAAATTAGAAAACCAACAATATAAATTATTAATTAGTAGACTTTTGGTGTCGCTTATTCTATTTTTTTTTTAAATACGCCTTGGCATTCTGGAGTAATATGGTGGCCCGGAGGTTTGCTCGATGTAGTAATGAAGTAAAGTTAACTCTACTTAAAGCATACTGCCTGTTCTTACTTGCAGATTAAATAATTTGGTATTAGAAATAGGTAGGTACTGATTAAATATTCACTTTATTAAGAATCAATGTAAACAAGATAACTAATCGGAAATCGTGAATCAATCTGACTATGAATGTTTTTCTGACATTCCTTCTTCTCTAAAATAATTTCAAATCTATTCTAAATGTCAAAAACACATACGGAGGTCTTAACCTCAAACACTGCCAGTTGTTCAACTCGGGCTCCCTCTGGGTCAGCTATACGCAAAAGGCGTTAAAGGCACTAAAAGTGACATTCAATAAAGCCTTTAGAATGCTGTTTCTGCAACGCCTAAAGTACAAAGGCTTCTTGCTTATGCAGATTGCGGGGGAGGAACCAACAGTATTTTGATTTCCATTGAATCTATAGGTAATGGGGCAGTCATATTTTTCATTAATCAGATCATTAATGTATGTTCTACCTAGATTTTAATAGAAAAAAAATCGTGCTTTAATTTTATTTTATCAAATGTAATTTTTAATTGATATTCATTATTTGTAATTTTATTATTATGGATGCTATTGTCCGATATAAAAAAGTAATTCGTTCATTCAATATGCTCCGATAAATTCTATGAACATATTTTACAACAATCCTGATTTACACCAAACCCAGCTCAAACAACGCAGAAAAACTTGCTGATTACAACTAAGTTAAGACCAATATCTGTCAAAGTGTCGCTTAAGCCTTTTGCTTTTCCACCGTCGTTTACTTATTTCTTGGTCCATCTTTTCATTTAATTTCTCGTTAAACTCTTCACGTAATTATTATATTGCGTTAAGTCGTTGTCCTCTGATTGGTCAAGCAGGTAACTGAGATGAACGAAAACTGAAATGTCTTTCTTTGTACAGAATGACTTTTAAGGACCGCGCGCTAAATACCGTCACAATAATTGAATAATAGTATACTATAGTTATACGATAGCTATGGAGTGCGCGGGCGCCGAAATACAATAGACGGCATTCTAGAATCCTCAATCATCCATTATAGCCGACTACAAGCCTTCCGCTTATGAAAATAAGAACTACTTTCGCCCGACAGAAATCGCAATAAACACACGCCGCGTTCCAGACTCCGCTGTCAGTCGTCCGCCAAAATAAGCCTTACGTCCTAACATATAAAGGACTGAATTCGACTGGCAAATAATCACTGCAAAAACACAATATTTTGTTTAAAAAAAAGTAAAAAGAACTCTTATGATCATACATACAAATAAATAACATACGATGTAATGCACTGGGATTAGAACCCGTGTGCCCAAGTTCCAAGACCACCTAAATTAGCTGTTGGGCTATCGCGGGTGACAGTCATCATTACCTACAAACACTTGCATAATTTTTTTATACAGATAGACTGACTTCAGTACGTTTTAGATATGAGCACACGCACCACTGCACTGCCGCGCGCCCGGTCGGTTCTAAGTGGCGCGAATATTCACTATTACCCATTATTTATATTTTAAAAACTTGGTATTTAGTGGAAATTTTATTGGATTATTGAAAACCCTACTGCAATAGAGCGACCCCTAACTAAGAAACGCATTTAATTTGCCTGAGCAATTATTCACGCGCCATAATTAAGTAATAATAAGATTTGGAATATTGTAAAGAAAAATGTTTTGGATAACTTATTAAAGCTACTTATATACGTAAATAAAACCATATTAAAAAACAAAAATGAGCAGAGAATTTTTTCGGTAGAAGTTATAGAGCAAAATGCAAAAAGTTAATTTTGAGTATCTCGGAAATCGAAAAAATATTGGATTCTTATTCTTACCTATTCTAACTTATACATACATACGTATACACGAACAATTTCAGACTGAGAATTTTTTCACAGAGAGTTATAAACGATTTCCATGTTTAGGTATAAATACCTAACTTCTCGTAAAAAAAATCATTGGATTATTGCATATCTATAATCTGTATTACTTATTTTCACTATGTGCCAAGTTTCAACGACGGGGGAATTATTCGGGTGACAAAAGCTTCATTGATTGGACTATAAAGTAATTTAGTAATTTAGCTGCAGCACAATTGGTGCGATTAACTGAGTGATGCGTGTTGACCGATGAGATGTGTGTATGTGTGTGTGTGTGTGTGTGTGTGTGTGTGTGTGTGTGATGTGAGAGAAAGAGAGTTGATCAGGCACCTGCATGCCCTGCGGAATGATTTCCTTGGGATCGATACAGAATGTTCGCATACAGGTGCAATAATCACAAAGAAGAAACTTCATCATTATCTAGCCAATTCTAATAAATAGGTTTTCAACTTCTTCATAGCTGAGTGAAATCAGCCATTCAGATAAGGTTTTCTTGCAAGTGTAAGATAACATTGGGTAAATTTTAAGAATTATATTTATTTTATTATACATAAAGGCGGACTGACCTATATATTGCCTTCTAGCAAATGCTGTACGTGTGGCGGTAACAGGGGCCACAGCATCTTTCCTTCTTTTATGACTCAAGTCGACAAAAGGTAGGGACTTGTGTACGTTTAGAATAAGATTTAGAACATAAAGTTTCCTGACTGAGAGGAGACCACTAATTCTATAGAGTGTAGAAGTAGGAAAACGGTAAGGTTTGAAGTACATAACTTTTATAAGCAGTCTCTGTGCTCTTTCTAATTCAAGAAGGTGGGATTTGTCAGTTCCGCCCCAAATAGAGATGCAATACGTAAGCACTGATTGGGCAAGTGCAATGTAGATTTTATTTCTGAGTTTTTTGGACATAACATGCCGTAATGATTTAAATACCCATAAGAGTTTCCTTGTACGATTTGTTAACAGTTCCAAATGTAGGTGCCAGCTTAGCCGTTGGTCAAGTATTATACCTAAGTATTTGATTTGACTGACTTTTTCAATCATAGGGCATTCACAGGTGACTGCATTTGAACATGAGTGGATTTTTAGTATAAATTGACTGCCTGGTTGGGATTTGTTAGAGGGCGTGAAACATACAAATTTAGTTTTAAGAGGGTTCAAAGTCAGAAGGTTCTCTCTTAGCCAGTTTGATGCAGCAATTAAACCTCTCTCAGTCCTATCATACACTGTTTCCCAGTCAGGACCAGTAAAAACAAGCGCTGTGTCGTCAGCGTAGGAGAAAATCCTGTCCCCAACATCACGCAGATTACAAAACTCGTTGATGTATATTAGGAAGAGTGTGGGGCCGAGGACACTTCCCTGAGGAACTCCAAAACTGAGCGAAGCTTTATTACTGTGGAATCCGTCAATTTTAACTTCCTGAGTTCTCTCCTGAAGATAACTTTTAAAAAGCAGGAAAGGAGTATTCCTGATGCCTATGTTTTCTAACCTGCGTAAAAGAATGGGCTTAGAGACAGTGTCAAAGGCTTTTTTGAGGTCTAAAAAGACTGTGAGACATTTGTTGCCGTTGTCAACTTCATTAACTATAGAGAAGGTGAGGTCAAGAATAGCGTCTTGGGTTGAACGACCCTTTCTGAAGCCATATTGTGAGTTGGATAGTAATTTGAATTTGTTTAGGTAATCAACCAGTCTATTATTAAGTAGTTTTTCAATTATTTTAGAAATTGAAGAAAGGACGGAAATTGGCCTATAGTTGTTAACATCTTCTCCGTGCCCACTCTTAAACACAGGGGTTACAATTGATCTCTTTAAGGCGCTGGGGAACACACCAGTACTAAAACAGAGATTTGCGAGGTGACATATGTAGGGGACAACCAGATCTTTGGAGTGTTTAAGAAAAGCAGTGCTGATTCCATCCCAGCCAGGTGCGCTCTTTGAGTCTAGACTCATCAAGATGCTCTCAACTTCCCGGTCGTCAGTATTCAGTATGACGAAGGATGAGAGGTGGGTTGAGTTAGAACTGTGTGCTAAAGAAATACGTCTCAGAACACCCAACTGTTTAGTAATTATTTCAGCTAACTGTGACCCAATACAAACGAAATAATCATTAACGTAGTTAACTGAAGATAAAGGCTGCGGTTTTGCGTTTAGTAATGCTGCATTATTAGATTTTGACGGTTTATACCGAGTGATCTCATTTATCGTGCTCCAGAATTTACGAGAATTGTTGGCAGTTTTTAAAATAAGATCACTATGGTTTTTACGCTTAAGCTTTTTAATTAGATTAGAGCAGAAATTTCGAAAACGTTTGTAGGTCAGTTTTAAGAAAGTATTGTGAGGGTCCTTTTCTAGTTTAAGTTGCATGTTATTTCTTAGTTTTATACACCTCAATGCTCCAGAGGTAATCCACGGTTTTAGAATTCTTTTATTACTTGCATTGTGAATTTGTTTGGAATTTTGTTGAATAGCTGACTTAATTGTATTATGAGAATGTTCGCAAAGTCTTCAGGATGAATCGATTCTGGAAAGGGGAGATCTTTAGATGCAAGAGTTTTATAGGCGTCATCAAAATTAATAATTACTTTCGACTTGGTGGTAGTATTATGAGGAGTCATTTTAGACAACTGAAGCAAAACAAGATTGTGATCGGTAACTGTCGTGTTAAGAACACCAACAAAAGCTGTATTGAGGTTGACATCAAGTTTAATCATTACATGATCCAAGCAGGAGCTTTTTCTTGTAGGTAGGCTGTGGCCAGACACGAGACCATGTAGGGATAGTACATCAAGATAGTTGTGTCTATTTCTCCGGTACTGAGGTCTCTCTTCAGCAGTAGGAAGTAAGTTTATGTTGATGTCGCCGATAACTGTTATATTTCTATGATGAGCAAGAGTTTCCAGGTGCGAGTCGAGGGAGTTGACAAAATTATCGGCGTTGAGAAATAAGGGTGAGCGGTATATACCTAGAAAAACATGATTAGGAATTTCAATTTGGAGCCCAGTGGCGTCTGTAAGATGAAGGTCAAAGACCTTAACTCTAAGGTTGTTCCTAATATAGGCGACTACACCATCATTCTGGTTTAAAAGTTTAGAG
Organism: Pyrausta aurata; assembly: GCA_963584085.1. Lineage (NCBI taxonomy): Eukaryota > Metazoa > Arthropoda > Insecta > Lepidoptera > Crambidae > Pyrausta > Pyrausta aurata. Next base: position 5,797,156 of record OY757262.1, on the reverse strand, counting down.
GATTGATAAGAGGTGTAATTATTTAGCGATGGTATTTGTTTAGCCGGGTCCAACCTACATTCTGTAAGTATGAGTATGTCAATTTCAGAATCTAAAACCGATAATGTGACTTGAAGGTCATCAAGGTTTTTATAAATACTAGCACATTTTGCGTTATCACTAATAAATTATTGCGGGATGAATCCATCCAATGATTAGTTATGTCATGTATGTCACATTTGATTGAACGAGTTAATTGCATGCAGTCTATTTTTTGAGAAGTTCGGACGCCAGTATGAAGAAGAAGAAGAAGAAGAAGAAGTATTTCTTGAGAGGCAAGATGACTATCCATTTAAAAAAGGGTTAATACGGTGTGAGTCATTATTACCTAAGCTATGACATAATAACACTTGCAAGTATGAGCGAGAGTAGGTTGATTTTATTGGTAACTAGATGACCCGGTGAACTTCGTACCACTTACTTAGATTTATGTAAAATGTAGTAAAAACTTAAGCCGAACAAAACGAATTAATATGACAAAACTACAGAAAATTCAAGTAAAGCACAAATTGATATAAAAACGGAAATTCGTCACTTCCAAAGGACACGGTCGACCCGCCATACATTGCTTGCCCCAAAAGTAAAAATCCATGCGTCACGACCAAAACTAATTTTTTGGGTTCGTTTCTTCGCCTTTTAAAATAATATAAGCCGTAAATAGCGGGGTTTTCACATGAAACGAAATAAAATGTGTGGGGTCAATCTCTTGCACACTATTTAGAACAGGTCTTTCTAGATCATAGCGCCATCTGTGTCAAAAAACCGCCATCTAGGCCACCAAAACTAAAACATAGAAAACTGCCCCGCTAGGGTGCGTAGCGCGTGAAAATTACGATGACGCAAACAATAGCCACCGAAAAGAAGTTCCTTGTCACAGTTTTTTTTTTCAAGTTTTAGGAAGAGGTTAGTAGGTTTAAAGGTTAGTACCTATGGGAGGCAAACGTCATTTTCCTTCTTAAAATAGCGATTGCGAGCGCTTACTTATTTAACTAACTGCCAGTTCTATGACACAGTATGACACAATATGCCATTTCGTTAAGCGGTCGTCAGTTTGCTAATAAGTGCTCGAAACCGCTATTTTCTGCCAAACACAACAATTGTTGGGGACAGGAAATTGTATTCAATCGTTGTTCTATTTTTTTTGTAGATTTATATGCCGCTAGATAAAAGCAAAGTAAATTAACAATATTGTATTAAAAATTCAATATATTTTTTGAAAAATGATATAGTCAAGTCTCTTAATGCTTTTCTTTAATCAAACATAAAACGACCCTGGGGCACGATACGACCGTGTCCTTTAAGAAGTAAGTTTTTTAAATGATCGAACCTGGGGGTCAATTCCACTATTTACAACACGAGTCGTTTGAGTTTAGTTTAGGTAGCAGTTCGTTTGGAGTTACGCTCAAAAATATGACACAAAACAGTATTCCACTATTCATTCTACCGAACTTAAGCTAAACGCAAGACGAAACGCAGCGCAAACAAACAGGCAAGCACAGATTAGTAAGAGTATGTCCATAGACAGATACTTAGATTGGAAAGCTCTTTAAGCGTTTAGGACCTTAAGAAAGATATGAAATGCAACCTGTGGTGTCGCTAGCGTCGTTTTATTTATATTTTCGCAGACTTTGCGCAGATTTGTTTTTTATAGAATTGTATTTCTCATTAATAACAGGCTTACTAAAAATAACACCCTAATTGAAACTAAAAAATGAGCTTTATAGAAATACTTGTAACTTGCAGATTTAAAGAAAATTTGTATACATTCGATCATAAAACATAATCTAAATAATTTGAGACATCAATGTTTTCGACGGCTCTTGCTTGGGGTATTTAAATTATTTAAACTTTTCAATATTTCACTTGATCCTCATGATCAAGTATTTGTCAGTGAATCGACTGTTGGTAAATATTTTTCTTTTCTTATTTTAGTTGGTTTTTATGAGTATAATGAAGCCTTAGTCTTTTAGCTAACGCAATATAGTATTCTGTGGTACAAGTACAACATGTACACTACGTATTTTTTAATATTCTTGACTCAGTTTTCTCATTAATGGCAGTGACGTTGGTCGAGGAATAGTAAAAAATAGTTAATTACAAAGACAGTTTTGACAAAACTGGCCGGCTATAGGAAACGCACGTGGCAATCCCAGGTAGATAAAAAGACAAAGGGAAGGGGTTGAAAGTTATTGTTCTTGTTTGCGTACCTTTAGCGCTTGCGTGACGTTGCCAATCTAGCTAGCTATTGTGTTATCCTAAACAGCTTTACAGCTGGCAAGTAATAAATACCCTAAACATTCCGTTATCTATTTTGAAAAAAAACTCACGTGCTATTTATAGAATAACTTACCTATTGACTTGGCAGACGGTAAAATCAATGAGCAGTTTTCTTGTCATTAGATGTTTATATCATCGAGAGATGGCACTTAGGCGTAGCGTTACTTTAGGAACTAACTTTTAAAACTTTATTCAAGAATTATAGCAGAGGGCTATTGCTTTTTGCCAACGTAAATAATAAACAGTAAAACAATATTAATGTGAACTTTTAGTACATAAAGGACATAATAATGGCAAAAAATTTGTATACTAATTAATACATAAGTCAAGTCATTAACGCATTTTACAATATTTAATTACGCACTTTTATCCTTTGTCCATGGTTTTCCGCCAACGTGAAAAAAAAGTTCCTAAACTGACCTTAACGTCCATCTAGTAAGAGCTGTAAAACGGTGGCAGAAAAGTGCTCATTAAAGTTTTACACATCAAATCTGCTATGGTTCAAATTTAAAGTCGTGTTGTCGATAATTATTGATTGATTCATATCTATGGTATGATGAGCGGTTGTTTAATATGGTTACTTTCTTGCTTCTCATTAATGGTTTTATTTTAACATTGTAAATCATAACGTGATGAATCGATTCATAACAAACTCGATATATTTTTTATAATCTTTGCGTGCAACTTTCGATTTATTAAAATTACATCGGAGCACCTATAACAGACGTTCAATGATTGGTTGAAATAATTGTCATCTATTGGTGGATTCGTAAAGTTCTTCTTCAGTTGCGGTTCGGTCGACCTAAACGTCAAAACATTAGTAGAATATGAATCGGCTAATCTTCGGTCGAACGATAAAGTTGAGCTAAATCACAACCGAACCGCTTTAGTGGAATAGGAAATGTGACGTTTAGTTGATTATCGTCACCGGTTGAGTTTACGTTAAGTTCGATTTTGATAGTAGAATTGGCACCCTGAGCTGGTTCCTAACAGCACACCAAGTTCGCCTCCTCCGTCCGATTTCCATGATCCAAATGTCTATCTCTAAAATATCTATTTAATATAGATGACCCGGTGAACTTCGTATCACTTCGTGTTGGGGCGGCCTAATAGTAGTTTAGTAATCTGGCAATACTGTCAGTGTCACTGTCACCTAACTTTTGAAGAAAAGATTGTTCAAATGTAAAAACAGAACTTATAGTGAACTTATAGTTTAACCCCTTAAAATGCATTAATGTCCCTTTTGTAATAAGTGGATGGAACGGCAGAACAAAAATAATAACTGTCCAGCAGGCCTAGGATGCACGCCGGGATAAAAAGTTATCGAGGCATTTTAGCGCGTTTGTTTGTCAAAAATCGACATACCCGCAGTTGCTAACATGGCTGCCATGAAAGTCATGTCGTATTGTCAAAATTCGAAATATGACAAAATTATCATTGAACCCTAACATGCCACCGTAGACAGAGAATCCTATAGACAAATTGATAGCTTCTGTTTCATTCACACGAGAAAAGGAGAGACTTATGCATATATCGTGCATAAAAAAGAGACACAGCTAAATATTTTTTGTTTCATGCTGCGTGGCGGTTTTTTCAGGTCAGCACATCACTGTGCGAAACAAATTTTGACAGTTCGTGTAATGCTTGGGGTGTTTATGTAATATTTTGTGTAAAACAAGTGTTTTACTACTTTATCGATGTGGTGTTGCTTCTTTATAGTAAGGTATTGAGTTCTAGAAGCAATTACAATTTGAATGATGGTACGCTGTAGTGTATTACAATGCAAAACTGATAGTGAACGCAAGCTACCCGATTTGTCTTTTCACTCGTAAGTAATTTGAATTTTCTTAGGTATTTTGCATTAAATTAAATTTAAATAGAAAATTTCCTTTAAAAGACAGTATTTAATCCATTAACATTCCACCTGGAAGTGCCAACAATCTCAATAAAGTATTTTATAACCTTAAATTAATGTTGATTAGTATTGCCAGCTTCTGACATATTTTTTTTCCCACTTGGAGACTAAAAAGTATTCAAGTACCAAATTCTGTATTTTCTCAGGTTTCCTACCAACGAAAATATACTTCCACGTTGGATTTCTGCCACAGGACGTACGAATTGGACTCCAAAACAATCGTCAAGAATATGCAGTGAACATTTTAACAAAAACGATTTAATTAAAAATATGAGGGTCACTGTGTTATTCCCCAACTCTTTTCCTACCAAACTGACCCTATTTCAAGGCCAATGATGAGTACTATTTTTTTGGAATTTGAAAATCTGATTTGTAATAAAAGAATTTGTACATAATACATTTATGTGATAGAAAAAAAAACTGAATTAATTGGTTATAAAAAATGACAACATGTAACATGTAAAAAATGACTTTTTTTAGTTATTTACAATTAACTATAATAATACAGTGTCTGTAAAGATTTAAATATAACTATAGTCACACAAAGATAATACATTTGGTCTATTGAATTTTCTCAGCAATCTCATCTGCAATTAAAGTGGACTAATGAACATTAAAAGCTTGTCTGTCTAAATTGAAATGACATGCAATGCACTGGGTCTTTCGAATGTACGCACGGCGCGTGTCATTTCAAATTAGACAAGCTCTACCTACCCAAAAATGTTGCTTATTGCTTGGAACTGGGGTAAATGCTGTAATATAGCAACACCACCGTTTAATGTTCTGTCTCACTCGGTGGCACGCTAGCCAGTTGTCTATAGGATTCTCTGTCTACGCATGCCACACATATTTTTATCGAATTTTGACATTTCGCCGTGTAACATTATCGTCCACCATTAGCGACGACGACAAATAAAAAAAAACATATTTAGAGCAAAAATATATGACTGAGTCGTGCCATATTTTATCCTCGGCTCTCAAAAAACAATAAAGTGTAAAAATATTGAAAAGAAAGTCCCCGTGGAACATATTTATTAATTTGAATTAATTATCTTTGGGCAATCTATACTAATATTATAAAGCTGAAGAGTTTGTTTGTTTGTTTGTTTGTTTGTTTGTTTGTTTGTTTGAACGCGCTAATCCCGAAACTACTGGTTCGAATTGAATAATTCTTTTTGTGTTGGATAGTCCAGTTATCGAGGAAGGCTATAGGCTATATAACATCACGCTACGACCAATAGGAGCAAAGATATAGTGGTAAATGTGTAAAAAACGGGAGAAAGAAGTCACTATTCCACGCGGACGAAGTCGCGGGCAAAAGCTAGTATTAGATATACTCTTACTAATCTGTGGGCAATATCGAGTCAATCTGTCATTGTGTCAAGTTGATCATTTTGAGCCAAATCTGACATAAAATTGAGTGAATGGTTAGAAATTGACATATCTCGTTATCGTTGTGGATAAATTTGTCCAATGTGGTTGGCATGTTAGGGAATATGATAAAATAGCATTGATCGATTAATTTTGTCATGTCGATCAAAAGTAATAGTGTGTCATGCATGTTAGGCCTACTGGAGTCTTATTACAATGTTGGCAGTATTTGCAGAACGTATACCTGCCTGTCATTAATTTGGTAAGATTGGCACCCGTCAAACATGTCAAACAACGTCAAACATAACCCATTCATTATATTTTTATATTTTAAAATTTAAATATCTTTCTCGCAATTTTTCCTTATTTGCTCACCGTTTAGACCTACCCTGGCCTACGACAAACATTTTAAAACCAAAATCAGCTCAATTGGCCCAGCCGTTCTGGAGTTTTAATCAGACTAACGAACATCAATTCATTTTTATTTATATAGAAGAAGATAGATAGATAGTGAATTGGTCACGTTCAAGTTCGACAGAATGAGTGTTTTTTGTATTGTATTGTGTGTTTGTGGTGAATGTGTAATTGTGTATAAAAATGTGTATATTGGACATATTGTGTACTGTGTATGTGTGAATAAGCAAATAGGTATTATTGGTTGTTGTTGTTTGTTTACGTGTAAAAAGACAAAGATTCTAAGTATGTTTACAAGAGCTGAGCTTGCAGTTAATAAGCAATAATCAAAATAACCTCTCCTACATAAAACAATATTATGAGAGTAGGTATTATAGAAAAAGCACAATATGTAATATAATGTTACCACTAGAATAATTGAAGATAGTCATTTATCTAGGAGAAGTTGGTGCACCTGAGCTTCATTTTGTATGCAAATAATTTTAGATGTGTCATCTCTCCTCACGAAAACCCTTCCAAAAGCAGTCCAACAATATTTGTACTTATTAGATTTGACAAGATCACGAGCCAGGAAGTAAAGACGGGCACCTTTGGCAGTGAGCTGCTCTGATATATAAACTGGGGTGTCCTCCCTCGAAGTGATGCCGAGATGTTTTGCTTGCAATTTACACTTGTTTTTAACGTTAAATTCCTTAGATTTCCTTAGCAAATCAGTTTTTAAGATAGTGGATCCGAGTTCCACTATTATGGGGGGGCTTTTCTCCTTGTCATTTCGTGTCTTAATTCGGAATATGTCTTTAATGTCCCGTTCACACAGATCCAGGCTGATTGATTTAGATAGGCGAGTTAACATATTTATTAAATCAGACCTGTTTTCAGAGGGTTGACGAGTAACGTTTTTCAGCTCAATGCTGGTTTTGCGTGAAGACCTCTGAAGGTCCTCGATTTTGTCTTCCAGGATAAGAATATACTCCTGGTCCTTAGCTACTTGAGTTTCTAATTTTTCAATTTTTCTTTGAAATTCCTCATTTTGGGCAGTGAGGAGTGAAACGTTCTGCTCAATATTAAATGTACTTTGTTGTAGGGACTTAAGAGTGTTAGTAATTTCCAAATGTACCTTTTTTGATCATCAATGAACGACGACATGAGCTTTGTCATCTCCTGTTTGAAATCTAGAAACTGAGATGGGGATAACTCATCTTCTCTCGGTCGTCTGTTGCGAAGAAAAACATAACTAGGAGGTGTGTGATCATCCTGAACATCCTTAGAAACGTCGTTCTCAGACTCCATCTCTTGGTTTGTAGCAGTTTGGTGCCGCAGATCCGTTTCTGTCGACGATGTGGAAGTCTGATTTCTTTGTGCCGACATAGTGCAGTATGCGCGTAGGCCTAAATGCGATGCAAAAGCCGACGGAAAAGTCCTGCGTAGCAGACGGGGCCGACGGCGATAAGGTGAATGACTTGAGCGTGACGTAATCCCGGTAGGAGGAGCTGCGTATGTGATTGGTCGACGGGCGAGGTTAGCCGTCACAGTTGCGTGGGCGCCGGTCTTGCACAGGAATAGTTATCTCTGTCTTTCGTGGGGTCGTCTTCTTCACACACCGATTGCAGCTACAGGCAGAGTTATGCTCGCCTGGTACTTGAGGCCGAATTTGTTAAAGAAATCTATTTAATTTGCAGAATTAATTTAGCGAGACTACTTAGTTGAACACAACCGCCTCGTACGGCGTCCGAGAGGGAAGAGGGAAAAAAAGTTAAAGTTGATCGTTCATTTACACAAATAGAAGAGGACTCAGCTAGGAGAGATTAGGAACGGGCTCACGGTATGAAAGGCAGGAGGGCGTATTTGTGGCGTAGCCTTGTTCGACTGCTCGTTGATCTTGACACGTGGTTGTCCTCTAGTTGACCTCTTTGAACTTCGTGGATCGTTGGATTGCTCGACGATCAGGCAGCTCGCTGCTGTTATAGGCAGCTCGTCGCTGTTGTAGGAAGCTCCTGGCCTTGCCTGGCTTCCCACTAGACAAGAGGTTAGGTGCTCCTCGAGCGGCACGCGGTCGATCTTCCACTGTAGAAAATAATTCTTGAGACTGTAGGTCCTGTCACGGTCGCCACTTTTTGTACGCGATGGTACAAAAGAAAAAATAAGTTTTACGAAAATAAGATTTTAATGAGAAGGGATGCTCACAAACATAATTTCAATAAAACTTTGGGGAGGGCAAAATCTAAAGCTGCGCGTGCGGCTCACGCGGCGAGCTGATGTCGAGTGTCGAGCAAGGGACCGTAGACGGGGCGCGGAGGCTGTTCATTGCAGGGCGCTGCGATTGGCTGCAGACATCGGACGATGATCACGCCACCTTGGGGCGCGCTGATTGGTTGGAGCGCGGCGTAAACAGTGGTTCGCAGCTAGCAACACTAACGGAACGCCAGCGCGCCCTCTAGCGGTGTTTCACGTCAAACAAGGTTTTGGCGCGCTCGGCAGAGTCGTGGCGGTCAGCGGCGCATCATCGGAGCTCACTTTCGGTCGAGTCGTCGTGCTGTGAGGATCAACGTCACGGAACTGCCCTGCGTCACGTTTAGTGTACCTAGTGCCTACCTAAATTAGAATCAATAACTGCTGTTTGTGAAGTGTGTAATAAAGTTTGATTAACCATCACGTCTATCTATTTGCACGATCGCCTATTTTGCCCACATGTCTGATGTCTGATGGTTCGGTTAGAAATCCGTGACGATCTTACATCAGAAGCGGGATTCGCCGTAACGCCCCACGTGAAAAGAAAGTGGATGCATCAAGGGACAGTGCAAAAATCAAACGCGTACAACCGAAAGCGGCCAAGTGTTATCGAACTCACGTACAATGGAGAATAATCGTGATTGTGTTCTGTTGCATTTTCTGGAATGACATGGACCCTCTTTCAAGGAGCATTTTTTGTCAAGTGCGTCAGCAGTGAATAGCTAAAGAAGAAACAAGAAGCTTTATGTGAAGTGATTTCACCAGAAGATACCTAACTCGACCCCGTGTTGCAGCCTGCCTGAAAATCTGACCTAGTCGTCTACTTCTACGGTTGCGGACCAAGTCCAGTTGTCCGGAGCGGAGCGGGAAAGAAGCGAGCCGGCAGCACTTGTGGCGCACGCGGCTACATCGCCAGCCGCTGCGGCGCCGGCGGGTTCGCACTGCGGGCCTCGGCGGAGAAACGAGTCAACGTGTGTGAGATGGCATCCCCGTCCGGATCATTAAATCATTTGGTGAGCATTGTCCTTTTTGATTCTAGTGTCCAATGTTCGTTTTAAAGAAAGCGTAGATAGTAAATTTCAAGGCAAACTTTTTAATTAGGTAATTTATTTAGTTACTATTGGTAGTAAAAATGTGAATAGTAAGTCTGTGTCAGGTAGAAATAATTAATTTCGTGATCGAGAATGTGTTCCACGTTTTACCCGATGCTTTGTTACGTAATTCGCGTAGTGAAATTTTAAATGGTCGTGATATTTTAAAGAACGGGTTTGTTGTAATGTTGCGTGACTGCGGATGAATTCACGAGTACCTACATTTACGAAAAATTTTGTAAACTCGAGTGAATTGACGGATTAGTGTGCGTCTGCGAATAATTTTGGTAATATCGATACTGATGTTTATGCGGATTGGTTAGTGTGTTCGTGAATATTTAAAACAATACTATAGCTATAAGATGAAATATGAAACCAAAAATTTTAAGAATAAAATATGACACTGTGAGTGTTAAAAATATTGTAAAACCATTCAATACTATAGCTTTTTAATAACTGTTTTTTTCTACCCTCAATGGTAATATTGGCGACTACTGGCTAGTTGCAGATTAGATTAGTGGGCCTTAGCCGTACGATACACAGACGTCCTTTTCGAAGTTATTTGACTTCAAAGATTGTAGTTAAAATATCTGCCTCCATCTTTTTACTACAGGCTTGTGTTAGGGAAATGCCAGAGGGCCAAGTACCGATTGAGATTGTGTTGGTAGTAATGAGATAAATGATGATGCTGAATCTAGTTGATGCACAGGATCACGATTCGATGGATCGGAGACTGTACCAGAATGTCGTAGCCGTAGCCTAGTGCTGCTCTATATGAGTAGTCCGTGGGTAGGCGGTGGGCGGCAGTTCTGGGTGGTGCAGTCGGATCTTGCCTTGTAGCGAAGATCATAGAATCAAAGGTAGACTGTGGCTTCCCGTGGGGAAGAATGGTTACTGATGATTGTGTTTGAGCTATTGTGATAGCTGGTGATCGCGAATGTGCAACCTGGTGCTTAAAAATGGATGGTTTTAATGTGGTTTTTAATCTTAATGAATCTCAATGGTGCTTGGACTTGGTGGTTTAGCTTTTGTAAAAACTTCTAAGGCTATCTGATTTGACTCTTTATGACATTAAGTTACATTTGAGAAGTTAATATGACAATACCGAATGTTTTATTCCTGGGAGGAAATATTTGGGGTCAAAAGCAGGATTGGCCGAACGGAAACTGTGCTGGTTTTTCTTCTTGTTACAGATTAACACACGAGGACGTGTGTCTCTCAGGATGGCCGTGTCGCAGCTAGCAACACTAAACGGAACGCCAGCGCGCCCTCTAGCGGTGTTTCACGTCAAACAAGGTTTTGGCGCGCTCGGCAGAGTCGTGGCGGTCAGCGGCGCTTCATCGGAGCTCACTTTCGGTCGAGTCGTCGTGCTGTGAGGATCTACGTCACGGAACTGCCCTGCGTCACGTTTAGTGTACCTAGTGCCTACCTAAATTAGAATCAATAACTGCTGTTTGTGAAGTGTGTAATAAAGTTTGATTAATCATCACGTCTATCTATTTGCACGATCGCCTATTTTGCCCACATGTCTGATGTCTGATGGTTCGGTTAGAAATCCGTGACGATCCTACATATATATAATTAGGATCAAAGATTATTCTTATAAGTCTATAAGAAAGAAAAAAAAAGTAGATACACAGATTTTCGTATTATGAATATTTCGAATTATAAAAAAACATTAGGATCTTAAATGCCATGTGAGCATACCTATCTACAAAGTGTGTTTTAGTAATGATAGATTAATGCACATGACTTCTAGACTAGACACAGGTAATTCACGTTCCCACGCAGCGCGCCGCGTATCGCATCAGTCTAAGCTCCAAGTTAGTTAGTACGAGTTTGAAGTGACAAATTACTAAAAAATGTGTTTAATGTGTGCCAGTGTTTAATTGATTACAAAATGTAAGTATACATTTTTCATCTACTTATTTGACTTGTAGCAGTAAGTAAAGTTTATTAATTTACTTTTTGTAAAATGATTCTCTTGTAATATCTTGACTTAATCAAATGCATTGTTATCTAATTTGGATGAAAAATATTTAGTAAGACAAGTAAGTAGAAAAGTTACATGATTCTCCTTTAAATTCATTTGTCATAATATGTTTATGTTTTTGTGTTGTTGTAATGTACCTACTTATTATTCAGAGTAACCTCGATCATAACTTTTGGACTTACTCTAACACTTTATTATAGGATTAGATTTTAAACTTTCACGTTGTATTGCAACTAGTAATTTGATATCAGGATCTTACTGTAAATGTGTCATTTGGAATGTCATTTGAAAAACATAACCCCGTTCCACCCATGTTTAGGTATTCCGTATTGACCTTTCATTTCATATTTTAAACTGCTTAATTAAAATACAGCTGTTATCAATTTCAGGTTGCTATGCTGTTGGGAGGCGAGCATACCACACAAATTACAACGGTATAGATATTTACTGCGTATAAGGAAAATGGGTAAGATTTATTATGTATTTATTCTAAATTGTACATTTCCATTAAATGTGCAAGAGTTATTATACCTTATTTAGGTAGGTACACATTAAAAATTTGCATTGTGAATAAAAAATATGTGTATTTTGATCATAATATTAACCATTAATTAATTTTTATATTGATTTACAACCGAATTTAAATTTAGCCAAAAAAATCTGTTTCAAAATTTTTTAATTTATTTAATTTAGATAAAAAACATGCATACATTACTTTTTTATAGAATTCATTCGGAAATAAAATGATTGAATTAAATTGATATTTAAACAAAATATAATTATGTTAAGGAAGGTTCGGTGAGAGAATCTTTTCATGGGTCTCTCTGAAGATACTTACCTTGGTTCTTCAGCCGAAATTTCTAGGCGATACATACAGCAATGGAATCTTGCCATGGGTCCGGAGCTGTTTGCATCATGATAGGTAGTAATTCGGTGAGAGAATCTTACCACGGGTCTCTCTGAAGATACTTACCACGGGTCTTTAACCGAATGAGTTATGCGATACATTCAACAAAGGAATCTTGTCATGGGTCCCGAGTTGTCTGTGTCATCATAGGTAGTAATTCGGTGAGTGAATCTTGAAATGAAATGAAATGAAATGAAATGCATTTATTTGCTTATGAAAAAGGATACATATATGGTCTTAATTCTACAGTAAGCTCAACTTTTTCAGCTATGAACTAATAGCATGCAAATACGTGTACACATATTTTACAATTAAAAGAATTACCCAAGTCATAATTATTAATATTAATACACATGTCATGGAGTTTTCAAAAAAAAAAAAAATGTCAAATATTAAATAAGAACACAATTAGAATTAAATAATTAAAACAGTAATGCAGGTCAAAAAATCATCACGACAAATTCAAAAACTCCTCCACTTTATAAATTGCCACGGGTCTCTCTAAAGATATTTACAAAAACACAGTTGATCGTGTCCCATTAATTCCTAGTGTATTATTGGGCATTGTGTCATACCAGAGTGAGCGCAGCGAACGGTCGGGAGCGAAGCGGACGACTGGGGGACAGAATGCCCAATAATACACTACTCCTGTTATGAAAAAATACCTGTTCCAAATACCTGTTACAAAATACTCCTTGTTATTTTCATATTCAGTCACAAATAACTACTTATTACATGCAGGAGATATAAGGCTTATTTACTAAGAGAAGTTTGCGTTTCGGTAAGTAATTGTTTAGACATCCACATAGAGAATGCAGATTTATTTTCAGAGGAAAGGTACAGGAGTATTTAAAAAATATTATTTTATTATAAACAGCATAAACATCAAAAAACAATCAAAAACTTTCCTTCATGCATATCAGGCTTAGGACTGTCAGTTTGCAACGCTATATACTTATTTATCAAATTTGTTTTAATATATTATAACAATTTCCGCCATTTACTACTACGACCGCGGTAAGATAAGATAAGATAAGATAATCATTTATTGTCATAAAACTGTGTACAATAGTTGTTGTAAAAATAAAATAATGTGTCAACAGTTTACCCATTTCGGGCATACAATAATTATAAAGATGCAGTCTTAATTGATAATATCATAATTAGTCGCAGGAAGCATTTAAATTATATTAAAAGTCAATTTATTGATTACTAGCGGTCGCCCGCGGCTCCGCCCGCGTGAATGTCGGTTACCGCTGCAAAAAGGCTACCCAGGAAAGACACGGTCAGCAAACAAATGATTCCCATGTCAATTCACAGACACCGACACTAACTTCGACGAAGCAGTTACTATCCGCAGGCTGAACAGATTTTCTTTCTGTGGGTGTTAGTTGTTAAGTCCCGGAGTGCAACCCGTTGTTTTAGGATAGAAAACTTAAGCTATTATTGTAGAGCTTCTCTATACACAACATTTGACGTTACATTATTTTCTGGTACCAAAATATACTGATGCTCGGGAGCCCCGACCCCATGCGTAAAACATTCTTTTCGTAAATAAATTCCTACTAATTTGAATGTTTGGCCCAAGGATTTGTTTATCGTGAGTGCGAAAGAAATTTTTACTGAAAATCGCGCCGCGCGGGTTCCTTACTCATAGATCTAAACTCCCCCTCCCACACGCTCACCGGGCCTTGGTAAAGCCTACTTCGCAACGGGCCGGCCGTGCAGCAGAAATCGTAATATGTATTTTAATTTCGCTATAACTTCAGAACCAAACGTCCAATTTAATATCGCTATAACTTCAGAACCAAACGTCTAATTTTAATCATTGAAAGACCAAATATTATTAACATTAACTGTACTTAGTGATGAAATAATTAATTTTGATAAGGATTAATAGCATGAGTAAATGAAACGCGTTTAAATGTAGTCAAAAAAATAATCAAGATTTTTCAATAAAAAAAATGGTTCTTGTGCCTCACCCGACATAGATAGGTATAGTATGTCGCGGACTTTTTTGTAGATATTTATAAGATCTACAATTACTTAGAACATTTTATGGTTCTATCTTTAATAGTTTAGGCAGGGTACGCAAAATAAGTAACTGTTTTGGTTGATTTTTTACACCTTGTGTCCGAAAAACCCTAATATCTTACGGAACCCTATTTTTGTTAAAAATTAAATATATCCTATATTACTCGAGGATAATGTAGCTTTCGAATGGTGAAAGAATTTTCAAAATCGGTCCAGTAGTTTATGAGCCTATTCATTACAATCAAACAAACAAACAAACAAAGTTTTCCTCTTTATAATATTAGTGTAGATTCATTACAATCAAACAAACAAACAAACAATCAAACAAACAAACAAAGTTTTCCTCTTTATAATATTAGTGTAGATTAAAATATTCGTTAATGATTAAAAACCCGTATTCCTGTTATAACAGTGCTCTTTTTGCCGATATAGCTTGAGGACTTAACAATACACACATCATGAGCATACTGAGAACGGACATTCTGTCTCTTTGCACTTTTCATACAAAAGTGAACCTTATTATTTTTTATAAAAACACAGATTTCTAATATATAAATACATGTCAATGTCAGGAATTTAAATTGTCTTTATACATTTCTCAAGGTCTCTAATTTATCTATATTAAACATTATTCGAAGGCATTTCTTTTGTAACACAAATGTACTCTGAACATTGACAGAATTGTCATTCGGTGGTCAAGTAGAACGTTAAAGTGGGCGTTCGTAAACGTGTCGTCGCGGACGGCAAGTGTAACGCAACCTCAGCTGATTGTCAGAATCACTTTATTCTTGTAGTCCGCTAGGAGCGCTGCCGAACTGCACGTTCAGAAACAAGGATCAAAAATAAAAATATTTACATTTCGTTTTGTTATTTATTACAGAAAAGAGACCTTACTTTATTTATATTATAAGTTTATGGAAAGTTATTACCACTAGCAAACTTATTACTTGTACAAAATTTTGAAAGATCTTCAAAATAACGTGCAGGTTTTTTTTAATTTCATATGTATATTCGTTATTATTATTTGTGTTTCCGAACGTTTTATCAAGAAAGTTAAGAAACTAACTATGTCATAGTTGATTAAATGAAGTATTATGTCAAGTGACTACCACACATTCCTGTATTTTAAAATACTAGGTGCTTCTCTTTCAAATGTACTATGGAAGACGGAGAAGAAAGATCAGTATTGTCAAGAACCAAATAACAAAGACACTTGGTATGTTTGGTTGACTAATGCGTAAAGGGGTCAACTTTATTTTGTCAGGTAAAGATATGAAATACTAGGTGCATCTCTTTCTAGCCGCTAGAAAGCCACGGGAAAGAAGGAGACGCACCTAGTATTTATCAGATTGAATAGATAACAGCGCGTGAAGTGTGTTGGTACGCTGCGTACTCAACAGTGGGTACTGGTAACAGTGACTTCATAGAACAGATATTTATCTTACGAGGAACAGCTGTTACGCCCGATATTTAAATACTTGTTATAAATACCTGTTACGATAAATACGCCTCATCGCTACTCATAAATACAACTCAAGTTATATTCAAATAAACATGATTAAATTTTATTTTATTTTTGGTGAAAACAAGTACATCTCGACTTGTATCGTTTTAAATGAAATTTTAGGACAGATTTTTTCATGTATAATGATATAAGTGAAGTTGTATCATTGAAAACCAAATGAAAATGACCAAATGAGATGTGTATACTGCACAAATAGAGTTATATCAAAATGTATTGCAATATTTAAAGAATTTTCGGTGTTTTATATTTTGTAAAGCGGTATAAGTGAGTCACCGCCCTTGCCTCCCTTCCACCTCCGCAACGCAGAAAAGAGGAGCTAGATATGTACAACATGCATGCATGAGTGAGAAAAAACATCAGGTGAGTGTTTGCGCAGCTCAGAAGCGCTCAGTCCGCAACCAACGTTCACTCACAACAGTCATCATGAAGCGTAATGTAAGTTATACCAGTTTACACAAATTTTTCGTAATTTGATATAAGTTGTGAGTTGTACCCGTTTACACGAAATCCGCGATAATTTATTTTTGTGTAAAATATTTTTTTTCTTAAGATATCTTAGTTTAATGTCTTCATGATTCCTTTACTAAATTCAAATTATGTTCTTAATTGCTATACATGAACCAAAACTAATTAGATATAATATGTATTGAGTTGTTTCATCGTTTTTTTTTTAAATATTCATCATAGTAAAAACATGACGTGTTATGACACATACAATAACAAATGCTGCGCATACAACATACATTGGTTCTCAGTATAATAATTGTAAGTTATAAACTTATAAGTAATTTGTAAGTATGTATTGTATAAAGTTATTTAGCGAGATTATTTTGACCACCTAGCTAGATTGACAGTATGCCTCTTATGAGAATGTGCGTCTTCGCGAACATCAAATGAACATCGACTTATTGCAAATGAACGACGAGCGATGCCTCACCGCACCGCGCCCGGCGCCCCTACGGCCATTGACACCGTGCGCGCGATTCTCTCGTCGAGCGAAAGGCCGGTCGGGGTTTGCCCAAGTTATATACCTACCTTTCATGCGCAGAGCACCGGCGCACGCACGCGACACCTATTATCTCACCACTTAGTTACACCCGCACTTAGCTTTGTACCTCACAAGATTTATATTGATGTTGTTTATTAACATTTAATTGTATTTTTAGGTACCTATTGAACATTTTCGAGTAATATCCACAAGTAAAGGTTAAACTTCTAACTTAGGTTTTATAGTAGGTATTTTTTAGGGTTGTGTACCTCAAAAGAAGCAGGGCCGCAATTCTCACGTCAATCGAACATTTGATTGAATGATTTTTTTTGACTTGAAGAATTTAGAATTCATAGTGGCGTTTTTGGGCTTAGCGTATAAAAACTTCTGTGTTAATTCGTAGCATTGTTTTATTAGTTTTTTTAATTCCTGCTAGAAAGTCTTTCGTCACTTTATATTCACATTATTACCAAAGTATGATGTACGTGTCTGGTTCATGTACTTACCTATAGCATAAAAACCAGCGAAGTGCAACTCGGATCTACGCACTGAAGGTTCCGTGCCAACATTTAACTGAATTCGAGGTCCACTTACTTCCACCTAGCGAAAAAAAATTACAGCAAAAATAACTTTGTTTTTCATAGTATCTGTATGAAGGACAAAGTTATATTTGCGTTTGATGAAAATGGGTTTATCTTAAAAACTCTACCGGTTTGATCACGGTCAAACCAATTTTCATTGAAAGTATTTGTTAAAATCTACAGCATAGTCTTTTTAAATTTTCACTGTCTTAGTTTAAAAGTACGGCTCCGGAACCCTGAAAACTTAAAAATTAGAGTTACTTGGTTCTATGTTTATGTAATGATTACACGATTGACTGACACGATTTATGAGTAAACTATAGTTAAATCACACAACGAGCGTTGGGGCAGAAAAGTCTTAGATTGGAGACCTTTCGACCAAAGGCGCAGCGTAGGACGTCCACCGACAAGATGGACAGACGACCTTGTAAAGATCGCAGGATCACATTGGATACAGGCCGCTCACAACCGGTCGCTGTGGAAATCCATGAGGGAGGCCTATGTTCAGCAGTGGACGTCCTTTGGCTGATGATGATGATGATGATGATAGTTAACTAATCCTTTCCAATAATTATAATCGAATAAAGACCAGATACTCACTGAGGGTCGAACGGTTGGAGTCTCGTCACAATACGAATTTCAATTCGTTTGTGGTAAGGGTTTCGACCGAACAGCTGTCGACCTTCATGAAAGCAGAGTTTTGGCCGAAGGGTAAAACCATGAGGGAGGCCTATGTTCAGCAGTGGACGTCCTTTGGCTGATGATGATGATGATGATGATAGTTAACTAATCCTTTCCAATAATTATAATCGAATAAAGACCAGATACTCACTGAGGGTCGAACGGTTGGAGTCTCGTCACAATACGAATTTCAATTCGTTTGTGGTAAGGGTTCCGACCGAACAGCTGTCGACCTTCATGAAAGCAGAGTTTTGGCCGAAGGGTGTTTTGTATCGCAGATTTCGCGGACGGTTACCGGACACCAAGTTGCGCAACACTACGCCGGCAAAATAGTGTCATTTATTTTAATATTTTTAATGTTGTTATTGTATGTATGTTAGTCTTTAAGGTATTTATTGTATGGGCCTAAGTTGCCTGAAATAAATGATTAAATTAAATTAAAATTAAAAAAATATAATTATGACAAATTTAAAAATACCTAATCGAGGTCTGTATGGATTTTTCCAGTTGGCAGGAAAGGCACGTTTGGACAAAATTATGGCAGATTCGCAAGTAGGACATATAAGTAAAGAAAAAAGAAAGGAAAATACTGACCGAGAAAAAACAGCTACAGTAAAGGATATGCAGAAAGTAAAAGAAAACTTGAAAGAACAAATAGTCTATTGATTATTCTCACAAAGTTGAAAATAATCATAGTCCTGCAGACATCGCACCTGAAAAAGTTAAAAAATCTGACAACAGTGATAGTTCCCTAGATTTTAGCTCTGAAAGCAGTGATGATTACATCCCCGAAAGTGAATTAGATACAAGCATTGAGAGTATTCCAGCAAAAAACACGAAGAACAGAAAATTTAAACAAAACGGTTATTCCTTCAAGTCCAGATTTTTCTAGTGAGCAAGATAGTACAAGCGATGCGACAGGTGGAAAAATCATACGTGCGCAAGAACAAGATCAAGTTAAAACAAAACCGTTTGACGTTGAGGATATGTCATCAGGAGACGAATCTATAAGTATACTGGACCTGGAATTTGATTCAAATTTAAAAAGTCGTTTGCTTAAAGAAACGCCTAATAATCCTAAAGAACAAGACACTGGAATTTCGGATATTAACATCGAAGTAGCGGGTAATCTTTCCGAAGACTTACCAGAAAATCAACGTTCAACTGAAGCAACAAAAGATGGACCAAATAATAATGTTCCAGACGTAGAAGATAATGTAGATCAAGAAACAACAGAACCAGTACACCTTAAGAAAAAGAGGCAACGAAAATCTCTCAAAGAAAGAAGAGAAGCAAGAGCAGCCAGGTTGGTTCTAAGGAACGCCGGTAAAAGCTATGTTACGTTATTGGGTAAGTTGAAACCTGGCAGGAATTTAGCTCCCCTAAAAGACTGCAGGATGAAATGTAATACTCGCATAACACACGAGGTAAGGGAAATTATTTTTAAAAGAATACTGGAACTTAGGATCCTATGACGAGCGAGCAAAGTACGTTGAAAGACTCATTAAAATTAATAAAAAGCAAACTAGTAAAGTGGGATCTACGTGTTCTAGACAAGTCAGTAACTCATATATACTTATTCATTTCACTGAGGAGTTTGATATATGCAAAGGTTGTTTTCTTAAAACTCTTGGAGAAAGTAACAGCTTCATTCAAACTGTTTGTGAGAAAATTAAAAAATACGGCAGAGTTCCTAAAAGCGAAAGAGGTCGGGCTTGCTAGCTACAAAAAAGTATCAATTGACAGATTAAAAGAAGTTGAAAGACATATATAAAAAAAATCCGGCTTATGAGTCTCATTACTCAAGAGCTAAGTCTTCGAAAAAATATCTTAGTCCTGATCTTTCTTTAAATACTATGTATAGCCTCTATATGGTTGAAAATGATAATCCAGTATCTAAGACTGTTTATTCCAAAGTTTTTAAAGACCTTAACCTCTCTTTCAAAAAAACAACAATCGACACCTGTAATAAATGCAATATTTTAAACATGAAACTCAAATTTTCAACTGACTCCTGTAAAATGTGCAGAGGAATGGGAGCGTATGGAAACACCGAGTGCTGGGCAATGACTGGTTTATTGAAATCTAGTGACACGGTAGGTAGTTAATAAAAAGATATATCGAAATACCCACAACCGCCCTCTTTAGAAAGAATTTATCCTACTACTATTATAAAGGAGAAAGTTTGTAAGTATGGATGTATGAATGTTTGTTACTCTTTCACGTAAAAACTACTGAATGGATTTGAATGAAACTTTACCACAATATAGCTTATACATCAGAATAACATATAGGCTACAATTTTTGAGGTTTCTAATGTGAGGTCGTAAAAAAACACATTTTTTGCGCTACTAGACGGGACGAACCTGAAGTCCACGCGAACGAAGTCGCGGGCAAAAGCTAGTTTTTCAATATACGAAGTAACAAAGTGAAATTAATACACAGTTATAAAACAATGTTTTAAACAATACCTCTTGTATACCTTCGTAACAATAAACAATTAACACATTAATATTATTGATTTTACATAATTATTACATTATATTAAAGGTAAAACATTAATTGATGATAATGTAATCATTTGATTTCCATTCATTACAATTTACTATCAATAAATCGTAAGAATTAAAATGTATCATAATTTTATTAAAATTGTTGGGTTTTTGTTACTTACATCGCATATTAATAATTAGAAATATAATTTCTGAACGAATCGGTAGGGTAATTTTAATATTTTCACTGGCAACACAGATCTTTAAAATGGCGGATAAAACAGTCATCGGATGGAGTCGCCACTTTTGGCTGGGGGTTCGTCGTGAGCAGTTGGTCCTGTAAGTAGCTGTGATCATTTATTGAAGTAGGGGTGTGACATTGTTAGAAACGTTCTCTGAATAATTCGTGGATGTGTATCCGTGATTTTTAGTGATTATTAAAACCTGGCTGTTTCCAATAAAAGTGTATTTATTGTTTGAAGTGCGTTTTATTACATCTCAGAAGTGGGATGAGCACACAAGTAAATTTTTATGAATACTGCGACCGTTTCAATATTTAAAACAGCTATTTTACATTGAATTCAAATAGAAGTTGCTTCCCGAAATTCTTGAAAGGGATATTCACTATCGTACGACAATCACAGAACATTTATATACACCGTGCTCTTTTAACCGTCTTACACCCGAAGCCCACGTAATGTAACCATCTTAATAAACCTCTAGGAAATGTTATTTTTTTTATTACACTCCACATAATTTGGTGTAAAAAATATCTAATAGTAATTTTACGTAATGTATCATCCTGTTCATAATGTTAACGTTTTCAACAATGCATTCCTTGACCTTGCCGCCTCCACGCGTTCCGCACCGTAGCCAATCTAAGACAGTCCACGTGGATCTCTAACCAATCATGCGCTAACGCAATCCTTTGTGACGCCCACCGCCTCGCCCCTTTCTATTCGGGCGTAAAACTATGTCAGTAGTGCTAGACAGCCGAGTGAATGACCCGCGCGTAGTGCTCGTTACAGGATGTTTCGTACTAAATTGTGCTGATATCTTCTTTAATGTCTTAGGCTTTGAAATCTTAATAATAACCAAGTTTTATTTAACGAATGACATGTAGTTATTGGATACTTTAAGTGGCCTTCGGCTGTAAGACGGTTAAAAAAGCACGGTGTATATTTTTTTTAAATTATTGAGCATGTGAGGGTAGTGTTTTATTGTAATTTTATGCCAAACTGTGTTAGAGGCCGCTTCGGCAATTAGAAACTGTATTCACTATTGGTATATAGCCGTTTCTTATAGACTATCGTCAAAATAAGGTTTTTCAAACGAAGGTTCTCGAAAACCTTAGTACCCATCAAAGGGCCTTCTTGGGTGGGTCATCGGTTGTGTCAAGTGTGGGTGTGAGGTCTACGGGGGCGAAAATTTCATTGTTTTTGCGCTAGGACGCACTGTTTTGGAGATATTTCACTTTAAAGTTATACTTATATTTTTTTCTACTATTTGCACATTTATTTTGTAGGACAAAATACACAGCTTGTGTTTTCGAGTTTCAGAATCATGCCGCACGAGGATGAATCACCACTGCTGCGTCGTTTGGCTACGCCGGAAAAGCAAAAAGCTGGAAGTAGCCGTGAGTCGAAACGACGCAGCCGTAGCCCTGAACGGCGTGAAGGCCGCGGTTATCGCAGCCGTAGCAGAATGCGAAGTTTCGAGG
Source organism: Pyrausta aurata (assembly GCA_963584085.1). NCBI lineage: Eukaryota > Metazoa > Arthropoda > Insecta > Lepidoptera > Crambidae > Pyrausta > Pyrausta aurata. The sequence goes on along the minus strand of OY757262.1, from coordinate 5,774,899 downwards.
GCAACCTAAGGCGTGGCAGAAGCTTGCTGGAGAAGGAGCTAGACCTGGATCACCAACGTCAACGACTTCGCGAACGAGAAGAAGACGTGCGCAGGGAACGAAGTCTACTTCGTCGCGTGACATCTGAAAAGCGCGACGGTCACAGCGAGCATGGGCACCACGGGAGGCAAGAGGAGACTCCGCGCGCCTCCAGCTCCCGTCGGTCCCGAAGCCGCGGAATACGTCGAATGCGTAGCAGACAGAGCGACGAAGACGACGCGCCGGCGCAGAAATCTAGACGGTCAGTAAGTCCTACTTTTTCTGCTAAAGACGTTCTAAATATGATAAAGTCACTTAGTAATATCCAATCTCAAACTCAGCCGCCCACGTTGACCACTCAGACCCATACTAGCATAAACCCCAAAAATATCTTGCCCGATTTTGACCCTTCTACGAAGTGCCAACGCATTGACGTTTGGTTAAAGAAAGTAAATGAGTGCGCCACCGTGTACGGCTGGGACGAGAAAACTATAATTCACTTCGCGATGCAGAAACTCCAAGGATTGGCTAAGACGTGGTACGAAAGTTTGAACTCGATACTTTTTACTTGGACCGAATGGCAGGAAAAGCTCTTGAACGCCTTTCCATTTGAACAGAACTACGGCCAATCCTTGGAGGATATGTTGAAGCGAAGGTTTAAGTACGACGAACCCATAGAAATATTTATTACGAAAAATTGGCTTTATTAAACCGGTGTAGCATTGACGGAAAACGCGCGGTAGAATGTATTATACACGGATTAAATGATAAAACATTGCGCTCAGGTTTTTTTTTTTAAATCTTTATTTATTGAAGAGGGTTTATTCGCTTAGCGAATATGTCACCCTCATAGGATCCCATTACAATAAAAGGTTAACTATAATCTGCGCTTAAAACCTACTTCCACTAACCTATATAAACTTTTTGCGGCCTTTGACAAAGAACTGGCCAATATTTCATTACATTTTCCAGGTTCTTTTAAATTGATGTTAAAGCGGTTACAAAAATCTATTCTTTCAGCCTCGTTCCGAGCACATTCCACCAATATGTGGTACACATCTTCGACCATGTCACATTCTGTGCAGTTTGGGGAAGCCGTTTTCCCCATTAATGAGGCAAAGCTATTTAGTGGAATGTGCCCTGAACGGAGTCTAAAGCTTGTGTAAGGGTTATTAAATCATTGTAATAAATATTGTAATTATTTCATGTAAATCTTATAATTTCTTAATATTAATTTACTGTAATAACGTTTTGCAATGTTAATTTAAAATAACGGTAACGTTATTAATAACGATATTTTGTGTAACTTTTAAAAATATCGCGCTGGCAATACTACGCCGGGCTCAGCTCGGTGGGGGTGGTGGCAGCGCGCGGGCATTCTGGTACACGGAGCGATATTGGACGGTCGACTTCAAGAAAATATATTGTTTTCAATATAAGCTGTATTGTTACTCTAAAATACGGGAATAAAGGAGACATAGGTTGAACACTGGTGGTTTTATTAAACTTCAGAAGTGGTAAGTACCTTTAAAATTTTACTTTTTGTATCTTACGATAAATGACAAAGTGTTCTAAATAGTGCGTGAAAAAGTGCAGTGATTCGTTTAAAACATGCAGTGTTATAATATTTATAATATATAGTTACGTTTACAAGGAAATAAGGTAGAAGTAGTTAGTAGTAAGGTAATAATTTTCACCATGGAGGCCTAGTTTATTCAGGATTCGGAGTTCTGTAGTCGGGACTTATAATAGACTAGCGGTCGCCCGCGGCTCCGCCCGCGTGAATGTCGGTTACCGCTGCAAAAAGGCTACCCAGGAAAGACACGGTCAGCAAACAAATGATTCCCATGTCAATTCACAGACACCGACACTAACTTCGACGAAGCAGTTACTATCCGCAGGCTGAACAGATTTTCTTTCTGTGGGTGTTAGTTGTTAAGTCCCGGAGTGCAACCCGTTGTTTTAGGATAGAAAACTTAAGCTATTATTGTAGAGCTTCTCTATACACAACATTTGACGTTACATTATTTTCTGGTAACAAAATATACTGATGCTCGGGAGCCCCGACCCCATGCGTAAAACATTATTTTCGTAAATAAATTCCTACTAATTTGAATGTTTGGCCCAGGGATTTGTTTATCGTGAGTGCGAAAGAAATTTTTACTGAAAATCGCGCCGCGCGGGTACCTTACTCATAGATCTAAACTCCCCCTCCTACACGCTCACCGGGCCTTGGTAAAGCCTACTTCGCAACGGGCCGGCCGTGCAGCAGAAATCGTAATATGTATTTTAATTTCGCTATAACTTCAGAACCAAACGTCCAATTTAATATCGCTATAACTTCAGAACCAAACGTCTAATTTTAATCATTTAAAGACCAAATATTATAAACATTAACTGTACTTAGTGATGAAATAATTAATTTTGATAAGGATTAATAGCATGAGTAAATGAAACGCGTTTAAATGTAGTCAAAAAAATAATCAAGATTTTTCAATAAAAAAAATGGTTCTTGTGCCTCACCCGACATAGATAGGTATAGTATGTCGCGGACTTTTTTGTAGATATTTATAAGATCTACAATTACTTAGAAAATTTTATGGTTCTATCTTTAATAGTTTAGGCAGGGTACGCAAAATAAGTAACTGTTTTGGTTGATTTTTTACACCTTGTGTCCGAAAAACCCTAATATCTTACGGAACCCTATTTTTGTTCAAAATTAAATATATCCTATATTACTCGAGGATAATGTAGCTTTCGAATGGTGAAAGAATTTTCAAAATCGGTCCAGTAGTTTATGAGCCTATTCATTACAATCAAACAAACAAACAAACAAACAAACAAACATAGTTTTCCTGTTTATAATATTAGTGTAGATTACTCGTGGATAATGTAGCTTTCGAATGGTGAAAGAATTTTCAAAATCGGTCCAGTAGTTTATGAGCCTATTCATTACAATCAAACAAACAAACAAACAAAGTTTTCCTCTTTATAATATTAGTGTAGATATTCATAACAATCAAACAAACAAACAAAGTTTTCCTCTTTATAATATTAGTGTAGATATTCATTACAATCAAACAAACAAACAAACAAACAAACAAAGTTTTCCTCTTTATAATATTAGTGTAGATAATATTAGTGTAGATGTAGATGTAGATTTTGATAAGGATTAATAGCATGAGTAAAATAAACGCGTTTAAATGTAGTCCAAAAAATAATCAAGATTTTTCAATAAAAAAATTGGTTCTTGTGCCTCACCCGACATAGATAGGTATAGTATGTCGCGGACTTTTTTGTAGATATTTATAAGATCTACAATTACTTTGAACATTTTATGGTTCTATCTTTAATAGTTTAGGCAGGGTACGCAAAATAAGTAACTGTTTTGGTTGATTTTTTACACCTTGTGTCCGAAAAACCCTAATATCTTACGGAACCCTATTTTTGTTCAAAATTAAATATATCCTATATTACTCGTGGATAATGTAGCTTTCGAATGGTGAAAGAATTTTCAAAATCGGTCCAGTAGTTTATGAGCCTATTCATTACAATCAAACAAACAAACAAACAAACAAACAAAGTTTTCCTCTTTATAATATTAGTGTAGATATTCATTACAATCAAACAAACAAACAAACAAACAAAGTTTTCCTCTTTATAATATTAGTGTAGATTACTCGTGGATAATGTAGCTTTCGAATGGTGAAAGAATTTTCAAAATCGGTCCAGTAGTTTATGAGCCTATTCATTACAATCAAACAAACAAAGTTTTCCTCTTTATAATATTAGTGTAGATATTCATTACAATCAAACAAACAAACAAACAAACAAACAAAGTTTTCCTCTTTATAATATTAGTGTAGATAATATAAGTGTAGATGTAGATGTAGATTTTGATAAGGATTAATAGCATGAGTAAAATAAACGCGTTTAAATGTAGTCCAAAAAATAATCAAGATTTTTCAATAAAAAAAATGTTTCTTGTGCCTCACCCGACATAGATAGGTATAGTATGTCACGGACTTTTTTGTAGATATTTATAAGATCTACAATTACTTAGAACATTTTATGATTCTATCTTTAATAGTTTAGGCAGGGTACGCAAAATAAGTAACTGTTTTGGTTGATTTTTTACACCTTGTGTCCGAAAAACCCTAATATCTTACGGAACCCTATTTTTGTTCAAAATTAAATATATCCTATATTACTCGTGGATAATGTAGCTTTCGAATGGTGAAAGAATTTTCAAAATCGGTCCAGTAGTTTATGAGCCCATTCATAACAATCAAACAAACAAACAAACAAAGTTTTCCTCTTTATAATATTTGTGTAGATGTGTAGATTTTTTACACCTTGTGTCCGAAAAACCCTCATATCTTACGGAACCCTATTTTTGTTCAAAATTAAATATATCCTATATTACTCGTGGATAATGTAGCTTTCGAATGGTGAAAGAATTTTCAAAATCGGTCCAGTAGTTTATGAGCCTATTCATTACAATCAAACAAACAAACAAACAAAGTTTTCCTCTTTATAATATTAGTGTAGAAAAATAACAAACAGTTTTTCGCTCGTTTTGTGATACCCTAAACTCAGTTCGTAAATCATTTGAACAAATACATAGTTGGTCTTGTTTTGAGTTCCAGAACGATGGAGAGGTCGCGGTCGCGACGCCTGGAGACTCCTCCAGGTGAGACGGCTTCCCGAGGGCGCGACTATGAAGAGGTCAGGCGAAGCCGCAGCCGCACCCGTCGCGACAGCCCGCCGGAGCATCGACGGAGCCGCCTGAACGAGAGCAGGAGTTCACGCGACGACGACAGACTTCGCGCACTGGAACGAGAAATGGATCGCGAACGCAGAAGACTTCGTGATCTGCAAGACCACCTGGAAAATGAGCGTACCCGATTGAGGAAAACTGTGAGTAATCATCGAGAACTTTCTCAACCCCGTGTGCATCCCACGGAACGTGAGCATACTACGGATCATGATGCAAATCGTTCGCGTAGACGCCCGCGCAGTCCGAGTAAAAACGATGAAGGTCCTGAACCTCGTAGAACCCGAAACGAGGGACCTTGCCCTCCGTTAATTAGATCTTTAAGTCCTACATTTACCACTAAAGATCTTATCGGTATTCTTAGTTCCCTTAAAAGTTTACCGCCCCAGCCTTCTGCTTTGCCTGTTACGTATACTTCAAATAATCATAAAAACATTTTGCCTGATTTTGATCCGTCAGCTAAAAGCCAACGAATAGATATTTGGTTAAACAAGGTGAACGAATGTGCTACTGTTTACGGCTGGGACGATAAAACCACAATCCATTTCGCAATGCAGAAGCTCCAGGGTTTGGCCAAAACCTGGTACGAAAGTTTACCATCTATTTTGTATAGTTGGGCCGAGTGGCAAACTAAATTAACCAATGCGTTCCCTTGCGAACAGAACTATGGCCAAATCCTGGAGGATATGCTGAAAAGGAAAAGTAGGATAAACGAACCGATTGAAGTGTATTTTTATGAAAAATTGGCTTTGTTGAACCAATGCAACATCGAAGGAAAGCGTGCTGTTGATTGTATTATTCACGGGCTAACGGATAGGACAATGAAATCTAGTGCCATCACATTGCGCTGCTCCCATCCGGAGCAATTGTTACAATTCTTAATGAGCAATAAAGACTCGTCTCAATCTCACTTCTTCGATAAAACGTTTTACAAGAATAGGTCCGGAAACGACAGCGGTAACTCGAACAATAACAATAACTCGGCTAGGATAGTTAAAATACCTACCCCAAATAATAATATTTTTTGTTACAACTGCAAAGAAAAGGGACACCCGTTTTTAAAGTGCCCTAAACCCATTTCGAAGTGTGCGAATTGCAACAAAATGGGTCACAAGACTGAAAATTGTTTTAGCACCAGTGTTAGTAGTAAAACTAACACCATCCAAAAAACACTGTGTATTTCAAACACTACCCCAAACTCAAAGTTTTTTAAAGAGATCACCGTCAATAATGTTCCCACAAAATGCTTCATTGACTTTGGTAGCGAGGTAACCTTGTTTCGGCAATCTCATGTGTCCCGGTTAGACTTGACGTGTAGCGGTGATACAACTGCTTTGAAAGGTTTTGGTAACGATATAGTACGCACCCTTGGTACCGTTAGTGTAAATATGGTTGTTGACGGAGTTGCTGCTAATGTGCTTTGTCATGTTGTGAAAGATGAATATTTAGAGCACCCTATGTTGATTGGCCAGTCTTTTACTGAGCAGTCGCATGTTGCTGTTTATAAGACCGCCGATAAGCTTAGTTTTCTTGATTTAGGTCATGAAATGCCCTTCTCGCAAACGGATCTCAATGAGGATGCTACCGTTAAGCTATTTTCTGTCTCGGACATAAACGTTTTTGGTCTAGCTAGTGTAAAAACGACCGTGGAACCGCAGTTGAACGGTGAAATATTAGTCACCAGTAAGATTGTTGGCAAGCCCTCTCAGCAGTTCATTGTGTTAGGAGGCATTTACCCAGTGAAAAACGGAGTTGTTAATGTTTTAGTATCTCCTGTGTCATCGACTAGTTTTATTAGAGCGGGAATGATTTTGAGTCGAGGTACGGAGGTTAGGGTAGTAAATCGTATAGTAGCATCTATTGATGAGCTGCCAGAACAGCACACAATTGACAAAACGCAAATACGTATAGGAACTTCAATTGACGAACCTCACCGCGAAAAGCTTTTAGCACTACTCGATAAATATGGACATTGCTTTGCGTCAAATTTAAAGCAGTTAGGGTGTACTAACACAACGGAAATGACTATTGAGCTGAATAACAAAAAGCCAATTGTTTATCGGCCGTATAGGCTCTCGCATAAGGAGCGGGAAAATGTTCGCACGATGATTGATGACATGTTGGAAGCGGGGATAGTGAGGGAGAGTGTGTCGGAGTACGCTAGTCCTATCATTTTAGTTCGGAAAAAGAATGGCAAAATACGAATGTGCGTTGACTACAGAATGTTAAACTCCGTTACAATTAAGGAACGCTTCCCTATGCCTAACATAGAGGATGAAATAGCGCGGTTGTCAGGACAAGCATATTTCGTCACACTTGATCTAACATCTGGCTACTACCAAGTGCCATTGTCCGAGGATTCGCGGCCTCTAACGTCGTTTGTCACCCCGGATGGCCAATACGAATTTAATCGTATGCCATTCGGGTTGGCCAACGCGCCGGCCGCCTTCCAGAGGATGATGCACAAGGTTCTAGGTCCCGCTCGTTATGACGGTGCTACATCATATATAGATGATGTGTTGATATATGGCCGAAATATTGACGAGTGCTTGATTAGGCTAGAAAAGGTCTTTCAATTACTGGAAAGTGCCAACCTCACGCTTAATTTGGCAAAGTGTGAGTTTCTCATGGACAAGATCGATTACTTAGGTTATGAGATAAGTTTTGCTGGAATAAGACCAGGTGATAACAAAATTCAATGTGTGTTGAATTTTCCATGCCCAACTGATCAACATACAGTTCGACAGTTCCTCGGTCTGGTAGGGTACTTTCGAAAGTTCATTCACAATTTCGCTACCTTGGCACACCCCCTGACAAAATTACTTACCAAAGATGCAGTCTGGGCCTGGTCGCACGAGCAGGAGACTTCTTTCAAAACACTCAAGGACAAGCTAGTAACTAGACCTATACTGGCAATTTTCAATCCTGACTATCAGACTGAGCTGCATACTGACGCCAGCAAACTGGGAGTTGGCGGCGTTTTGTTGCAGAAATCACCTGGTGAGGATGCATTTAGACCGGTAGCGTATTACAGTCGCAAAACTTCTCCCGAAGAAAGAAACTTTCACGCTTACGAACTTGAGACGTTGGCTGTGATATGTTCTCTGAAAAAGTTTCGGGTATATTTGTTAGGACAAGATTTTAAAATCGTAACCGATTGTAGTGCCCTCCGGTCTACTTTCTCAAAAAGAGACATTCTCCCTTGAGTTGCGAGATGGTGGCTTCTTATGCAGGAGTTCCAATGCACCGTTGAATATCGTCCAGGTGCAAAAATGGCCCACGTGGATGCGCTTTCACGAAACCCCATATCGGATGAAGAAACTGCACAAGTTTCGGAACATTATCCGGCTGTCATGAGCATCAGCAACGAAGACTGGTTGCACACTTTACAGTTAGGTGACACGGAGTTGTGTAGGATCCGCAATGTCTTAGAATCAGGTTTGGATGAAAATGATCTTAAATACATAGCAGACAATTACGTTATTAAAGACAATAAATTATACCGATATTTGGACGGGGATAAGAACAATATTCGTTGGGTCGTACCAAAGGGTGCAAGGTGGCAATTGTGCCGTATCAACCATGACGAAATCGGTCATTTAGGAGTAGAGAAGACTTTGGAACGTAAAAAAAAATCGTATTGGTTTTCTAAAATGTCGAAGTTCATTAAGAAGTACGTCAGTGCTTGCATAGAGTGTGCTTATGCTAAAAAAAATAACTCTGCAAAGGAAGGTTACTTATACCCGATACCTAAAATTGAAGTCCCGTTTCATACGCTGCACATTGACCACCTTTGACCCTTTGTCAAATCAAATCGAGGAAACACCCACCTTTTGGTAATTGTAGACGGGTTTACCAAATTTGTGTTCGCTAAACCAGTTCGCAATACAAAGACCCAAAGTGCTATCAAGGTGTTAGAAGACATATTTTACACATTCCGTGTACCAGATCGCATTGTTAGTGACAGAGGAACGTGTTTCACATCTCATGCGTTTAAGAGGTTTTGCTTAGATAAAGGTGTGAAACACGTTCTTAACGCTGTTGCCAGTCCGCGCTCTAACGGTCAGGTAGAGAGGTACAACCGTACCATCCTTAGCTCTTTAACTGCTCAAAATTTGAACCGGGATGAAAAGGAATGGGATGTTACGGTTGGAAAGGTGCAGTGGGGACTGAACAATACGATCCATAAGACTTTAGGTAGGACGCCATCCGAGATGATGTTTGGTACGTGCATGGACTCTGAAATAAATCCTAGGCTTAATGAGGTCCGTAAGGAGTCGCGTGAAACTTGTGATTTAACCGTTATTAGAGAAGAAGCCAAAAAAGCGATAGATAATGATCAGGAAAAACAGAGGCAGAGGTATGATAAAGATAGGAGACCCGCGAGGGTCTACGCCGAGGGTGACCTTGTTAAAAACACAAAAACCGCTTTTGCGAATGACGGTAAAAGTAAGAAGTTACAATCCGCTTATATAGGTCCGTATCGCGTCGTTTCGATACGAGGAAATGATAGGTATAGGTTAGCTGCAATACCCGGCCTAACGGGGTCAAAGAACAAACGGCATACTACGGTTGCAGCTGATAGAATGTTGCCTTGGGTCAATATTGCCGCGCTGAATGTAAATGATGATATATCTGATAACGACGAAAGTGAAACTGATAAAAGTGATATCAATGATTAAAAACTTATGTATTACAAGTTTTAAGTAAAATTTGGCCAAGTATTATATTATAATTATAGTTTGTTATTTGTTGTATCTATATGTAATAATGCAATTTGATGTAAATGTTGTGTGTCAATAAGAGATAGGTACAATTAAGTTTGGAATCCTATTGTTATGTATGAATTTATAGTGTTTAATTGATTTAGTGACTGACAGAACAGTGAGAATGGAATGGGTTCACTGTACTGTTGAATATGAATAAAGTTGATCACGAGAATGGATGGGTTCGTGATCAAATTTATGTGACTTTATTTCGGTTCGCAAGAATGGATGGGTTTGTGAACAGAAGTATTGTTGACTTTACAACTATGCGTTTTTGTAAGAATGGATGGGTTTGCAAAATCACATAGTCGGTGTTTAATTTTGTACTCTTTCGGAATTGATGGGTCCCAAGAGTAGTCGATTGGAAATGGTTGTGGATAAATAATTGTACTAGTTAGTTGTACTTTATTTGAAATTTGATTTAATAATTAAGTTTATATAAATTTACACTTATTTAGTGCATGAGGACATGCACAATGTCAGGATGGGCGAATGTAAGGGTTATTAAATCATTGTAATAAATATTGTAATTATTTCATGTAAATCTTATAATTTCTTAATATTAATTTACTGTAATAACGTTTTGCAATGTTAATTTAAAATAACGGTAACGTTATTAATAACGATATTTTGTGTAACTTTTAAAAATATCGCGCTGGCAACACTACGCCGGGCTCAGCTCGGTGGGGGTGGTGGCAGCGCGCGGGCATTCTGGTACACGGAGCGATATTGGACGGTCGACTTCAAGAAAATATATTGTTTTCAATATAAGCTGTATTGTTACTCTAAAATACGGGAATAAAGGAGACATAGGTTGAACACTGATGGTTTTATTAAACTTGTTATAATATCCAGTCTGCTCATATCGGCTCCATCAAACCAGGGACGTCTATGTAAAGAGAATTGGATGGTTTTGTACCAAATTCCTTTCACCAGCGATCTTTCATCGAAGTATTGCTTCCACATCTGTCGAACTGTATGTCTGGCTTCGCACAGTATATCTGTCAAACAGAGTTTCTGGGTAATCTCAATGCCGCACACGCTTGCTTCTTTAGCACAGGTATCCACTTTTTCGTTGCCCTCTAGCCCGATATGAGCAGGGATCCATTGCAAATAAGTCTTTTTATTATTATTTAATAATTTAAGTAGACATTTAATTATACTATATGCTACTGGAATGCCCTGAAAGTTTGATAGACATCTCAATAAATGTTGAAGTGAGCTCTTAGAGTCCGAAAATATTACAACTCTGTCAGTGTCAATGGACTCGATATATGATAGTGCTTCGCTGATGGCAACCAATTCAGCGTGCATTATAGAAATGTTTGCATCTATCTTAAATTTTGCTGTTACATTATTTTGAGGATCGAAAAACGCGGCTCCTACATTTTTACCGTCCTTAGATCCATCTGTGAAAACTTTATAACAACCGATATATTTTCTTTCAATGAGTTTGTTACAGATTGATCGGAGGGCTGAGGCACTAAATGATTTCTTTGGCTGCGTAATAATATCAATTTCACTAGCAATGAACTGTGTAAGATCTACACTGCTTAGCCATGTATTTAGCGAAAATCTTCCTATTGTAGTCGAGCTGGAGATCACCCAACCAGATCAACTGCTACCTTATCTCATGAGCAATATAGAGACGCAACAACAGTTTGGTCAAGGTTATTCGATTAATAAGGGTAGGACAGGCGGATTATCAGTAAATTCTTCCCTTACTTGCATCAATAGGCCTAGCAGTAATAGTAATCCAGAGTTGTACTGTTATAATTGTAAAGAGAAGGGGCACCCTTACCTTAAGTGCCCTAAGCCCCTGATTCAATGCTCGAAGTGTCGCAAGTTTGGTCATAAGGAAAAATGGAAAATTGCTTATTTAGGTCTGATGAGGTTCGTGCTAACAATGATGACGACACGGTGCGTAAAACAATGTAGTTCTTACCGTCGGGAACGGATTCCAAATTTATAAAAGTATGCACTATAGACGATGTGGCAGCGAGGTAACTCTTATGGGATGATTTTGTGCATTAAAATTAGGGTTAAAGTGTGATGAACGTCCTATACCTCTAAAGGGTTTCAGTAATGATGTGATCCAATCTTTAGGAGGTGTTCAGGTGAAGCTGAACATTGACCGCGTGTGTGCGGAAGTAACATATCAGGTAGTTGAAGATCAGTTTCTAGAATTTCCAGTGTTGGTTTACGGAACAGTCTTTTATTGTAGTATATATAGACACATTATTTAACTATTGATTTAACTGCCTCGGTGGCGCAGCGGTGTGAGGGTCGCATTTTAAAGCGACGGCTGCGCCGGAGGTCCCCCAGGTTCAATTGCCGGGTCGGGCCAAAAATATGTACCGGAGTTTTTCTGTTCAGAAATTCTCAGGGTAGCCTGGAGTTTGGAAGTTGGCGGTATTTCACCCCCGTGCCTCGGAAAGCACGTAAAGCCATTGGTCCTGCGCCTGATCTCTTTCCGGTCGTGTCAGATTGCTGTCCCATCGGGCTATGAGAGTGAACGGAATAGAGAGTGCACCTGTGTTTGCGCACACACTTGTGCACTATAATATGTCCCGCGCAGTCGGTTAGTCGTTGTGACTGGCCACCGTAGTCGAAATCGGCTAGGGGGACTATTATATAGACACGAATTTATTTAAGTTTACTAATGTTGGTAATGAATTACCATTTTCTACTTTCGATGAGTCGCAAGACTCAGCGGTTAATAAAAAGGGATATCCCTACCGCTGATACTATAGCTTACGGCCCGGTCGATGTTAGCGATTTTACAGAATCCGTTTTTTAGCGAGTAGTAGCGCGTAGGGCTCCTCCTTTGCGTGCGCGCAAAATATTTCGTCCCATATAAGTTGTAGGCATGGTGGGACGAGTTGATAAATGACTATATTTTCCACCCATAAAAACGACGAGAGACGACTTGCAAAATGAAGTTAGTATTAATTTTGTTTTTTTGCATCTTGTCCCAAGTGGGCCGTAATCACATGGGACGAGATGAGTATTGAGTAAGTACGAAGAACCTTACCGAAATACTGTAATACTGTAGTACCTAACTGAAACTAGTAGTTATTTCCAAATAAAGAGTACATCATACCTGAGACCATAAATAATTACCATATTTTCCTTCATCGGTGAAGTTATTAACTACATAATTACTTAGTTAAAACGCAGGAGAAAGCAACTGCCTTGAAATGGGGGTTTTTGCTTACATTTTCTACTATATTGTATCTTCATTCCCATAAAAAGTGCGAAGTGTGGTCACCCAAATGCATCAATGTATGGAAAAGTATTGAATTGCTTATAACTTTTGATTGCCGGCATATAGAGCCGTCGCCAGTCACTTACGATTATACTTACTCAGAGTCCGCGTCACATCAGAATTGATGAGTTTCCAGCTTCGTAGAACACCTGGAAGTGGTAGAACTGGGTGGCTCAGACAGCCAGCATCCGGCTGTCTGAGCCAGCAGCTTTTTCTCAATAGCTCCTAAACGCGTGCATCACGAAGGTTCAAATCTGGTCGAGAGCTGTCACTAACGTCGTCACATCAGTATATCGTTAAAACATTTGTCCGAAACATAGTATTTCGTGAAATATAAAGAAAAACAAGTTGGCTCAGACGACCGGATGTCCGGCTGTCTGAGCCATACGTTTATCATGATTTCTCGAAAAGAATTGGATTAAAATGGATGAAACTACTTTGGATGGCCGTCACCTACGCGTCACATCCCTTTTTATAAGAAACAGCGCCTTGAAACCCTCTGAGAGCTGAGATCCAGAGTGTCAGAAAATGCGAAATTCTGGCTGTCTGAGCCAAGTTTTTTTGATTTTACACGAAAACTACTGCGTCACCTACGATGAAACCTGGATATACCAGCGTCACCTACGATTCGTTATCAGCCTAGATAGGCCAGATCTCTCTAGGCGTCTGGCTCAGCTGCCTGGATGTACACTAAAGTTCTACTTATAGGAGTATTTAATAATTCTAATAATGCCAAATGAAAGTCTCCTCCATCAATATGCGTTTTCTTCAGAATAGCCTTAACAGTTTGTATTGCTCTTTCTACCTGACCGTTGGATTGAGGATACCTAGTTGAGGATGTAATATGCCTAAACTTCCAACTATGGCTGAACTCTTTGAATAGGTTTGAAGAAAATTCAGGCCCATTATCTGACATGACTACGTCTGGTATACCTTGTCTACTGAAAACAGTTTTTAATACCTGAATAATTTTTTGTGATGTTATTTATCTATTTCCGTCACCTCCACATATTTGCTGTAATAATCAATAACAATTAGATACGCTTTATTTCCGTAATGAAAGATGTCTGTACCTACCTTAGACCACGCCCTTTCAGGCACATCATGAGACAAAAGCGGTTGTTTTGAGTTTTCTTTACGATTTGACAAACATGCTTGGCAACGCGATATCATATCTTGAATTTGGCTATTCATATTTGGCCAGTACATAATTTCACGTGCCCTAAGTTTGCACTTTTCAACACCTAAATGTCCTAAATGAATTTTCTTTAACATTTCTGCTCTCAATGATTTCGGTATAACAATACGATCACACTTCCATATCATCATAGGCTTCATATAATTCATCCCGACAGTCCCAATAAGGTTTTAATAACTCACTTAATTCACTCCTTTGTAACGGCCAACCCTTTTGTATAACATTCTTTAGTTGCTGCATATCGTCATCTAATGAACTAAGCTTTTGTAGCTCAATAAAGTGTGAATCTGTCAGTGGATTACTCACCGCTATCGCACAGACTTGCCCCCGCGCATCCATGTGGTCACGAGGTTTCAAGGACGTATCGCCAGCTTCTGGCTGGAGCCACTGCACGAGATAAGGTGTCGGCTATATATAAATACTTTCCAGGCTTATATTGCAGATTGAACGTATACGGGTGCAATCTCATCAACATTCGCTGCAAACGAGGTGGTGCACCTGGTAATGGCTTATTAATAATACTAATTACTAACTAACGGCTTGTGGTCCGTTTCTATTGTTACATCATTGCATCCATAGATATACATATATAACTTTTCACACGCAAAGACGCGAGCATATAATTCCTTTTCGATCTGAGCGTACGGTTGCTCAGTCTTTGTAAGCGACTTCGAAGCGTAACAAACCGGTTTCCCGTTTTGTAGTAAACACGCGCCTAAACCATATTGACTTGCATCGACCGATAACGTTATAGGCATATCTAAACTATAATACTGTAGCACTGGCGGACTAATCAAACATTGTTTTAATTCGTTAAAACTTTTATCATGGTGCTCATTCCAGTGCCACTCGGTTTCCTTTTTCAGTAAAATTCTTAAGATGTGAGTCTTTTCTGATAAATTAGGTATAAAACTGCCAACGTATGTAACCAACCCTAAAAATCTCTCTAATTCCTTCACATCTTTTGGCCTTGGCATATTTCTTATAGCAAGAATGCGTGTTTCATCTGGACGAATGCCATACTGACTAATTGTATGTCCTAAATAATTAAGTTCTGAAAGACCAATTTTGCATTTATCTCTATTTAGTTTTATGTTTATTTCTCGGCATCGTTCTAAAACCTTACGTAAAGTTATATCATGGTCTTTTTTATTTTTCGCATAAATTAATAAATCATCTACAAAAAGAATGACCCCCTCTATATCAGTAAAGTATTCGTACATTATTTTATGAAAGATTTCGGAAGCTGATGTTATGCAAAATGGCATACGCAAAAATTTGTACCTGCCAAAAGGTGTGTTAAACGTACAAAGTCCAGTAGATTCATCGTGTAATTTAACTTGATAAAAAGATTGTTTCGCATCTAAAGTGCTAAAATATTTCACTCCTAAAAAATTTGCAGTGATTTCATCTAATGTTGGTAATTTAAAATGTTCTCGTTTTATAGCTTTATTCAAATCTTTTGGGTCTAAGCATATACGCAAATCGCCGTTAGATTTTTTGACAACAGTCATACTATTCACCCACTCTGTAGGCCCTTCTACTTTACCAATAATACCCTGTTCTAACATTTCATCTAATTTTTGTTTAACTTTGTTTTTTATGGCAATTGGTAACTTGCGTGGTGCGTGTACCACAGGTCGTGCGTCATCACGCAACTGCATCTTATATTCACCAGGAAGGCAGCCAAAACCCTCAAAAACATCCTTAAATTCATTTAATATGTTAACACTACGTTCCATGGACGATTCATGATTAATACTTGCAATTCTTTTGACTAAATTTAATTCCTCGCACGATATTCTACCTAGCACTGGCGTAGAATTGACGTCCGCTATTATAGATTGCAAAATAAACGAATTATTCTTATAACTCACTTTAAGCATACATGATCCTAATGTATTAATTGTATGACTAGAATAACCTAACAATTTAACTTTTGTTTTTGATATTGAAGCCAAATCCAATCCTATTTGTGATGCATATTTCTTAGGTAACACATTCACATCCGCTCCAGTGTCCAACTTAAATTTTAAAATGCATTTATTGATTACAATGTCTACCAACCAATCGCTTTTATCAGATATAGTGCATATCCGACGTACCTGATCCGTAGTTTCCTCCTGTACCATATACACATGACCCCGACACATTCTTGCGTAGTGATTAGGCCGATTGCACTTGTTACAAAGTTGACCATACGCAGGACACTTCATTCTACCACTTTCATGCACTATTCCACAATAATTACATCTCGTCACAAACGCACGGCGTGATTCACTCGACGGTTGCTGGTTTGATCGCGCTGACACTAGCGTTTTTCTTATCGGTGCCGGTGGCTGCGCAGCTCGAGCGCGGTGACTACCCGGCGCCGTTTGCGCCGCGTTTCCCGCTCGACACGTACACGAAGAAGTTTGTCTGTTTCCTTACCGTTTGATCATATGTACATCTTCTACTTGATCAACATTTCTCTGATTACACTCCCCTTCCCCATGCTCAGTTTTAATTTTAATAAAACGCGGTTAAAAGGTTTACCACAGACTAAAAATATTTACGTTTTGTTTCACTACCTAACGTTACATGTATAGGCGGCGCTAGTTGTCTTATAAATTTTGTTACCATAATAACACCACCCCTTAACAAAATTAAGAAGATATAACATACATTGTGAACATTTCTTTACACAGAGCAAAATAACAACAAATTCTGTATAGATAGGTGCATAACTTAGCCATTCACCCAGACAAAAAATACTAAGATTTTCATATTATTAACAACTAGGTAGGTGATGATGATGTCCTTGAGCGATGACGAGCGTGACTTGCATAGCCAAATTTGGTTTTGAAAGTCCGGTTGCAAGAGGCACAGTAAAGAGTCCCAGATTCATTGTACTTGTACTCATAGGAGGGCTTAGGCCGAGACTTGCGGATTTGGCGTTTGGCTAGGTAGGTACATAACTATTCAACAGGAAAAATGCCAAGCTTTTTCATAAAATAATAATGTTTAACAGAACCTAAGCTTTTAGTAAGAATATCCGCTGGCATTTCAGCTGTTTCTAAATAAACTATCTTAATGAAATTATTGGCTACAACCTCTCTTATAAAATGGTACCTAATATCTATGTGTTTGGACCTACGATGAAACACAGCATTTGAGACCAATTTTTGAGCACTTTGGCTATCATTAAACATAATAATTGGTTCTGATTCACCTACAATTTCTAAATACAAGTTTTTTAAGTAAATTGCCTCTTTACTTGCTTCTGACATGGAGATGTACTCTGCCTCAGTAGAGGATAAAGCTACATTTTTTTTGTTTTCTACATTCAAAAGAGATTAAACTGTTTGACAATTTAAAACAAAAACCAGAGAAAGATTTCCTGTCATTTACATCTCCACCCCAGTCTGCATCTACAAATGCTTCAATACATGAATCATCTTTGCGATATACCAGACCATAATGTTTTGTTTTCTTTAAATACCGTAGTATTCTCTTAGCATGTTTCCAGTGTGTTTGATCATTTGAGTTATTAAATTGGCTGAGATAATTTACACTATATGCAATATCTGGTCTTGTTAAAACTGCTAGATACATTAAGCTGCCTATCAGCTGTTGATATGGGTAAGTATCACAAGGGTTTTGAGACTTATACAATTTTAAATTATTCTCCATAGGAGTTTCAGCAGTCTTACAATTTGTCATATTAAATTTATTCAGCAAGCTTTCAACATACTGAGATTGATCAACACTAATTACATCTTTATCAATTGTTACTCTTAAGCCTAAACTCTGTTTCAACTGACCTAAGTTTTTTATTTTAAATTCATTACTCAAATTTGACACTAAATCATCTGTTGCCTCTGTGGAATTAGAGAACACAAAAAAATCATCAACAAACAGGGCTATTATCAATTTAACATTTCCTTCAAATTTTGTAAACAAACATGGTTCATACTTCGATTTTTTATAACCTAAGTTTAACAAGTAATCATTAACCCTTTCGTACCAAGCCCTTGAAGACTGTTTTAGCCCATAGATAGCACGTTTCAACTTTAATACTTTATTATCCTCATTTTTAGACTCAAACATAACAGGTTTTTTCATATAAACTGTTTCATGCAAGAAACCATTTAAAAAGGCTGTGGTCACGTCTAAATGACTTATATCCAAGCTTAATTTAGCTGCCAGAGCAAATAACAGTCTCAATGTTGAATATCGAAGCACAGGGGAAAAAGTTTCATGAAAATCAATACCTTCTTTTTGGGTGAATCCCTTCGCCACTAATCTTGCCCGATAACGCACATTATTTGAACTGTCAAACTTTTTTTTAAACACCCACTTACATTGCACAACCGAACCACTTTCAGGAGGATGGACAAGTTCCCAGGCCTCATTTTTCTCAAAAGAAGCCAGCTCTTCTCTCATAGCTTCTCTCCAGTGTTCTGACTCCGGTCCATATAGGGCTTCTTTTAGTGTAATATCTCTATCACTTCTGCTTTTGGATTCTGCAATACATAATTGGTTATACCTATCCATATCTATCAGGCTTTTTCCTTATTCTTTTTGGTGGGACATTTACTTCACTCATATTTGGCACGGATAGGTCTAATTCTGAAGTTGTTTCATAGTAACTATCATCTGTGGTACTCACCAGAGAAGCTTCTAAATCAATAGTGAATGTTTCATCATTGCTTTTTTTCTCGTCTGTAAATGTACTCTCAGTTACTGTCTCTTCAAGACTATCTTCTGTGGAAGACTCGCATCTGACTGGTATTTCTACACTTACTGCAGGAGTTTCCATGACATTTGTTAGATTTCTTTGTTCTTAATTAATTTTACATGTGTTTTGAAATGTCCTTGTTTTTGTTTGCCATTTAATTATTTGTAGAATATTTGCGAGTTTTAAATCTTAACAGGTTTTTAAAATACCATACTTTATTTTACAAATTTAATGACGTTTACATATTTGTGTATCCAAATTATTCTAATCTGACAAGCTATAAGTTCGATCTTTATTCATACTATAATTATTATAAGGGTGTTGAGTTTCTTTCGCTGCTTCTTCTCAGCACCTCACTCAAATAGCATACATTTTCTAATTGTCCCGAAGCAGTGGTAGTTGGGACGCACATAAGACAGTCAGATGTCATTTTCTAAAAAAAATCATTTAATTTAATTTTATATTAAAAATGTGGCTAGATAGAAGGATGGACCCAATAGGGTTTCGAATTCCTGACATTTTATGTTATCATAAATATTTTACATTGAAATATTGTAGTTTCAGAATGCACATAAGAGTCAAGTCAAGGCTCGCATTACTGAAATGAATTAATTCATTTAATATTTTAAAGAGGCTTTGATAGGCAGGGAAACCTTCTATCCATAATGTATTCCTAATTCAGCATCCAATCCAAAATCTTCCTTTACATACACCTTATTCTCAAGTCTGAGCTAAAGTTTTAATATAAATTTTGGTTGTTGTTATAACAGCATTACCAATTATCTTTGCATTTGTATTGATTTGATGTTAGTTTGATTTTCATGAATAGTTTATCAGGATAAGGATCAAATTAGCTTTTATTTTTATATCCAAATAATATGGGTTGATGTGAGCATATCGATGGTTTCAAAGGGCTCATGCAGATTTCAAACCGCTCTTTAAAGGAGTCATCAATATCTTTGGATTAACTCTGTATTATTGACGGATGATAGGGATTTAGCTTAAAGTTCATACTTTCAGATATCCAATATAATAATATGGATCGATGTGAGCATATCAATGGTTCCAAAGGGCTCATGCAGATTTCAAACCGCTCTTTAAAGGAATCATAGGTATCTTTGGATCAATCCTGTATTATTATAGGATGAAAGGAACTACATGCACTGCTACCATTTAATGGTAGTTTCAGGTTGCATTTTGTCTAGGGATCCTTCGGTAGACTCTACATGAAGTCAAGTAGAGTTATTAAAGTAGAAGATATTTATATTAAATATCTTTAGTCTCAGGTTTTCCTTTTAGTGCCTCAATAAGTAAGTCAGGAAGGGTCCATTCTAGGGGGGGGACAAATTTAGGAGGTCCTCACTTTGGCGAAGCGTTAATGGTTGGGGCTCGTCATACGCAAAAAGACCACATAAGCTCAATTTTAAATTCAATTTAAATTTTATTGCAATAATTTGGATACAAGTCGATTCAGATGTTTAATGATGGAATGAAAAATATAACATACTTACATACCTATGTTAAAATATTTATAAAATCATGTAGAGTTGAATATTTGACATAACCTTAGGTAATTTAGTTATTTTTGTCATTTAGGAATCATTTTAATAAATCAATTAATTATAATATGGGTTTTTATTTTCCTTTTCCTAGAAAATCGCACACTCTTGTAAAAATTATCCTTTAAACATCCACGTACCTCTAAAAGAATTTGGTTACTACATAAATACACAACGTACAGTCCTACCTTTATACTAGACGATCACACAGCCAAATCACATCATAATCAATCTATTATCATTCTTAAAATCAATGGGTCTATTTAGTTAGTAGAGTGTCTCTTTTAGCCAAAGGGGGGAACCGTTACAAACGTAAATCACTCTTTGTCACCAATTCATGATAGAAATCATGCACACTTGGATCAATATACTCTAAGAGAGATATTAAATCTTTTTTCTTTTGAACAGAAAAATGCTATCAGGTCCCAGGGACCTGATAGCATTTTTCAATAGCATTCAGAGAAATCATATTATAGTCTTTATTTCGTTTTGCATATGATAAAGAAAAATATTCCTGAGCATCATAAGTGTCTTTATATTCAAAACACGGGAACTGAAATTTGCTAAATTTCAGAACCCGAACATTTGACCAAACAAATTTTTGGCCGGTGGCATTAATCTTTTTGACCATTAAATTTTGTAAAATCGTAAAAATCGTTTTCTGTCATTTCAATGACAGAAAACTTGTTTTGCCGTTTTGAAGCCGATCTTACCAACTGGCACCAGTCTCGTGGATGATGTACCTCTATTCATTGATGTTCTTTTCCTGGCCCTTTCAATCAAGGCGTGATCACTGTCTACTTCCATATGGGTGTGCCCTGGTATAAGGAATTTATGCTGAATACTTTGTAGCTGCTTAGATTCCTTTGCAGCTAGCATTAGTGCAGTAACAACTATGGAATTTTTGTTTTAATCGCTGCACGAGTCAGAATACATGATTAAGTTTTTGGCCTCAGGGTGAAGTAGAGGCAACCTTGTAATTATAAAATCGTATAGGAAAGTTGCGATTTGATTGGCGCCTCTACCACCACATGACTCAGGCCACATGTAGCAGTAAGCGTTATTGGTCAAAAAATCATGTATTGTGAGATTGAAAACCGAAAGTTGACGTTTATAAAAGGCTGATTGGGTATTTAGCATTGGAGTGGGGAGGCATTGTTGTAAATCGAAGGCTATCACACATGTTTCTGTACCAGTCTGTGCCAATTTTTTGTCATTCCTTTTTCATCGTACGCCATTTGACACATTTCTTGGTGCTGAGTTAGCTGATCCGTAATCAGTCAGGTATCAAACGAATGCCGAGAGTCGCATAACAATGGAATTTTTATTGTGTCTCGTTTACACATACTTGACGAGTTAATTTGTTTTTTTTCATCGGAGTTGTGGGTATTTCGATATATCTTTTTATTAACTACCTACCGTGTCACTAGATTTCAATAAACCAGTCATTGCCCAGCACTCGGTGTTTCCATACGCTCCCATTCCTCTGCACATTTTACATGGCGCAGCCGGTTTTTAGGGTTCCGTAGCCGAATGGCAAAAAACGGAACCCTTATAGTTTCGTCAAGTCTGTCTGTCTGTCTGTCTGTCTGTCTGTCCGTCCGTATGTCACAGCCACTTTATTCTGAAACTATAAGCATCACATAGCTGAAACTTGGTAGGTAGGTGTATTTTGTTCACCGCTTTCTGATTCAGATACAAAAAGTAGGAAAAAATAATATTTAAGGGGGGGCTCCCTCCCATACATGAAACTAAAACCTAAAATATTTTTTTTACTCAAACCTATGCGTGTGGGATGTCTATGGATAGGTCTTTTAAAATGATATTGAGGTTTCTAAAACCATTTTTTCTAAAAGTGTAAGGTTTGAGATATAGACGCTTCCAAAGTGGTAAAATGGGCGTCCCCCCCATCTAACTTTTGAACTAAGAAAGTGAAAATTTTGGAAAAAATATATGATGTAGATCTCAACAAAAACTTGCAACGAAAATTGGTTTGAAGGAGATCGAACTAGTAGTTTTTGAGATATTGCACATTTTTATCAACCGCAAATATAACTTTGTCTTTCATACAAACACTATGAAAAACAAAGTTATTTTTGCCGTCGCAATATATTGTGATGTTTTCGTTAAGTGAAAGTAAGTGGACCCTGAATTCATTTAAGGGTGGCACGGAACCCTTAGTGCGCGGGTCCGACACGCACTTAACCGGTTTTTATTAATTTGAGATAACGAGTACCTTAGTAGTGGGTCGGTCAATGCGAGCGATAACGTTATTCAACATTGAAACAGAGTGCAGTCGTGTTGAATATGCAAGCTAATCTCGTTTTGCATACGCCACCACCATTTTGTTTTGAAAATGACCTGTCCAGTGTAACGTCAGGAAATTTGAATAGGCAATTGACTACATGGAAGAATGCCTTTTTGATTTATTTCAAAGCTTGCCAGCTTGAAAGTAAGCCTGATGATGTCCAGGTGAGCATTTTGCTACATATTATAGGCGAGAAATGCCGCGAAGTATATGATCAATTTGAAGGCGAGAAACCTGAAACTGTGCAACTACTTCTAGCAAAATACGACTCATTTTTTTGCCGAAGAAAAATTTAACGATCGAGCGACATAAATTTTTTACTCGCAATCAGCTTGAAGGTGAAACAGTCGAACAGTATGCATTTGAACTGAATAAGTTGGCATCTACCTGCGATCTGAAAGATCTAAAAGATGATTTAATAAAAGACAGGCTTATTATGTGGGCTGAAGGAAGATGCGTTAAGAGAACGGCTCCTGCGGGAATCAGACCTCACTTTGAAAAAAGCGCTAGATATTTGTCGTATAGCAGAAATGTCGCGGGCACAGGCAGGGAAAATTTGTTATTATGGTAACAAAATTTATAAGACAACTAGCGCCACCTATACATGTAACGTTAGGTAGTGAAACGAAACGTAAATATATTTAGTCTGTGGTAAACCTTTTAACCGCGTTTTATTAGGTTATGGGCCCAGACCCATAATTATGTGTATAACTAATTAAAAGTACTGTGTGGTTAAATTAAAAATGTCAACGAACTATATCGCGAGTGTTCCAAAACTGAAAGGTCGCGAGAACTATGATGATTGGTGTTTTGCGGCGCAAAATGTGTTGGTGTTGGAAGGCATGGAGTCCGCCATTGAAAAACAGCTACCGGCGGAGGCTTCAACTGCGGAACAAAAATCCAACGACAACAAAGCAAAAGCCAAACTTATATTAACAATTGATCCTTCTCTCTACGCCCACATACGACACGCTACAACTACGTACGATTTGTGGACTAAATTGAAAAACATGTTTGATGATTCAGGTTATACACGAAAAATAAGCCTGCTTCGGAATCTCATCAACATTCGCCTTGAAGGATGCGACTCGATGACCCACTACGTAACTCAAATTATCGAAACCAGTCAACGCTTACGAGGTACAGGATTTGAGATTACAGACGAATGGGTTGGTGCATTGATGTTGGCAGGGCTACCAGAAAGGTATGCACCGATGTTAATGGCTATAGAACACTCGGGAATTCAAATTAGTTCAGATGTCATAAAGACAAAGTATCAAATATAATATAAGGGAAGTTAAACATGCACATCTTTCAATAAAAATAATTTCAATAAAATATAAATAAATGTCAAAATCAATAAAATAAAATATAAAATCAGCAACCAAGCATCGTCAGTATATCACAATAATTATTATTATTATACGGTAAAATTAATACTTTAGCACCCACTCTGCAACCAAGCTGATCCAAAGGTCCCCATTATGCTGGCTGCATTGCCTCGTTGAATGGCAATGGAGACCTGCTGAACCAACCAGGACCCAGAGCGGGGATCGTTCCCCTTCTCTCTCAATCTTCGCCCTAATTCCCTAAACAACTCGAGGGCCTCAACACCCCATGGTCCAGCCGTCTCGACAGCAACCGGCACAAATTCGTACATCGATTCCAGAACTGAGTATTTAGTGTGTTTTAGCTTGGCAGCGTTTTCTGCCGCTGACCCTGCCGAACAAACAGTGTGCCTCAGGTGAGACGCAGCAAACGTGCTAACACAAGTAGCATCCCACAAGAGGCTACGACCTCGTCGCCACGGAACCAACGAAAGACCGTCCGGTCTCTTGCCGTCCGTACGGGACAGACCAGGTGGTTCTAAGACACACGGAACATTAGCCGATACCATAGCCCGACGAATGATATCGTTAATGGAATGGTGTCTCGGGAAGCGTCCCGCACTTCTTTGGCAGCTCAAACCATGATGGCCATTTTCCTCCACCATCACACCACAAATACAAGGATGCGCTTCACAAACCTTGCTACCAAGTCTTAGAGCCACTGCTATTCTTAGAGAGTCGTTATCCAGCAAAGTCCCTAATTGTGGCGATGGATAAGCATGAAGCCAAGCACCGGATTCAGGCTTAGCGACTGCCTTTGAACGTGCCAAATCGGCTCCCGAGACACCATCCAATAAGCGTGAGTAAGAGAGCTTGCAGAGAATATCATCCCACTCCCTCTGAACAAAAAGATTTTTGGGGTGATCGTCAGTTGGACAGACCGTAGCCCATTTCTCTAAAGCCTCAGACACAAAAGGTACGCGAACAGTGCTGCCATCAGTGGACAAAATACGAGCAACAATATCCGCTGACCCATGCGCAGAAGCCAAAAAGGCCACCAAACCAATATCCTGAGTCCGGCGTACTCCAAGACCCCCATAGCGAACCGGTAAGGAGGCCTGAAACCACTGCGCCTCATCTAACTTAACATTAATTACAGATTCTATAGTCGATTTAAACGTGTCATCCAGTAATTTTAATTCTTGCTCAAAAAGCCAAGTTAGCGATGTTCTCAAAACATAAGTAATCCGTGGCAATGCCAAACATTGCCGCAATAAGACAAGAGAAACATGCCCTGATAAATGATACAAATGCTCCCGTGCAGCCGAAAGTGCCTGCCTTTTGAGTTGCAACACAGAACGGACACCCTCGGGAAATAGAGGAGCACCTAAGAAATTAAGTGAAGACTTATCGATCTGTATAATACCAGGCAAAATTGATTCAAGAGGCTCGATATCAGCAACTAAGCCACTACATCCAAAAACTTCACATTTGGCTGGGTTGATCTCTAAACCTACAGCTTTTAATGCTGGTATTAGAATTTTCAAATCTTTCATTACCACTTCTGGTGTTCCTCCTAAAATACCATCATCGAGGTACCAGACATTCAGTGGTGACTTCAAAGATGAAATTATTTTTTGTATTGCCAAACAAAACAATAATGGCCCCAATGGATCACCCTGCTGAGCTCCAACCTGCGACTGTATTACATTGTCTGAGAAGAAAAGATTGCTGTGAGAAGCATAGCACTGGTACACAAATGGATACAGTGACGGGGCTTGCTCAAGTACTTCACCGAGAATGACATCTCTCTCGACACTGTTAAAAGCATTTTTAATATCAATTTTTACAATTATTTCATTTGATGCATTGTGACTTATTGCAAAAGACCGAGTCAAATGTATTGCGGCTTCACAACCTAATGCAGTTCCAAACCCAACTTGATGCGGTTGTAGATACCCGGACATTTCATCTCTCACGGACCTACAACAAAGCTTGGCAGTAAGGCGGCGAAAAATACTACCAACTGCAATAGGTCGGATACCCCCATCCTTTTTAGAAAGGGCACATAAATACGCACCATAAATGTAAGGTCTGACTTCCAAATTCAGTAAACCTCTCAACAAAAAATTACACAGGTTTGTTATGCATCCCAATAGACGAAGTCCGTTGTCTCCTGCAAACACAAAGACAAAGACAAAAACAAAGTTGATAGACTCATGCGCAGAAGCCGGCAGCAGCTCCGGTTCCCAGAATGCATTCTACGCGAAGAAAGTTCAGAATCCTAAAAATGGCAGTAACGCTAACTACAAAGGCGGCCATCTTAACCGAGCCGAAGAATCGTCAAAGTCAAATGTCAAAATAATAAAGTGCTATAAGTGCAAACAGCAAGGGCATTATAAAAACCAATGTCCTAACACACACATGGCCAAGAAAAAGCAAACTAATGCATTCAGTGCTATTTTTCTGAGTGGCAACTTCAATAGCACTAACTGGTATATTGACAGTGGGGCTAGTAGACATATGACGGCACGGCAAGAGTTAATAGTGAACCCTTCGGATAAACCAGATATCACAGAAGTTATTGTTGCAAACCAGACAAGCGTCTCTGTGCTGTGTTCAGGAAATGTGAATCCTAGTGACAGTTGTAAATGGTGAAGAATATGATGTCACAGTTTCGAATGTATTGTGTATCCCAAGTTTGACCACAAATTTGTTGTCCGTCAGCCAATTAATTGAAAACGGCAACAGTGTGATATTTAAAGAGAATGCTTGCTTTATTTACAAAAAAAAGAAAGAACTTGTTGGTCAAGCAGAATTAACTGATGGGGTTTACAGATTATACACATCCAAAGAAGAACAGATTGCAGCATCTGCTATGGTACCAAGTGAAACTTGGCATAGACGCTTAGGGCATATAAATAGCACAAGTTTAAATAAAATGAAAAATGGAGCCGTTGAAGGAATATCATACCCAGAAGAAGCAAACATAAGTCAATCTTCATGCACAGTATGTTGTGAAGGCAAACAGGCCAGATTACCCTTCCAGCAGAGCACATCACACACACACAATGTGCTGGAGGTTATTCAATCAGACGTCTGTGGTCCTATGGAAAACATGTCTATCGGAGGTTCCAGATATTATGTTTTGTTTGTGGATGATTTCAGCAAAATGGCATTTGTTTATTTCATGAAGAACAAAAATGAAGTGTTCAAATACTTTCAAGAATGTAAGTCGATGGTTGAGAATCAGAAAGACAGAAAAATCAAGAGTCTTAGAACAGACAATGGGGGCGAATTCTGCAGCCAGGAATTTGAGACCTTCTTGAAAAAGCATGGAATAGTTCACCAAAAACCAACCCTTATACTCCGCAGCAAAACGGATTATGTGAGCGAATGAACAGATCTGTGGTTGAGAAGGCTCGTTGTCTACTGTTTGATGCAGGATTGGATAAAAAATTCTGGACAGAGGCAGTAAATACCAGTGTCTATCTGAGAAACAGAAGTGTTGTTACTGGACTGGATAATAAAACACCATTTGAGATGTGGTCAGGGCAGAAACCAAATTTAAGCCACTTGCGTGTTTTTGGCAGTAAGGTTATGGTGCATGTACCACATGAAAAACGCCTAAAATGGGATAAGAAAGCCAAAAGTCTGATATTAGTTGGCTATGCTGATAATGTAAAGGGGTACAGAGTTTATGACCCAGAAAACAACACTCTTACAACCAGCAGAGACATACGTATGTCTTGAAAACAGAAAAAATCCGTTCAGTTACCGCGCGACCGTGACCTAATTAGGCGAATTTGCGATAAGTTTGTTGCGATCGCAGTGTCCCTTCGTTGGATTGCAGTGAAGTGATAGTGCATGGTTCGTAATTATGTCGTACTCTAACCGCGAGCTTTTTTTTATGGTTAGTGTGTACTCGCAGACAAATAACCTCCGAGAAACGCAGAGACGTTTTCGTCAGATGCATCCAGCCGCTCAACTCCCATCCCTGGAACGAATATTAAGTACTACGCAGAACTTACTGGATTTTGGCCAATTTAACGTACCTGCGCATGCACAGGCTAGGGGTAGAGGGCCAGTTTACCCACAGCACCTTTATCGACAGATACGGCTTTTTTTTCGTGCGAATCCACAAGCCAGCACAAGGCAAGCTGCCCGGCGATTCCGTGTTAGCCAGCACTACGTCTGGAAATTACTGAACGCATCTGGCCAGTACCCGTACCATTTCCAGCCCGTGCAGGAGCTGCTTCTCGCCGACTATCGGCCAAGGCGCCAATTTGCCGAATGGCTACTGCAAAATTTGAATTTAAATATTCTGTGGACTGACGAAGCAAGTTTCACGCGAATAGGACTGTTTAATGTACATAACGAACATTGGTGGTGTCGTCGGGGTCAAAACCCGAAAAAAACACGAACAGACGCTTTTAATGTGCGTTTCAGTGTAAATGTTTGGGCGGGGATAATTAATGATTGTATTGTAGGACCTTATTTTATCGAAGAAAGATTAACGGGACAACATTATCTCCGCCTGATCAGTGAGTTGTTGCCACAAATGCTGGAAGACGTGCCCTTAGCGTATTTGCAAAATCTGCATTACCAACACGATGGGGCTCCGGCACACTTCCAACGACATGTTCGCGCGTATTTGGACCGGGAGTTCAGTGGCAGGTGGATTGGCCGCGGCGGCCCCATCAGCTGGCCAGCGCGATCCCCTGATCTCACGCCTTTGGATTTTTATTTGTGGGGTGAAATTAAAACCATGGTGTACGAAAGTGAATGTGCAACAGTGGTTCAGCTCAGAGAAAGGATTGTTAGTGCATTTGACGTTGTAAAATCTCGTAGGGAAGTTTTACAGTCCTTAAAAGACAACCATCGGCGTCGTGCTCGGTTGTGCATTCAAAGGGAAGGTGGTCACTTTGAACAATTATTAAAATACACGTAGCTCTGGTAAGTTAATTTTGATACATGTTTTTTTTCTTTTGTAAATTTTATTCTTAATACACGTTGTAAAAAAGCCCGCGTAATATGAATACGAATACCTACGAGGCGTAATGCTGTAGGTACGCATCATCTTTCGGCCGCAACTCGCGAGTTTCCGTCTGTACAGTTGCGTACAAAACGTGTTGGCCAAAATGTATAATAGCATATTTTTTTGTTTTAATGTACTGCTCCGTTTACGCTAATATTTTTATTTTTTTATCAATACTATCGATGGAACTTCCTTTTAAGTTTTGTCGACTGATTTCAAATTCACCCTGTAGAGAAGCTATTTACTTAAGAAATTTGATGTAGGAACTTACTGGTAAAAAATGTGTAATCAATTTAAAATGTGATAATCAAAGTGCATTAAAGTTGGCTACAAGTCATCAGGCAAATGCTACATCAATAGTAGATTGTTATACAAGGGGAGAAAGCGACCCATTTCACTCGAGATGTTTCTGGCGCTCGAACGAAGTGAGAGCGCCAATAATTCGAGAGTGAAATGGTGCTTTCACCCGAGTTAAACATACTATTTTTCATTTCGACTGTGAGGAAAAACATTAAATTTACAATAGTGGTTGTAAATGTCATGGTCAGGTATTATGTAGTACAGCGAGAAAGGAAAACTCAAGTTTTTGAACAAAAAGACAGTTAATTTACAGTTCTCCAAACATCTAACATGATAAGAAAGAATAACGACACGAATACATGAAAACAGTACGAAAAAGCAGACGATACGAAATAATTAAAATCCTTGTAAAAAATATCGATCGAATTTTCCCCACAGATAATAATTGTCAAAATTTTAAAAAGTAGGCATAGAGTTCAAAAAGAAAAAATGATGACACTGACAATGTAAAAAAAAAGTGTCATCTTGGTATTATGGCGGGAAGCCGAATATTTTAATCACAGATTATTAAATATATATTTTTATTTTATAGATTGAATCAATTGAATATTTTTATATCAACTATCATAATACATACTGTTCATTACAATAATTTGATTGAAACCTGTGTTGCCATCCTAATCTTGCGGCGCGCGCTCCTACGCACATCATTTTGAGTACTTACCTATTTTTTGCTTGTTTGAGAACCCCGTAAAGTACTTGCTTTCGAGACGTTGTTCCCATGACACTAAACTGACCTACCAGGGCTCAATTTTCGCGTGTGCTTTCCCTTAAACTTATCGGAAGACCTGTGTGACTGTGCCTGTGTCCTCGGTGATCACCTGCAACCTGGAAACCATCTACTGGCGGATAATAGGTGAGTCCTGACAGACAAAACCTCCCTTATATTTTTTGCCTACCACGTTGAATCCACTGCCGATCTCGAACATCTTTTGGTAGCAGAGCGTAGTTTATTTTGGACCTTTGCCTAAATAATTATTTTAAAATTAACGTAATTAATTAGCTTCCACCCTTTACATAAAACGTCTCATTCTATCTTAGTAATTATTGTGAAATCTGCATTCCCCCTTTGCACGCGGTAGCCATCTTAGTTCCATTCATTTCTAGTAGTTACATAATGACGATAAATAAATAAATATCCAAATTCATCATTGTGTAACGGGGTGCGCGAGCGCATTTTAATTACTTGCATTCCTGCCTATTGTTGTGCTATTGATAACGTTCGCCGTCCCTCCGCCACGTGTGTGTTTATACGAGCTATTTACGAGTTACGATTATTCCTTACCTATTTTATTCATTACACCTTCACCGAGCCGTCCTGCATTCCTTTGCCTTTTTGAAAATTACGTGTTGATTAATTATCATTGATTTTAGTGTAAGTAAGTACATATACCTACTTCAAACATGCCTGATTCTGAATCGGGTAACGAGACCGTGAGGGCCCTACTTTACACGGACACGGCTGAATACCATGAGGCTATAGGTGAAATTCGTTATGTGAGTGATTGGGTTGATGATTCCCATCGCGTCCTTGAGACCTTCTCCGTTAATCGCATGCGTGCGCGTCTTTCTGACCTCCCATTTATGTGTGATAAGTTTAGAGCTGCCTGTTCTAAGTTGTTAGGAAACCTTGACCCTGCTATTTATGAACAAGAATATGTTCAAATTAAAACCGAGATGCGCGTTGTGAGGGACAAGGTAGATGACCTTAAAATAAGATTGGAGGAAATAAAACCCCACCAGTTCGAGTCTCCCCGTACTAGTACCTCCTTGAAGGAAAATAAGTCCATGATTGTTGACACCCCGGCTAGTAAATTACCTGACCTACCTATACCTAGATTTGACGGCCGTCCCGACGGATGGATTAGTTTTATAGACCAGTTTGATAGTGTGGTCGACAATCAGCCGACTTTGACCCCTACCTTAAAGCTTCATTACCTAGTCGGTGCCTTGTCTGACGAGCCCCGTAGGTTGATTCAGCACCTTAAGATTGAAGCGGGCAATTATACTGTGGCTCGTGACCTTCTCAAGCGTAGGTATCACAACCTTCGCGTCCTGGCAGATACGCATATCGCGCAGATAATGATGCTACCTAATATTTCACCTAAGTTGTCCGGCTTACGTGTATCGTTTCTTAACCCTCTTTTCTCAACTTACCGTTGTTTAGAACGATTAGACCTGCCTGTTAATCATTGGTAATATTTACTGGTACACCTATGCCTTGCGAAGTTGCCTTCTGAATTAAAATCCCGTTTTGAGCGTCGTTTTGGTGATGACCTTAATAAACTTCCAACCTTTGATCAACTTATTACCTTCTTAGAGGATGAATGTAGGCATCACGACAATGTAGGTAGTGCTTCGGTCGTCGACACTACTGCCTCACTTAGTACGAGCTCCACTCGATTCCCGAAATCTAACGCGCGGTCTCCGCCTCCTACGAAGACATTTGTTACGTTTGCACCCACACCGAAGTGTCACGTTTGTAATAGTACGTCGCATTACGTACGCGAATGCCCCGAGTTTGTTCGCCTTCCTACACGTCAACGTGTCAATGTAGTTAAAGAGGCCCGTTTGTGTTATCGATGCCTAGATAAACACTCAATCTCTCAATGCAAGCGAGATTATCGCTGCAATACCTGCCGTCGTTCTAGTCATCATACGTTGCTGTGTTATGCCGATGACGCCCCCGTGAAGCATCAGCATGAACGCTCCTACCGCGACGTCGCAGCCTTACCTTCAAACTCACCGAGGACGTCCCCACCGCGTGACCTGACGGAACGTACTTTCCCACGCACTAGAGCCTATAACAGCTTTTCACCTCGTAATTCCCACAGAGCTTCACCCCCGCGTTCGGGCGGGCGATTTTCGCCTATACCCAATAGTGATCGTGTATATCACGCTCCTCCTCCAAGATCTCAGGATGAACGTGCCTTCCATTCAAAGCCAAACGATTCTTCACAATTCTGACTAGATAGCCCTCCTGTACCTGCCCTTACTTCAGTATCACGCAATTCTCTTGTTCTTTTACCTACGGCCTTAATTCACGTTAAAACTTCGTCTGGATATTACGCAGAAGCCCGTGCCTTATTAGATACCGGCGCCCAAGGCTGCCTCCTTACTACAGAGTTTGTTACGGACCAAATGAACTTACCTATCACTCCTTCACATGTGCCCGTTCGTGGAATAGGTAATATACAGTCAGTCCATTCCCATGGAACTGTATCCCTTTCTTTTAAACCTGTCAATTCTACCCTACCTGTGATATCGACTACCGCCATAGTTGTCGATGTGATTGCCCGAATTTATGATCCCTGTGGCTGGATGTCTCCAGTCGTGTTTGGGGCCAAAGAGTTTATCCAGCGTTTGTGGCTATCTGGCCTTTCCTGGGATGATCCCCTTGCGGAGCCCCTCGCTTTGGAGTGGGCTGCCTTTGTTCAAGATGTGACTAAAGTGAGCAAAGTGGCTATTCCTCGTCATATACTTTCTAGCGGTTCCTCCTCCTTATCGCTACATGGTTTTTGCGATGCCTCCGAGTTAGGTTATGCTGCGGCCGTTTATTTACGCGCAGAGCATACGTCTGGTAATTGCTCCGTCCATCTTGTTATGGCCAAGTCAAAGGTTGCACCCGTTAGGACCCGTTTAACGATTCCCAAGTTGGAATTGTTAGGAGCTACCCTCCTCTCTAAATTATTACATCACGTCGCTCTTTGTCTGCAAAGGACGTCTGTGTTGACTTCAATCCATAGTTGGACGGATAGCAAAATTGTTTTGTGTTGGTTGAAAACACCTCCCCACCTTCTTCAGACTTTTGAGGCAAATCGTGTTTCCCAAATTATTAATTCTCCAACATCTAGCCATTGGAGACATATTCCTGGCTATATGAACCCTAGCGACTGTGCATCAAGAGGCATGCCCGTCTCTAAATTGGTAGACCACACACTTTGGTTTTCTCCTTCGTGGTTGACCGAGTCTCCTAATCAGTGGCCCGTGACTGCGGAACCTACCTCGAATAATGACCTCCCGGGACTACGTTGTTTAGTAGTGTCTGCTGAAGTTTCTCCTCCGGACCCTTCCTTTTTAGGGTTCCGTAGCCGAATGGCAAAAAACGGAACCCTTATAGTTTCGTCAAGTCTGTCTGTCTGTCTGTCTGTCTGTCTGTCTGTCTGTCTGTCTGTCTGTCTGTCTGTCTGTCTGGCTGTCTGTCTGTCTGTCCGTCCGTATGTCACAGCCACTTTATTCTGAAACTATTAGCATCACACCGCTGAAACTTGGTAGGTAGGTGTATCCTCTTTACCGCTTTCCGATTCAGGTACAAAAAATTTGAAAAAAATATATTATAGGGGGGCTCCCATACATGAAACTAAAACCAAAAAAAAATTTTTTACTCGAACCTATACGTGTGGGTAGTCTATAGATAGGTCTTTCAAAATGACATTGAGGTTCCTACAACCATTTTATCTAAAAGTCTAACGTTTGAGATATAGACGCTTCCAAAGTGGTAAAATGGGCGTCCCCCCCCATCTAACTTTTGAACTAAGGAAGTGAAAATTTTGCAAAAAATATATAATGTAGATCTCAACATAAACTTTCAACGAAAATTGGTTTGAGCGAAATCGAACTAGCAGTTTTTGAGATATAGTACATTTTTATCAACCGCAAATATAACTTTGTCTTTCATACAAACACTATGAAAAACAAAGTTATATTTGCGGTCAACAAAATATTGTGGTATTTTGGCTAAGTGGAAGTAAGAATCCCTAATTCAGTTAAAGTTGGCACGGAACCCTCAGTGCGCGAGTCCGACTCGCACTTGGCCGGTTTTTATTAGAGCGGTATAGCTCATTGAACAAGTTGATAAATGTAACTTGTTACCTAAGGCGGTTTTTATACCCTAAAACTTACTCCTCATTCCTGAGTACTGAAGAGCGTAGAGAATCTCTTATAATATATTTAGTAAAAATTGTTCAATTTACCTGCTTCAGTGATGAACTAGACCGTTTGAAGAGGGGTGATACAATCACCAACTCCCTCAGGAAATTAAGCCTGTTTTTAGATGACAGAGGCCTAATACGAGTGGGTGGCCGTTTACGGCACTCTGACCTTCCTTATGACGCTAGACACCCCCTGCTTCTGCCTAAAAATGGTAATTTCGTGAATATTTTAATCTTCCATTACCATCGTGAAAATGCTCACGCAGGTGCGAATGCCCTTCTGGCTATTCTAAACAGAGAATTCTGGATCCTGTCTGCCCGCCGCGCTATTCAACATGTGATTTTTAAATGCCTTTCCTGTTATCGACTTAAAACGGCTGTCTCCCAGCCTCCTATGGGTGACCTTCCTAAGGACCGTGTCACCGCGGCTTGGCCATTTGATGGTGTAGGCACTGACTTCGCGGGCCCCTTCTACACCAAAGTTCAGGCCTATAGAAATAAAAGGTTGGTTAAGAGTTACCTTTGTGTATTTGTTTGCCTCTCCACCAAGGCAGTCCACCTTGAGGTCGTGTCGGACCTAAGTACCGAAGCCTTTGTTGCCGCCTTTTCCCGATTCGTTTCACGTCGTGGTTTACCTCGCCTTATCCCCTCGGACTGTGGCCGAAATTATATCGGTGCACGTAATTACTTACAAGAGTTAGAGTCCTTCTTGTCTCAAAATCAAGCTACTATTGGTTCCGAGCTTTCCAAGCGCAATATTAACTGGGTTTTCGACCCCCCTGTCTGCCCCCACTGGGGAGGCCTTTTCGAAGCTGCTGTGAAATCGGCAAAATCCCACCTCAAACGCGTGATAGGAGAAACCCCTCTTACCTTTGAGGAATTAACAACTGTTTTTACCAAAATAGAAGCAGTTTTAAACTCGCGGCCTCT
The DNA here is from genome assembly GCA_963584085.1 of Pyrausta aurata. Taxonomy (NCBI): domain Eukaryota; kingdom Metazoa; phylum Arthropoda; class Insecta; order Lepidoptera; family Crambidae; genus Pyrausta; species Pyrausta aurata. Next base: position 5,739,698 of record OY757262.1, on the reverse strand, counting down.
GTGTCCACTTTCTCCAGATCCTAACGACGTCGAAGTATTAACGCCCGGACATTTTTTGATAAGTCAGCCTTTAACCGCTTTACCTGAGTACCCTTATGAGAATGTTAAGCTTCATCGCCTCACACGGTTTCAGCTGATCCAACAACTTACGCAGCACTTTTGGTCTCGTTGGCATTTAGAGTACTTAAATACCTTACAGGCAAGGAATAAATGGACGTCTCCTTGTAATCCTCCCCAAGTTGGCGAACTAGTTCTAATAAAGGACGACAACCTACCACCTTTGCAATGGCGCCGTGGTCGCATTGCTCATTTATACCCTGGACAAGACAAAGTTGTTCGCGTCGTTGATGTGAAAACTCCCACAGGTATCCTTAAGAGATCTGTGACGAAGCTGGTTCGTCTTCCAGTTTAGTATATAACTTTTCCTTTACCCTTCCTTTCTCTCTCGTAAACACTTAACGTGTTTAGGGCGGGCGATATGTTCATTACAATAATTTGATTGAAACCTGTGTTGCCATCCTAATCTTGCGGCGCGCGCTCCTACGCACATCATTTTGAGTACTTACCTATTTTTTGCTTGTTTGAGAACCCCGTAAAGTAGTTGCTTTCGAGACGTTGTTCCCATGACACTAAACTGACCTACCAGGGCTCAATTTTCGCGTGTGCTTTCCCTTAAACTTATCTGAAGACCTGTGTGACTGTGCCTGTGTCCTCGATGATCACCTGCAACCTGGAAACCATCTACTGGCGGATAATAGGTGAGTCCTGACAGACAAAACCTCCCTTATATTTTTTGCCTACCACGTTGAATCCACTGCCGATCTCGAACACATACACTGAAAAACATAATAAACATGTTTTTCAATGTATGGCTAAGCAAAAATGTTTATTATTTTAATAATATGATGTGACTCAATTATCTTTGATCCAAGCTTTGACTGCATGCCTTGACTCTATACCATGCCAATTAAAACTAAATTACTTTCCACCCTAGGGATAGATAAGCTATTTCCCACCCGGCTATCTACACAGGAAAGTGCTATTTTCCGAACAGGAGAGATGAAAAACATATTGATGTTCGGTTTCATTATGTCAAAGATGCAGTTAAAAATAAATTAATAAGTATTGAATACATTTCAACTCAGGAAATGCCCGCTGACTTGTTGACCAAGGGTCTTTTGTCAAGTAAGCATCATAAGTTTATGGCCATGCTAGGCATTAAACCCAAATAAAAGAGAATGGTGTATTTGTAAAAAAAGGTCACATTTGGGTGAATTTCCCAACAGCAAATTCTACGCGGAATGAGTGAAATCGGCAGTGCAGAGTGGTACAATGAGGCTTATTTATTTTTTTATTTATAAAAGGCGTTATCCCGTATACGAGACCATAAATATTTTTTGATTAGGACTACGTTAAATTCAGAATAAAAAATGATAAAGCACCATATTTTTCATTTCGGTGGCGCGGTCAAATCCATTTTTAGGGTTCCGTAGCCGAATGGCAAAAAACGGAACCCTTATAGTTTCGTCAAGTCTGTCTGTCTGTCTGTCTGTCTGTCTGTCTGTCTGTCTGTCTGTCTGTCTGTCTGTCTGTCTGTCTGTCTGTCTGTCTGTCTGTCTGTCCGTCCGTATGTCACAGCCACTTTATTCTGAAACTATAAGCATCACATAGCTGAAACTTGGTAGGTAGGTGTATTTTGTTTACCGCTTTCCGAATCAGATACAAAAAAATAGAAAAAATAATATTTAAGGGGGGGCTCCCATACATGAAACTAAAACCTAAAAATTTTTTTTTACTCAAACCTATGCGTGTGGGGTGTCTATGGATAGGTCTTTTAAAATGATGTTGAGGTTTCTAAAACCATTTTTGCTAAAAGTGTAAGGTTTGAGATATAGACGCTTCCAAAGTGGTAAAATGGGCGTCCCCCCCCATCTAACTTTTGAACTAAGAAAGTGAAAATTTTGGAAAAAATATATGATGTAGATCTCAACAAAAACTTGCAACGAAAATTGGTTTGAAGGAGATCGAACCAGTAGTTTTTGAGATATTGCACATTTTTATCAACCGCAAATATAACTTTGTCTTTCATACAAACACTATGAAAAACAAAGTTATTTTTGCTGTCGCAATATATTGTGATGATTTCGTTAAGTGAAAGTAAGTGGACCCTGAATTCAGTTAAGGGTGGCACGGAACCCCGAGTGCGCGGTTCCGACACGCACTTAACCGGTTTTTCTGTTTAATTTCCCTTATATAGTAAAAACTTTTTCATCTCTCCTGTTCGGAAAATATAACTTTCCTGTGTAGATAGCCGGGTGGAAAATAGCTTATCCATCCCTAGGGTGGAAAGTAATTTAGTTTTAATTGACATGGCATAGAGTCAAGGCCTGCAGTCAAAGCTTGGACCAAAGATAATTGAGTCACATCATGTTATTAAAATAACAAACATTTTTGCTTAGCTATAAATTGAAAATCATATTGTGTGGGTATTATGTATAATCGTTGATAAAAAAATATACAATTTCTAATTAAAATTAAAATTAAAATATTTGGCTGCCCGCCATAATGCTAAGATGTTTTTTTTATATTGTCAGTATCATTTCAGGAAGGATTCGTCCAAAGCCGTTAAAACTTTTATAAAAAAAAAGAAATTATTTTTGGATACTATTATTATCTGTGGAAAAAAATCGATCGATATTCTTTACAAAGATTTTAATTATTTGATATTTTCTGCTTTCTTGTACTCTGTTTTCATTCAAAGGTTTTCATGTTTTCGTGCCGTTATTCTTTCTAATCGTGTTAGGTGTTGTTAGTACTGTAAATCAACTGTCATATTTTGTTCAAAACTTGAGTTTTCCTTTCTCGCTGAACTACATAATACTTTTGTAAATTTAATGTTTTCCTCACAGTCGAAATGAAAAATAGTATGTTTAACTCGGGTGAAAGCACCATTTCACTCTCGAATTATTGGCGCTCTCACTTCGTTCGAGCGCCAGAAACATCTCGAGTGAAATGGGTCGCTTTCTCCCCTTGTATAACAATCTACTATTGGTTATTTAGTATTATTGCTTATTTCATTTAAATCGTGAATAGTTATAGTACTATCACATAATAATTTCATAATTTAATCTATTTAATTAAATGACTTATAATTAAAAATGCATGTGGTCAAATAAGACTTTTCATATCGGTGAATTTTAGTTTGTCGAGAATATTATTGCGTGGGACAGCTCTAGCTCCTAGCCCCCGCGCTAAAACGCTACATACCAGTGCCGCCTCAATGCTTAAAGTAAATACCTCTAGACGTGCGCCGCTTGCTTCGTGTTCCCGCCAAAAAAGTAAGCAGTTGGTTTCGGTGACATGGGACATTTTATTTTTCATTTCCGCAGGTTGGAATATATTGTTATCCAATTCTCCATAAAATGTTTGAAATATTTATTGGTATCCTTCCCAAACTACGTTTATTAGTGTGGTATTAATAACGTTGTGACTTTAAAACTTTTATTGTTATGTTAAATTTTGTCGTTGATTTTAATATCGGTGTTTTCATTTCGGTTGATTCGGTGGCCTAGATTGACCACCGAAATGAAACAAAATTCACCGAAATGATAAAAAATATCATTTCGGTGAATTTCATTAATTCCGGTGCGTAAATTGTTCATATCGGTGATTGTTTTTCTCATTTCGATGGCTTCATTATATCGTTCCGGTGAAATCTATACTATATTATACAGCTGAAGAGTTTGTTTGTTTGTTTTTTACTAGAACGCGGTAATCTCAGGAAATACTGGTTCAATTTAAAAAAATATTGTTTTGTCTTCCTTTTTAGAAAATATTTTTGTTTTGCTTTCCGTACCTTGAAAGGTAAATAACGGAACCCTTATAGGATCACTTCGTTGTCTGTCCGTTTGTCTGTCCCTACCCTTTTTCTCAGGAACACGTGGAGGTATCAAGCTAAAATTTAATCAAAAGCTCTACGGTCCCTTAAAGCTGTATAATAATCAAACTTCTAAGCCAACGCAATCAAAAGATACAGCCATTATTGCCGTCAATATCAGCAAATTTCCGCAAATTTTCAACACTTGAAAAGGAATCAAAACCTACCTACAGGGTACTTCCCGTGAACTTAGAATCTTAAAATTTGGTACAAAGCAACGTCATATAGTACAGATACAGGAATAATTGCGAAATCTGTATTTTTTTGTTCATGAACGCATTAAGGTGTTAAATTTAAATTACAATGACATACATAATGAACTATAATTAAGATACGAATTATTCATTCAGCGAAAAGCGTCGTCATTTTATTACAAAATGTCACAGGAAAAAAAGACGCTTTAAATTTCCATATAACTACTATTAATTCCCACTCTACGCTCTGACCGATCCAAAGGTTCCTATTATGCTAGCAGCATTGCTTCGTTGAATAGCAATGGAAACCTGTTGATCCAGCCAGAGTGGGGATCATTACCCTTATAAATAAATAAATAAATATGCGCCAGACAACACACCAATTGTCTGGTTTCGTGGTAAGGAATTTTCTTCCTTGTGTTACGAAGTACCAGACAACGATTATGACGGGGGCGTCTCCCATAAATACTTAAAAACATATAACATCCATGACTTAGGTACAAATGTTCGTGTTCATCACACAAACATTTGCCCCTTGCGGGATTTGAACCCGCGACGGCCGGCGTAATAGTCAGGAGCGCTAACCACTACACCAAACGCGTCGTCAAACGTCGTCCTTATCCCTCAGTCGTTGTCCCAACTCTTTGAAAAGCTCGCATGCCTCATCTCCTCAGGGCCCAGCCGTCTCCAAAGCGATTGGAACAAAATCATACTCAGACTTTAGCTCAGCATACTTAGTATGTTTTAACTTGGCAGCATTTTCAGTAAAAGTGTCTAACGCATGTTGCGTTTCATAAGAGGCTACGCCCTCTTCGCCATGGAACCAACGTTAGGCCATCTGGTCTCTTACCATCCATGCGGGACAAGCCTGGTGGCTCTAGGACGCAAAGAATATTTACGGAAACCGTGGCCCGACGCACAAATTCATTAATAGAATGGTGCTTCGGAAACCGCCCCGCACATCTTTGGCAACTCAATCCATGGTGGCCGTTTTCATCAACCATCACACCACAAATACAGCGATGAGGTTCACAAACTTTGCTGCCCAGTCTTAAAGCTACTGCAATTCTTAAGGAGTTGTTGTCGAGAAGCGTACCCAACTGTGGAGACGGCAAAGCATGCAGCCAAGCAACAGATTCAGGTTTTGAAACTGCTTTAAGGCATGCCAACATTACGCTGGAACCTACGGGAACGGAGTAAAGGCAAAACGCACAGAAAATGTCGAAGGGGACCGCAGTAGTGTTGTTAAGCTAAAAAGATTTTTTAATATGATATGGGTTTACTTTTGTCTCTAGACTATACCAGACGAGGCACAAACAGGGAAGACCATGAAGCGAGCTCACCCAGAAGAAGCCTGTTCACTCTTTTTCTGAAAATAACAGGGTTGTAGACCGATGGAAACACATATACTCTTTTGCTGTGCACATTATGAAAGTTGGCGAGAAGCGCTTAGTTCGAAAACTTTTTAAACGCGCTAATCTCAGGAACTACTGCTCCGATTTGAAAAAAAAATGTGTTAGATAGCTCATGTATCGGAAAATGTTATTGGCTATACTTGGTGTCCCTTAAATAGAGGTCCAGCCTAAAATGGGTGATAGGCTAGACAATGACAGTCATTAGAAAATATAAAAAAAGGTAAGTTATGTCCTTTTCAAGTTGTGTACATTAGAAAATCTACCAAATTGTCATATAATGATGGGTTTTCGACTACTGTTAATACAAATACTTTTTTTACTTGTTTATTTTGCGATGCGAGTTTGAATAGTCGAAGGCCTATTTTATTTGTAAATCAGGTTACATTTAAAAAAATAGTAATTTAAAAAAGTGAAAATTTGTAGTCACAGTAGTCTAGCTTATTACCCGTATTATGTGCGGCGCACGGCGCTTAAATTTCGCGGGGAGAATTGCTGTTTTTCCGTTATCTACACTAATATTATAAAGAGGAAAACTTTGTTTGTTTGTTTGTTTGATTGTAATGAATAGGCTCATAAACTACTGGACCGATTTTGAAAATTCTTTCACCATTCGAAAGCTACATTATCCACGAGTAATATAGGATATATTTAATTTTGAACAAAAATAGGGTTCCGTAAGATATTAGGGTTTTTCGGACACAAGGTGTAAAAAATCAACCAAAACTTTTACTTATTTTGCGTACCCTGCCTAAACTATTAAAGATAGAACCATAAAATGTTCTAAGTAATTGTAGATCTTATAAATATCTACAAAAAAGTCCCCGACATACTATACCTATCTATGTCGGGTGAGGCACAAGAACCATTTTTTTTATTGAAAAATCTTGATTATTTTTTGGACTACATTTAAACGCGTTTATTTTACTCATGCTATTAATCCTTATCAAAATCTACATCTACATCTACACTAATATTATCTACACTAATATTATAAAGAGGAAAACTTTGTTTGTTTGTTTGTTTGATTGTAATGAATATCTACACTATCTACACTTCTACATCTACACTTCTACGCTAATATTATAAAGAGGAAAACTTTGTTTGTTTGTTTGATTGTAATGAATAGGCTCATAAACTACTGGACCGATTTTGAAAATTCTTTCTTCATTCGAAAGCTACATTATCCACGAGTAATATAGGATATATTTAATTTTGAACAAAAATAGGGTTCCGTAAGATATTAGGGTTTTTCGGACACAAGGTGTAAAAAATCAACCAAAACAGTTACTTATTTTGCGTACCCTGCCTAAACTATTAAAGATAGAACCATAAAATGTTCTAAGTAATTGTAGATCTTATAAATATCTACAAAAAAGTCCGCGACATACTATACCTATCTATGCCGGGTGAGGCACAAGAAACATTTTTTTTATTGAAAAATCTTGATTATTTTTTGGACTACATTTAAACGCGTTTATTTTACTCATGCTATTAATCCTTATAAAAATCTACATCTACATCTACACTAATATTATCTACACTAATATTATAAAGAGGAAAACTTTGTTTGTTTGTTTGTTTGTTTGATTGTAATGAATATCTACACTATCTACACTTCTACACTAATATTATAAAAAGGAAAACTTTGTTTGTTTGTTTGTTTGTTTGATTGTAATGAATAGGCTCATAAACTACTGGACCGATTTTGAAAATTCTTTCTCCATTCAAAAGCTACATTATCCACGAGTAATATAGGATATATTTAATTTTGAACAAAAATAGGGTTCCGTAAGATATTAGGGTTTTTCGGACACAAGGTGTAAAAAATCTACACATCTACACAAATATTATAAAGAGGAAAACTTTGTTTGTTTGTTTGTTTGTTTGTTTGATTGTAATGAATAGGCTCATAAACTACTGGACCGATTTTGAAAATTCTTTCACCATTCGAAAGCTACATTATCCACGAGTAATATAGGATATATTTAATTTTGAACAAAAATAATGTTCCGCAAGATATTAGGGTTTTTCGGACACAAGGTGTAAAAAATCAACCAAAACAGTTACTTATTTTGCGTACCCTGCCTAAACTATTAAAGATAGAACCATAAAATGTTCAAAGTAATTGTAGATCTTATAAATATCTACAAAAAAGTCCGCGACATACTATACCTATCTATGTCGGGTGAGGCACAAGAACCATTTTTTTTATTGAAAAATCTTGATTATTTTTTGGACTACATTTACACGCGTTTATTTTACTCATGCTATTAATCCTTATCAAAATCTACATCTACACTAATATTATCTACACTAATATTATAAAGAGGAAAACTTTGTTTGTTTGTTTGATTGTAATGAATATCTACACTAATATTATAAAGAGGAAAACTTTGTTTGTTTGTTTGTTTGTTTGTTTGATTGTAATGAATAGGCTCATAAACTACTGGAACGATTTTGAAAATTCTTTCACCATTCGAAAGCTACATTATCCACGAGTAATCTACACTATCTACACTAATATTATAAAGAGGAAAACTTTGTTTGTTTGTTTGTTTGATTGTAATGAATAGGCTCATAAACTACTGGACCGATTTTGAAAATTCTTTCACCATTCGAAAGCTACATTATCCTCGAGTAATATAGGATATATTTAATTTTTAACAAAAATAGGGTTCCGTAAGATATTAGGGTTTTTCGGACACAAGGTGTAAAAAATCAACCAAAACAGTTACTTATTTTGCGTACCCTGCCTAAACTATTAAAGATAGAACCATAAAATTTTCTAAGTAATTGTAGATCTTATAAATATCTACAAAAAAGTCCGCGACATACTATACCTATCTATGTCGGGTGAGGCACAAGAACCATTTTTTTTATTGAAAAATCTTGATTATTTTTTTGACTACATTTAAACGCGTTTCATTTACTCATGCTATTAATCCTTATCAAAATTAATTATTTCATCACTAAGTACAGTTAATGTGAATAATATTTGGTCTGTGAATGAATAAAATTGGACGTTTGGTTCTGAAGTTATAGCGATATTAAATTGGACGTTTGGTTCTGAAGTTATAGCGAAATTAAAATACATATTACGATTTCTGCTGCACGGCCGGCCCGTTGCGAAGTAGGCTTTACCAAGGCCCGGTGAGCGTGTGGGAGGGGGAGTTTAGATCTATGAGTAAGGAACCCGCGCGGCGCGATTTTCAGTAAAAATTTCTTTCGCACTCACGATAAACAAATCCCTGGGCCAAACATTCAAATTAGTAGGAATTGATTTACGAAAAGAATGTTTTACGCATGGGGTCGGGGCTCCCGAGCATCAGTATATTTTGTTACCAGAAAATAATGTAACGTCAAATGTTGTGTATAGAGAAGCTCTACAATAATAGCTTAAGTTTTCTATCCTAAAACAACGGGTTGCACTCCGGGACTTAACAACTAACACCCACAGAAAGAAAATCTGTTCAGCCTGCGGATAGTAACTGCTTCGTCGAAGTTAGTGTCGGTGTCTGTGAATTGACATGGGAATCATTTGTTTGATGACCGTGTCTTTCCTGGGTAGCCTTTTTGCAGCGGTAACCGACATTCACGCGGGCGGAGCCGCGGGCGACCGCTAGTAATAATATATGAGTCCTGAAAGAAAGGTTAACTGCTACATACGGGATACTGTAAAACATCACGTTACGACCTACGGGAATGGAGTGAAATCAAAACGCACGGATGCAGTCACGAGGAACCACGTGTTTAGTGTATAGAAGTAATTTTGTCAAAGGTTTTCGGTGGGTGGATAAGTGTTGTCATTTCGTTGGGCGAGTTATTTCATTTCGATGAATCGTTTTTTCATTTTGGTGGCATCAAAACTTTGAAGTAATGTATCTTTTTAGTTTATCAAGATATTTTGATGGCGTTACTTATTGATCTAAACAACATCAAGAAGTATCATAAACCATAGTTTGAATTCGAAAAATGTTAAAAATAAAAAAGTTCACCGAAGTGATAAAAAAATCGACTTTGTTGAAATTGACCCATTTATTCATTTATTTTGTTAAGTAGGGGTATTGGAATAGATAACAAAATTCATTAAGGTGTAAGTGGCGCCATCTATGTAGCTTCCTGTTTGTATTTAAAAAATAAAATAAAGTCAGTCCATTGCGAAATATCAACGTATATCATTTAAGAAGTCTCCGGGGCACGATGGACTATCCGTTGAACATGTCTTATATGGAGGTTTTTTACTGTTTGAAAAATTAACTTTATTCTACAATGCAGTGATAATGTACAGCTATTTACCTGATGATTTTATGAAAACAATTGTAGTACCAATAATGAAAAATAAGACTGGAGATGTGACTAATCTTGATAATTACCGCCCAATTTCACTAGCTACTGTTTTGTCAAAAATTTTAGAAAGGATTATAAGCCCTGACCTAAACAAAAATATTGTGTTGGCTAACGCACAGTTTGGTTTCAGAGAAGGTCTTGGGACCAATATGGCAATATTTGCACTAAAGAATACAGTTAAATACTACACAAGTCGTGGCACCAGCATTTTTGCTTGTTTTCTTGACCTTAGTAAGGCTTTTGATAGTATAAACTATTACTTGCTCTGGGCTTAACTAAGAGCAACTTCGGTTCCGCCAGAAATCACTAATCTTTTACAATTCTGGTATGGGCAACAAACAAATCAGGTGCGTTGGGGTAACACTTTATCTGAACAATACAGGCTAAAATGCGGAGTAAGGCAGGGGGGCTTAACCTCAACAACCTTATTTAACTTGTATGTAAACGACTTGATCGAGGAGCTCAGTAGCACTCGTGTCGGCTGTTATGTTGGTGGGCAATGCCTGAATAACATTAGTTACGCAGACGACATGGTGCTGCTGAGCCCCTCGAGCAACGGGTTATGCCGACTTCTAGTTATCTGCGAAAAATATGCCGCTCAACACAGTCTTGTTTACAATGTTAAAAAGTCCGAGCTAATGATTTTTAAACACAATAATAAACCTATCAAAGTGCCTCCCATAACACTTTGTAACTCACCGCTTCAACTTGTTTCCAAGTTTAAGTACCTAGGACACCATTTGACTGAAAATCTCGATGATGATGATGATCTCGAGCGACAAAACCGAATGGTGGCAATGAAGGGTAATATGTTGGCGCGAAGATTCGCTAATAGCTCGAATGAGGTAAAGGTCACGCTCTTTAAAGCGCACTGTCAGGCGTTCTACACCGCTCAGCTGTGGTCCAGCTATAAACAAAGTACGAACAACATACTTCGTGTTCAATACAATAATGCCTTCCGTGCTATGCTTCGGCTGCCCTGGCGGTGTAGCGCATCGGGCATGTTCGCAGAACATTGTGTTGAAGACTATTATACGGTCTTAAAGCGACTGACGGCCGGTTTCTGAAACGCTTGTCAAATAATGAATTAGTTAACAGTCAGTCACAATTGACAGTCTGTTAAACTACTGTGGGTTGCTGAAAAGAAATTCAACCTAAAATTACTTATCGATTGTTAACAGGTAATCGTTTTTTTATATGGCCACACTGGCTTAAATCAGTCACCTTCATTCACTCAGCCATGTTTTGTTTCTGTTTTACGTATAGCATTGTCTCTATTTTTTGACATCAACGTGTAATCTATTATGACAGATCCTCTCGTGAAATTATGACTGAATTACAGAATTTAAAATGGAAAATATTTTGTGCATTTGTGGTTGAATTATTCGTTTTAGCAATATGTCGCGTAAAAATTATACGGAAAAAGAAAAGAGGGAGCTTTTATCGACAGTGGACAAGTAAGTATCAAGATCAAATCGAGTAGGTAATTTAAACTATAAAATGCTTTTACTGCCTTGGAATTTGATTTTATAATAAATAAAGTGATAATTATATTTATTTCTCTTTAGGCACAAAGCAACTATTGCAAACAAAGGCACAAATGCAATAACAGTGGAACAAAAAAATGCAGCTTGGGACAAAATTGCTCAGGAATACAATGCGTCGGCTGAAAATCCACGCACAGCAAAGCAACTGAACACTGCCTACCAAAACTTAAAACGGCTGACTAGGCAAAAAACTGCCGATGAAAATGTGCATACCTACCATTTCTATTGATAATTTTGTAGAAGTTTACTTGATACATAAATGATAAATAAAAGTGTAAGCAAAAATGTGATCAAGTTTACTTCCATACACGACATCTATGTCTATTTCCCTTTTACATTAACTATTGTTTGTATCTAACATTTTAGAAGCAGATTTACATGGATAAGAAAGTACAAATTGTTCTAAAACAATTTAAAAAAGATAAAGCTGAAGACAAGGTGTGTATATGAATAATCTATAAAAAATATTTACAAATAATCTTTATGAGCCTTGGAAAGGTGGATTTATCTTTAGGAAGAAATCTCTTACAACCAATCCTACTATCAGTCATCTAATAGTATGTTGAATCTGTAGTATATTTAGGTATAGTAATATTTGCTACGCATAGAAATGTTATGTTAACTCGTCAAGTATGTGTGAACGAGACACAATAGAAATTCCATTGTTATGCGACTCTCGAGAGTCGTTTGATCCCTGACTGATTAAAATAGTTAGTATACATCGTGTTCAGTACAAAATTTTATTAATATTGTGTGCGTGCGGGACTGCTGCGTTGCAAAATGGCGTCAATCGGCAAGATTAACGAATTTAAAATTGCGGGTGGCAATTGGACATTGTACGTCGAGCGGTTGGAGATGTATTTAGAGGTCAACAAGGTCGACCAGGCCATGTGGTGTCCAACGCTGATTTCGGTTATGGGGGATGAAACGTACGAGCTCCTCAGTAATTTGACGAGTCCAGATAAACCATCAACGAAAACATACACGGAAATAGTGAGTATATTGCGAGAACATCTGCAACCCAAGCCTTCCATAATGGCTGAAAGATATCGCTTCAGACAGAGACGACAAAAGGAGGAAGAGACAGTGGCGCAATATATATCAGAACTCAAGAGATTATCCAAATATTGTGAGTTTTCAACCGCATTAGAAGATAATTTACGCGACCAATTGGTTTGCGGGCTGCGCAGTGACGTTATCAGGCAACGATTGTTTGCGGAAGACAATTTGAAATACCAGGGAGCGGTTAAATTGGCATGCGCTTTGGAGGCGGCGGAGCGAGATGCAGCCGTAGTGGAGTTCCGGAACGTGACCGGGGGCGCAACACCGGGGGCGCCGGCGGCTGCTGACGTGAACGCAATGGCACCATACTATACCCGGGGGCGCGGCGGACGCGGCAGACGCGCGACGTCGCGGGCGCCGCCATCACCATCGTCAGACTTCCGTGGTCGGGGAAACAGCGTCGGTTGCAGGGCATGTGGCGGGCGCGATCATCAATACGAACAGTGCCGTTATAAGGAATTTACGTGCAGCAGATGTCGACGTCGCGGTCATTTGCGGCGTGTGTGTCCGGAACGGAGCCACCCGGATAATTTAAAAAGTGGAGTGCATAATGTCGCGGAACTCGCTGACGAACAGGGTGACGAGACCTCGTCGGAGGATTCCAGGCTGTCCAAGCAGAAGAAGAACTATACCAGCTAAGCTTGAACGGGTATAAACCGGTGAGCATGTCTTTACTCGTCAATGGCCACAATATATTAATGGAAGTAGATACAGGTTCGGCCATATCATGTATCAGTGAAAACACCTATAATAAATATTTTAAATCGAGTAAAATTTAAACTTGTGACACGATTCTTAAATTCTATGATGGCAGTAAAATTAAACCCTTAGGTATCATATAACCTCAGGTAAAATACTTAGATAGATGTAAAACATTGGAATTGTTTGTGATAAAAGGTGGCACGACATCACTTTTAGGACGACATTGGCTAACCGAATTAAAAATAAAAGTGCCGCTATTCTATAAAGAAGAGCAAATAAATAGTTATCATTTGAAATTACGTTGTAATAATAATTTATCGTGTTTACTCGGTAGGTAAAAGGAGTTGTTTGCGGAGGGACTGGGTCGGTTCACCGGTGGCAGGGCGACGCTGCGGGTGCGGGAGGGGGCGGCGCCCGTGTTCTGCCGGCCCCGCGCGCTGCCGTACTCGCTGCGGGCGCGCGTGGACGCCGAGCTGGACCAGATGCTCGCAGCGGGCGTGATCGAGCCGGTGGACTGCTCGGACTGGGCGACACCGCTGGTACCGGTGAGAAAGGCAGATGGTGGAGGCAGATTATAAAATAACATTGAACCCTGTTTTGCTGATCGATAGGTTTCCGGTACCTCGTATCGAGGACCTTCTAGTTGGCCTTCAAGGCGCTAAAATGTTCTCTAAAATTGACCTATCTCAGGCGTA